>WBNO01005613.1:36966-75507 GCA_013400575.1 Peucedramus taeniatus | reverse complement strand
GGAAGCAATCACTCATCACACTTTCAACTTTGCTACTCCCCACCTGAACTCCTCTCTCTGGTTTAGCCACAATCCAGCTGGATGTGGGCATCCCAGAAAGTGGCACCATTTTCCAGACTCTCTGCACACACAGCCCCATGCTCTGACCTTTCCACATGCCTCCATTTACCTTCCCATCAATAAGAACTGGTTCCAGTGTTGTAGCATATGGCAGAGTACGTGCCACAGTAAGACAGCACAGTACACATGGCAACACCATGCTATATCAGAAGGCTGCAAGCATCTGCCCCATTGTTCTTTACCCACCCTTTCACAGCCCTCATGTTCATGCCCTGCCCCTGTGTGCCTCTGTTCCCTTTGGTGGTTGCTCAGTGCCCCTGGGCACTCCCTGGCTCACTGCTGTCAGTGCTGCTCACCTGCTTCTCACAGCTGCACCCACTGGGGATGAGGCTGGGCCAGCCCCATCCCAATAACCTCAAACTCTGTGCCTGCATTCCAGGATAACTTTTTTGCTGTGGCCAGCCCATACTGGTTTCAGCCACAGCAGGAGAAAAGCATTCATTGGTTTGGCTGCCCTATTGTAGAATCTCTGGTACTGTAAAGTCTTCAGAAGGCACAATAGGATCCATAAGCAAAATCACAACATACAAGACCTAAAGCCCTAAATCCACATTTCTAGAGCACTGAAACCAAGAACACAATGTGAGTGGAGCACTACCACTCCAAACAACCACCAGCAGGCTACTCAGAAGCTGGGAGAGGCTGCATCACATGAGCTGGTACTTTTGGTTCCTTTATGTTCGCCACACCAGCTGGAAAAAAAACCACAAACCATGGGGTGGATAAAGCCAAGAATAACCAGCCTCAAAGTGACAGTCATCACCAGAACAGCATCTGCAAGGGGGAGAGGTGCTACTACACCTTTGTGAGCAGCAGCTTGGGAGCCCTGGAGCAGATTCAGATGATGCACAAAGATGTCCTCAGGAGCAGTGAACACGTCCTTCAGGAGGGAAGCAGGCAGCACCTCCTCCTCGTGTAACCATTCCCTGGCGTGAGGAGCCTTGGATTTGTGTCTGGAATAACGAGCTGGTCGCCTGAGCCCCTGGCAGGAGCAGCAAGTGGCAGCCATCTGGAGTGTGAGGTGGCCCCGTGCCAGCATCGCTCGGGTGCCCGCAAGGCTCGGAGCAGGGAGACTCGAGCAGGGAGCACATGCACAGCCTGGAGAGAAGGGAGAGCAAGGGAAGGAGCAAACTGAGGGACACCTACTCTTAAAGAGCCTGGAATTGATGTTTCATTAAGAGCAAGCACGGTTGGAAGCTGTAGGAAATATTTTCAGTCTGTTTGCTCACATGAAGACTGGGAAAGGAGAGTTAACCTGAGAGCAACACTGGGGGGAAAAATAAGAAAAGCAGTCATTCAGGGAAGTTCTTAACCCCACTGAGTCAGGAAATCCCCCAGCAGTGAAAATAGCAGATGTGAACACCAAAATGGCAGCAGGGACATCACAACACACAGTTCTCTGACATGCTTGCAGAAACAAAGATTGCCTCACTTGCTAAGGGAGTCTAGAGTCTGTAAAGTTTAGCACACAGACTTCTGTAGGACTGCCTGGCATCTTTGGCACAAGCCACCACACAGACTTCCCTTGTCTTATCGTGATACTACTACAGCACAAAAAGCACTCAAGTGAAACCAGGCCTTTTGGACAGTCCAAAGCATTTCTTTTTTTCCTTTTCAGGTTAAAAATCCAGCACTGTGGTGGTATTCAGTCAAAGGTTGGACTTGATGAATGTGAAGGTCTTTTCCAACTTCAATGATTTTTAAACAAAGGCCAGGTCTGGCCATTCAAGTACTTTAAATAAAAGAGGTGATTTCCTTGTTCTTTTCCTAGTGTTTGCTAATTCTGGTAAGGTCTGGTAGAGAAATTGTAACACTTCAAAAGTATATAAGCTTTGTAGTAGAATGTGTTTATTTCTCTCTTCAGTCATTATGGGCTCCTCAAGTCTAAGCCTGTGGTTTTTACATTTCACTGAATATAATTCTTTCACTCAGGATTTTATCCTGAGAAACTAAAAAGACAGAGGGAAATCCAGAATGGGAAATAATCCTTATCTCATTTACTTCTCCTGTGTTTTACTTATGTAGAATGTGTTAAGAATTGTTTACCTAAAGTGATAAACTTGATTAAACTTTAGTATAAGCGTGTTTTCAATCACTGACCAATAGTCACAAGAATTGTGTCAGGGACTCTAGAAAGAGTTACAAGTTTCATTATTATCTTTCTAGCCTTCTGTAAGTATTCCTTCTCTATTCCTTAGTATAGTTTAGTATAGATTTCTTTAACATAATATAGTATCTAAAATAATAAAATAGCCTTCTATTCACATGGAGTCAGAGCATCATTCTTCCCTACCACTAAGGGTCAAGTTTTTTACAACATAAGCCCTTTGTGTTTCAAGGGGTTACAGGCAAAATCTGGATAGAGAAGCCAGGAAAGCTGGATTTGCCTTCTGTTGGTGTGAGAATATCCATCAGCCTGTGGTGCTCTCCTCTTCAAAAGTCAAGGCTTGTTAGGGATACTTCCCCCATTAATCCTTCCTGATTCCCTCAGGCTCCCTAAAGAAAAGTGCTGCAGTGTTGAGGCCACAGTGAGGGTCATGAGCAGCAGTGCACAGCAATGCAGCAGTGCTGTGCTGCTGAGCTGGGGGCCCTTGCTCTGGAAGCACTGGACAGCAAAGCCTTCCCTGTGAATGATGGGCAAGCTGGGGTTTTAGGTCAAACAAAACAGAGAGTTTTGCCTTTCCCCCCAATTAAAATGTGTTCATTTGGGCTGATTCTAGGGGAAATGTAACACCAGATGATCAGGAGGCCAGCAGCTAACACTGATTTAGCCAGCCACAAACTAGAAGCTGGATCAGAGCAGGGTTCATCTGGTTTTGTTGGTCAGGGACAAAGCATGACAGCTGCTTCTGAAGCTGCTGTAAAATCTGAGCAGTGAGGCTGGGTCAACAGCTCATCCTGGGGCTGTTTGTCATGGGCTGCTTGCCCCTGCTGTGAAGTTTTGGCAGTGCTGATGCTGCAGCAGGACCCTTTTGTGTCAGCTGCAGCTTTTGGGACGTTGATTTTCAGTTGCCCCTTTCTTCTGGAGTCCCAATGAACCTGCATTGAGAGCTATGAGCAATTCCTATCCCAGCCCATTCCCTGCTTGGCTCCTGTTCCCCACCCCTCTCTCACTGCCATCCTCAGCCACTTCTGCCATTACTTGCCTCTCCTGGGTTTTAACTGGTTGCCTCTTGCTTATCAAGCATATTAATTACAGAGAGGATTGCTTTTATCTCTGCAGTCTCAGAGAGGTTTGGGGATTTGTGGTTGGAGAATGCAGTTTGATACCACCTGCCCTGGGGGAGGGATGCAGAGCTGAGGACCATCACACCCCTCTGATTTCTGATGGAGAAAATGTTCAAGCTTCATCCATGGACAGCAACAATAGAAAACCATGGGGTTTGTTCCAAGTGGAACTCTCCCTGCAGGTGCTGCATCCCTCTGGAGCAGCTGGACTGGGATGCAATGGGAAAAAAGTGTCTGCTGGCACTTACAGAGCAGGGAAAAGGCTGTGCTCTCCAGGCTAAACTTGGATGCTGCTCTTCAAAAAGTTGTCAAAAAGTCTGTGTTCTCCAGACCAAACCTATCTGCTGCTCTTCTTCTCCAAATAGGCATTTATAAAAACTTCATTCAGTTCTCTCAGAAAAACACACTAAAGAAAAGGAAGCATAGCTGAGTAGTGGGAGAAAAAGAGTAAGAAATCAGAAATTAATCTCTCCCTCTCCTTTACATCAGGGTCTCCAGGACCTCTCCAATGAAAAGCACCTTTTTGGTTTCCCTGTGCTGGGAAGAAAGCCATGCTTTGCTGGTATCAGCCATCTAATTAGGAAAGGGGCTGTGTGAGTGAGCAGGTAGCTCAGGAGCAGATCTGTGAGCAGAGCTAATTTCATTTGTGCAAAGAGAAATGTGGGGCTTAGGCTGAGTTATCAAATGAATTATACCAACAGATCATTTGCCTTCACAGTGATCTAATTATCAAAGATTTTGCAAGTGAAGGGAGGGGGGGAACCAGATGAGGGACAGAGCATTTCCTGAGGGAAATGTCAGCTTGGCAGCTGCATCCCTCACCTGGCCATGTCAGGCCAAGGTTATTAAGGGAAGGTGACATGGTGCAATCATTTGTGATGGAATTCTTCTGTACATCTGCTCTCCCTTCAGCTGAAGCTCCTTCCAGCACACAAGCATTTCCCCTGTGCAAGGAACTCACCCTCTTTCTCAGATGAATTATCCCGAGCACCTCAGACACTTCAACATTTCTTGTCAGGCTCATAAAACAAATCTTACATCAGCTGGCAACGAACCTGATGTGCTGTGACAGCCACAAGCAGGGCAACAAAGAGAATCCTGACATGTCAGCAGATCTGAGCAAGACCTCAATCTCCCACCACCAGAAAGAACAGGATGTGTCTCCAAAAGTGACAGCCATGATTTCCTCACACAGGAATGTGTGAATGCAGAGACTGATGTGTCAGGTTCTATTAACACAGGATTCCTTTGAAGAGAGTTAATATTTTGTGGACCTTGCCTTGGATTTCTTTGAAAAGAGTTATTCTTTAGTGGACCTTGTCTTACCATCAGGTCTAATATTGTGCTTTCCTGGGACAAAGAGCAGGACAGAATTGCAGATTGTCTTATTTTCTTTTAAAAAGTGTTTTCTTGCCTACGGGAAATATTTTGTGGGAGAAGGCAGCTTCTATACCACAGGTCATGCACTGCAAAGTGTTTGTGTATTTTACACAACATGAAGGTACCTTGTGGAATTATAGGCACTGAAAATGAAATATCTCAAAATGTGAAAGGGCAAGAGGCATTTTATGAGTAGAAAAAGCAGTGGTACAAATCATCCTCCTCTTGAAAGGAGATCAGCTGGTTCAGGAAGATTGAGAGATTTAAATTCCCTCTGGATGATTTATATTTAAATCAGCAGAGTTGATTGCACTGCAGGGTGCTGTAAAGTTCTTCTTCAATGTCTGGACTTTACTGATCCCCAGTGGGATTTAAGCTGCACTCTCACAGTTATCTGTATGATTATTTGAGCTGTTTGCATTAAACCAGGCAGGGCACTCCTGCAGTCCGCTGGGGTCCACAAGTGGAAATTTCTACAGAAATCCCATAGCTGATAGTTCTGAGTCTACTCCAAGCTCATGGCAGTGGAGATTTCCTCATTCTGAAGCACTGGCCCTCAGAGGTCTATTTTCTTACATTCTGATCCCATTTTATTGCATATATTTATTCCCAGGATAACCTTTGCAGGACTGACCTCTGCTGAGAGCCGAGAACATCACACACAGGCTCTACATTCTCCTGTTACAGCTTAAGAAAGACAATGTGCAGTCCAGCACATTATTCCTGCCCTTGCTACTCTTTCTCTTTATTATTTTGAGCCTGTCATCAGAAGCAGAGCTGAAGCAGGAGGAAATGTTGATGATAAATTGTATGCAGAAGCAGATAATGGGCCTTGTCCTCCCTGTAGCACAGGACTAAAATCCTTGGGAATGGGAACAGGGATTTTGCTGGCATTAGTGGGTAAGAAAGAAAGCTCCTCTCCCTTCCAAAAGTGGAAATAGAGAATTTGAAAGCTTTACAGAGAAAAGCACTGAACCGACACTGACACAAACCTCCCATTCCCTAAAGCCATTGCCAGAGAAGGGTTGAATGCCTTTACAATTCCAGGAGTTACATGTGGAGAGCTGACCTGGGATGTTTAAATGTCCCTCAATCTGGGCACGTGGAACTGCTGTTTAAATACCAGAGGGACAAAAGCCCATCTTCAGCAGCAGCCTGGCATCCACATCCTGCCCCTTCCAGTGTCCTCCCTGCAGCCAGGGACATCTCAGCTGGCCACTGCTGCCCAGCTGGGGGGACAAGAGCCCCTCTCTCCTCTCCAGAGCATCCCCTGAGTCCAGCACAAGATCCATGTGGCAGAATGGCAGAGTTTGGAGCTGATGCCCAGGCACTGGAGAAGTTTTAGAAATGTGGAAGTTTTCTGGGGTTTTAGAAGCTGGGACTTGCTGCAAAGTCAGTCTGGAGGATGGATAAAACCTGGTTCCAGTGAGAACTCAGAGAGGTTGTGAAGAGCAAGGCAGAGTAAAAGGACCAAGTACAGAACCATGCAGTGAATCTTTCTGGGTAGAGATCCTTGTCCAAACTGAAAACATTACTTCATCTGTGAGAGTAAGGTAGAAAATTATAAAGAAAAGCTTTAGAAAATCAGACCTGCTCTGGCTGACCTGTCATTTCTTTTAAGTCAAGCTGGCATTTTACAAGTTCCCAAGTGAAAGCAATCCTGGTGTGAGCAGTTCATTAACATAACAAACTGTTCCTGGGTAAAAAACAACTGGTACCTCTATAAACTGTTTTTACACCCTTAGATAGAAAAATGAAAACTATCTCTCACAAACAACTTTTCCTGCACCTACACCCTGGGGGTTTGAGTGACCAATCAATATGAATAACAACTTGGTACTGACCAATAAAGGTAATTGCCCAGAAAGCTCCTAACCAATTGGAGTCACACATGAGGTCTGTAAAACTGTGTAAAAAGGAGTTGTGTGAATAAAGAATGGGAATTTTCCACCATGAAGAAAATGGAGTCCCGTGTGATTTATTCTCATATTCATCTATGAAAAGTGAGGCAATAAAGCAACATTTGTTGTTAATAGGCTAAAACTAAAAAGAGAGAAGAGTCTTCTGTTCAAAAGGAAGGGTTGTTCAATAAGCTTTTTGTCCAGTGTTTTCACAGAACAGTTTCTTCCCAGACAGCTTGATGCTGGAGACAGAAGGGAAATGTATTTTGTGTCACATAGGCTGGAAGGGGGACCAAAACTGGCTATTAATAACCAGGCAAATCAGTTAAGCAGAATCACACAGGGATGTTTATTCTTTTCTTCACCAAAAATGAGCAATAATTCAGTGGAACTGGCCAGTGAGCTTGTTCTGCTACTGACCCAGAGGCTGGTGAAGAGGAAACTTGTGACTGCTATTAGATAAACAAAGGCATCAAATGGAAACATCCCCCCATTTATATTTACTAGAAATGTATAGGAATTGCTGTCAACTCAGATTGAGGGGCTGTCTGGGCTGACATCCTGTCTCCACTCTTGCATGAAAGCAGCACAAGTTAAAAATTGTTGTATAAATATGCCCCATGTGAGACAAAATAAGAAGTCAGGCACTGTGCAGTTGTTACTCACGTTTTCATCCTGCCTGCTCTCCTCTCCAGCAATCCCCAAGCAGCAACTGTGTGGAAGAGGTTTTACAGCAAGTTCTGTGAGCCAGAGAGAAGTTTGATAAGAGGATCCACGTTTACTCCTGAAAGAATTTTCTACCAAGGTCGTTGACATAGAAACCAAGAAAGAAAGAAGGGTAAATAAGGGAAACCTGCAACTGTCTATTCCAATGAGCACTTAGTTTGTCTCTTCTAACCAATGAGTAAAGTTATGAGTTCTGTAAGAATGTATAAAAAGCATGCATGCTAGAATAAAACAGGGTTTGAAGCCTTCTGAAAATGGAGTGTTGGTTTGTATTGTTTAGTCTCAACTATGACACACCAGGGCTCCCCATGAATCAAAAAGGATTTCAGGATTGGTTTATGGGACTTAACTCTCTGCTCATTGCCTCAGTGCAGCAGAATGAAGTGAGATAACATTGCACAGGGCAACACATGGGCTCTGTGTCAGTAAATGGCAGATATTGAGGTACTAATGCTTTGGGGTGGAAGCCAAGGGAGCCATGGCAAGAGAGGGATCCCTGCTGTTGAGAAGGGATTAAAGAGAAACACCTGAATGGCTTTTGTATCACTTGTAAGATTATTTTTTAAGCTTAAACTATGATAACCCTTTCAGTACAACTGGCAGCAGCTCAGGATTCCTGTGCTGTGCTCTCCTGTACAGAATAGATGCATCCAAACAGAGGATTTCCTCCAAAATGCAGTGGAAATGGGTGGCAGAGCAGAGATGGCAGTGTTTGCATCTCTCACTGTTTTTCACTCTTCTGCTGTGAAGATTTCAACCATGTTTCCTCCAGACAGGTTTAGAAAGAGTTCATCCAGTCCTGCATGGAAATGCTGATATCTGAAATGTTAAAGTGTGTGGGTGGGCAGAGCTCTCTCAGCTGCGTATTCTGTAAATGAGAACTGAGAAAAGAGATTTTCTTCCCTGAGACTGGAATTAAAACAAACAAACCAAGGAAACAAAAATTGGTGTAATGGGGTCATCACAAAATTGTTTTCCTTTCAGTATAAACGGTCATGATTATTATTTAATGGTGGTAATTGAAGAACTGGTCCCCCCTCAGTATAGGCAGAAGCCCATCTGTTAACTGTGAATCATGCAAATAATGTGGCATCAGAGGCTTCAGAGAAGGGTTTAACTGTTTTGCAGCTCACATTCCCCATGCTCTACCCACCCTGCACTCAGCTTCATGGCCTGGCTGGGGGGATTTGGTCACAACCCAGGAATCATCTGTTCATATTTGAAAGATTTGCCTCGTGGGTCCCTTGGCAGTAGTGAGTTGGTCAATACCTGAGTCTGTGAGCACTGGGCTCAAACCAAAATGCCATCCTGCTCAACAGGGAGCTCCAGCTTAGGCATGGCTCTGCTCAGGAATTACTGATCAATATTGTGGTCACAAGTGCTGCCTGGCAAGCTCAGGGGGTGCCTTTGTTTTAACATGAGTGACCTTATCTGAGACCCTCCTGACATCGCCTGTGCTGTGAAAAGCACCTTTCAGGGAATCCCACCTAAGCATTAACCCTACAAGCTGTTCCTGCAGGCAGAAATCTGGGAGAAGCCCACAGGAGTCCAAGGGCTCTCAGCACACAGCTCAGGGTGGGCTGGGAGGGGCTCTGTGGTGACAAGGTGTCCAGTGTCTCAAGAGTGACCATGGGCTGGCACCAAGGGAAGCGCTGTCCACAGGCAGAGCATGGAGCTGGCAGGGGGGAAGTGAGCTGGGAATACAAAATACATTTCCAGGCTCCATCCAGAATGCCCAGAGGAAAGCAGAGAGCACAAAACCTGCAAATTTCACACATTTACCCACCTCAGGTGTTGGTTTGGTGCTGAGGCCCAAGTGTCCCCTGGGGCACCAGCCCTGCCATGCAGATGGGAAGGAGAAAATTCCATGAGTGACTCAACAAATGCTGCACTGTCCTCATGGATGATCTGTCCATCATGCAGGGACACAGCCTCATCTCCTGGAGGCTTTCCTGTGGCTCCAGCCAGGCCCATGTGTTGTGTTCACTGTGCAGCCCTGCTGAGCTCTGGGACAAGCTGGGCTGGGAGGTTGAGAAACCAGAGCCCATTCTCAGTGGCTGAAGCACAGTGGCTCACTGCTGTCTCTCAGGTTGTATCTTAGCAACTGGCCAGCCAAAACCAAAGGATCAGCACATCTCAAAGTTTCTCCAGACCTGCGTGAAGCTCCTGGGTCTAGAGTTCATGCTAAACTCCCTTAAAAATATGCACTGCTGCAAGAGCTGTCCTACTTCAGAAGAAATAATAATATTCCAGACTATGGGCTGGAGAACTCAAGATCTGTTTATTTTTCAATAATTTTTTGCCAAGGCCTACGTGATCCATGTGGGATCCTGATGGAGGGTGGCTGACATGAACTTGTGGTTTGGATCCTGGTGGAATCTGCTTCCCAAACACCCCCTGCTCCAAAGGTTGTTCACAGGACCCTGTTCACTGCCAGCTGGCCCCACCTGAGCCAGCCCTCACTGACTTATCTCGAGCACTGCCAGTCCCTTCTGCAAGTGGTGCTAATGCCATTTTGGGGACATGCCATGCCTTCCCCACAAGCTCACTCACAAAAATGAAGCTCAGGGCTGTTCCAGACAGAATTCTGTGCAGAACAATGTAGCCCTTCACTGACAACTGTAAATCAAATTAGAAATGTTCCTAAAAATTAGCAGCCACATCAGACAACACTGAATTTCTTCAGTCATCTGTGGGAGACTAAGTTTCTATAAATAAACTGAAGCATTGCCGTGATGAAGTTCCAAACAAAGCCAAATTGTCAAAACAGCCCCAGAGCCTTTCAAAGCAACAAAACTCTTTCAGTCCAAACTTATGAGCATTTTCAGACTCAGTGTGCTGGAGAAAAAGAGATTATGTGGGAATGCACTGAGGGAAAGGCACCGGGTGCTGCTGGAGCAGGGGACACATGACCCCTGCATTTGCGTAGCACTTTCGGGGGGGAGGGACCAATAATTTCTCCTTTTTCATGAAAAAGAAATGAGACAGAGAGAAGTCAGTACCTTTGGTTGGGGCCTAAGCAAGAAACAAGCCTGAGGCAACTGTCTTTGCTTTCAAGGTTGCCACCCCTTGCACTGTGGGGTTTCTCCCTCAAAGCTGGTGGCAGCTGGACCCATCTCACACAAACCTGAATATTTATCATATTTTAAATTCCATCCATTAGAGACCCCTGATTCAAAGTCTACCAGAACATGCCTTTTTTACATGTTCTACAAGCCTGCTTGTGGTACAGATCAAAACATATTAGAACAAAAACATATTTACAAGAGATCCCAGTCTGCCAAGACAAACACCTACCCCTTGCTTCAGCATCTCCCCATTCACTGCAGCTGCACTGAAAGGAAATTTTAGACCCAAATTATACATTTAGTATGTTCATAGGAGTCGTGAGTTAGGATAACACAAGAATCCCTATAGGAACACACAGATTATACTCACTAACAGTCATGCAGAGGTCTTGCTTGCTTCTTAAATCCAAATATCACTCTAAGACTGGTGGGGATCATTATGAGAAAGATGTGTAAAATTACCTGATTAAAAGCTTGAGACACTGGCCAAATAGGGCAAAGGAAAAAGTCCAACAAGCTCCTTGGGGTTTTGCCCCCAAATTCCCAAAGGCTGTTTAAAAATATACATTCTCTGGAGTCATATCTCTTAGTATCTCCAAGGGAATTTATACACCTTCATTTTATGTAACACAAATTTGTCACTGATTGTCCAAAAATTTACATACTTCTCAACAATTCGGAACTCAGCAATCATTCAGTCAAGTATTCATCAGCCTCAGCTGGTATAAATTGTGGCAGTATTTAAAATTCATCTGTCATTATTATACCCTGCTACAAAGCAAACAAGAAATCTAAGTGCACCCACCCAGCAAGCAGCAGCTTGGTCCTACAAAAGGAAGAGATAATTTACTGCAAAATCAACAAAAGCTGAGCAGAGAAGCTGGATGGCATGGACAGGGAGAGAGCCTTTCATTTCAGCACTGCTCATTAGCATTATATAGCAAACAAGGATGCAAGGCTTCAACATATCTGTCTCTTCTGGGTGTCATAAATTCAACCAGCGACATAATTCCTGCTTAAACAGAGCTCTCATTTGTTTCTTCTTAAATACAAGGATGTGTACCAAGGGTTTGGAGGTGCTGTCAGGTGGTTTGTTAGTAAAGCAGCAATTGTAGCAATTCCAGGGGGAAAATACACAGTCTTCCTACTGCTTTATCACTGTACTTTCATTCCTATGTGCCTAGCAGGGAATGGTGGCATAGACTGCAATATTGGGGACAGCACTTGATATTGCAACAAAAGAAATATGAACTAAAATCAGCAGTCAAAGCTGCCTTTTATGTCTTAGTTTACAGAGTTCATCCCTGCACAGATGCATGGAGGAATTGGGGTTTCTTTTAAGGGACTATGTTTTATTTATCTAAAGAGTGCTGCATTGTAATAATACACTGTACTTGTGAGCTCCAGAGACTGAAGAGCCTTTAGAGAGATGGATTTATAATGCATCCCAGGAGGATGAAAGAGCTGTGCAGCTCTGGCTTTCATTACCCTTTGGCCCCTCTGCTCAGGCTGTGGCCATGGGGAACCAGAGAGGGAAAGCTATTCTAGGAGACAGTTTGGAGATTAAATGTCTCTATTTTGTCACACAGAAAGCTGAAGAGAGAAAGAATGAACAAGTCTTTCCAAAACCCCTGTGTGGGACCTACTTTTCAGAGGGGAAGCTTGTTCCCAGTGCCCCAAACACAGGCCATGAACAACAGTCTGGGAACTTCCACAAGCCCAGAGGTCAGAGTGGGGCTGTGGGTCAGGTTCACCCCATGAAGGTGCCTCCAGCCCTTGCTGGGGCACAGGGACACAGGCACATGAGATACAGCTGCACACAGCTGCCCAAGCTCAGTGCTCAGAGCTGCAAACTGCAGCTGCTCCATCTCCTGTGCTGGTGACACCTCGGGGACAGCTGCAATGCATCCCAAAGTGACATCTGTCACAAAACATGCCCACTCTGTCAGCCCGGGAGGGTGAAGAAATGCAGGTCAGAAGGTGTGGCAGTCAGAGGGATCCATGTGCTTTGGGTTCTCACCCAATCCTGGCTCCTTCTGCCTCATTTCTGTGGCATCTTGTCTGTAAATTTGTGTTTCACACATTCATAAATTTTTGCCCACAACACTGCACAATTGGGGTTATGCTTATTCTTGCAGTTCCAAACTACTCAGGGGAGGCAGGACCTGTAAACTCAACACAGCCCTTCCCAAACCTTCCCAAACCTTCCCCAACCACCGACCAGCGGGCACAGGGACAAAAATGCACCAAAAACTCCTCGGCCAAAGAGCAGTGCCTGGGGACTGTCCTGAGGGCTGGAAGGTGACACTTGTCCCTGCTCAGCTGTGAGCCCTCACCAGGAGGCACAAAACAGAAAAAAAACCCCTTTCCCCCCCCAGAAAATGAGAGGAACCCTAAGCTGCCCTCCAGGGTGATGTCTCACTCCTCGAGCAGGCAGCGCAGCCTTGCAAGCACGAAAGAGTTAATCCGAGCCTGCACAAACTTTGCAGTGAGCTGAGCTCAGCGCGTCCCTCCCTTCGCTCGGAGCCGGAGCTCGGCTCGTCCCCTCCTGGTGCTGCCGAGGGAGGCTCTGCCTCCTACATCCGACACAGCTCCGGAGAGAAGCTCCTCGCCCTTTCCTTCCCCCGCCGCCTGCAGGGAGCCAGCGGTGCCTCCGTCAGCAGAGCCACGCTGCCCTGGTGACATCCCAGGGTCCGGAGGAAGAGCCATCCATCCCTGCCACTGAGATCGGTAGCAGAGGAGGAAAAGTGCGCTTGGCTGAAGGACGCTGTCCTGACTCCTGATAATCCTTCCTGCCCAGGTCCCACCGCCCGGGAGATGTTCTCGGGGACATCAGCAGCAAGCTCGTGGTCTGAAGCGGGACTCTGGTGCCTCATCCCAACACTGCTGCCTGCTCTGAAAGGTAACTGTGCTTTATTCTCTTCTCTCCCTGTGCACCACCACAGCCAGCACACTCACACGTGTTCAGCATGAGGACAAAATATCTTCTCTGCCACTAAAAAGGAGACACAATCACCCCGCTTCCTGTCTTCTCCCCCTCAGACCCTCCCTGGATCTGAGGGAGAAAATGCAAGCCATGGATGGAATTGATAATTTTGATGTTTTCTTTACATTTCTTCAGTGCTGATATTTTTCTGTAGAGGTGACCTGGACAGAACACACCTGGTGCTGTGTGTTCAAACCCAAATCATCCTGTACTTGCCAGCCAGTTGGGTGCACTTGAAGAAGCTACACAAGTAATTGTTCTATTTTGTCCCACTTACCTGTTAGTAAGAGGCAGAGTGGGAGGAGAAGCCAAGGGAAACTCAGGAAAGTTGCCTGCACTTTCAGAGATGCTGTGCTGGCAAGTGCTGCTCACACTGAACACAGGAGTAGAAGGAAGCAGGTGGGCAAGACAAAAACATTTACTGTAGGATCAATTTGTACTGTCTGTGTGTGCTGTTTGGGGAAAAATCTTTCTTCCTGCTCCCCTGTGCCCTCCAAATATGCAGAGTAGAGCAATGCAGGTTTCATAAACACTCCCCAGAGCTGAAGCTCCCCACACCCTGATAGCTGCAGTGGGAGGCTGCTAATGTCAGTGCCCATGAAGTTTTGGCTGATGAATTTCCTGGCTCAGTGACACACTGGAAAAAATCCTTCTCCTGTTGTGTATGAAGGCTTCTATTTTCATTACAGATTTTTATTACATTAAATGTGTTGGGTTTGGGTTTGGATTTTTTTAAATCCCTGCTTTAAAAAAGCCACAAACTGATAAAAAAACCCCACATGTCTGCTTGGAATCAGTCTGCACCCACTGAGCACCAGTGATCACTCAGAAATGGAGCATTGTTCAGCCAGAGAAAGACTAAATCTTGGAAATGGAGATCACAGGGAATGTTCCTGTGCCCATGAACTTGAGGGCTCCTCATGGTAACCAGTGAGGTGCTGCCTCCTCTAATCTGAGTCATACACAGTTATAGTCTGACCTGCTTTACACACAGAATTATTGTGTGCCACTTATTTTCACATCATGTTGGTCTCTACAGTCATTCAGCTTCTACTCCTTAAAGGGAAGTGTACAAACCCTAAATCTACTAGTATCCAAAGAGATGTGCTCAATGGGATAATTGGTAGATTGAAAAGCAAAAAATCTTTGGGGTTGCCTGGAGCTATTGAATTATTTCTGGCTCATTTCTGGAGAAGATGCAGTTAATGTTGCAGCTTTCAATTGTCTGAATAGTTGATTGCTCCTAACAAATCTATAGCTGAGCCTAAAAAAACCCTAACAGTGCCAGCTCCCCATTGCTAATACTTCTTACTATTAATCTGTTCCAATCAGTCTGCACCCACCAGCTGAGCTTTACTAATTCAGCATCTTGGTTTGTAGTTAATTACTGAACTCCAGACTAATGTCCTTAGCATTCTGCAGTCTAATTTTATGAAGGATATAAAGCCATTAGGCTCTCTGCTCGTTAAGGAGAGAAACCAGATCTGGCTTTTTCTCTCAGTAAAGAGAAGATGGGATGGGCAAAGACATTGCTCTGTACTTTAACTCACACAAGTGTCAGATTCCAGACTGGTTGCACTTCATTATCAGCAGAGAAATCATATTGTAAGAACAGAATTTAATACAGTTACCTTCACACCCTCTATTTCCCACCTACTGTGCAACATGAGAATATTCTTCACGGGGAAAGAATTTCCATTTATAGATTCCAAGTGTGAAAATCACAGTTATTGCCCTGTAATTGAGAGCAAAAGAGCCTGGCTGCCCTGCCCATACCTCTGCATCAGCACCAAACCCTCTGCCAGAGCAACTGGCTCCAGAGGGCTTGGGTCAGCCCCTGGAAAAACACTGAGCTTGCCCACAGCCTCCCACACACAGCACAGCTCAGAGTCCACTGCCCACACAGGGACTGCAGAAGTCAAATCCCCAGGTCATTTTTTCCATCAGCAATTTGGGCCAGGTTATTACTGAGCAAGATCTGGTCCAGTATTCCCTGAACTGGATAGCTGTGATCTCAAATGCTTTGGTACTGAAGAAGGAGCTGGGAGGCAAAGTGTATCCAAGCTCCCATGTCCCTTCTCCAAAAACTCAGCAAATCAGATGCTTCCTCATCATATGAGCCAAAGCTGGTCTTTCTTGCTTGTAGTGAAAGTTTGAGTCCCTTGAAAGTCAAAATGTTTTGCAACAATATGTCATTTAGGTGAAGTGTCACATGTCAGAGCTTTTATCATATTGACCTAATGTTTCATTTATTCTGATTATCATAGTATATTACTATGCTAATATTACTCTATTTACATCTTGAGTAGGTTTATAGGCAGTGGACATTATAAATGATTGCATCCGTTTGTTCAGTGCTTCCATTTTTGTTTCAGCTAAAACAAAATTCTGGTCTTATCAGAGCAGAACATTATGCTTTTGAATGAACCATTTACAGTGAAATTTCAGCATTTTCATTTTGTTTCCAGCCGGCAGAACTGAAACTGCTAAAACATTAAGATTCCCCCAATTTCTAGTAAGTTCTGCTGTGGGGAGGTGAGGGAAGTGTCACATCCTGCAGCAGAGTTGCTCCAGGGGGACAGGTAGGGCACTGGACAGCTGCCAGGTACATCCAGCCTCAGAAAAAGAGGGTGCTGATACACAATAAATGAGACACATGGTGAAAAACACTGATTGGATTCATATCTCCCCTTCCTCTCTGACATCTGATTCCACAGCTTGTGGGGCCTTCTTGTACCCTTGAGTAATGTGTTACCAGAGAGGAGATCAATAATTAGATTTGCATGGTGTTTTTCTAAAGTTAAATACTCAGTGCTTCTCTTCATCTCAGAGTGTCTCACAGGAGCATGACAGGGGTTTTCTTAACTATTTGCTCTAAGGATACCACATCCAGGCTAGGCTATTTTGGTACCTGGTGTCATTTTTCTCTCTCACATTTTTTTCCCTTTAGAAAGCCGATTTTTTGACCGTTCCTAATGAGAAACTCAGAACTCCATACTTCTTAAGCCCTGAATTAGGAGAGAAGAGATCCTCCAGACGTTTGGCAAAGCAGAAAACAACCTTCCCCAGCTCACCCAAGGATAAACCACCTGCTGTGGGAGAGAGAAGCTGGCAGAAAGCTGATTGCTCAGTCTGTCTGGAAAAACAGCACTTGCAAAGACCAAAGCTGTGCCAACCTTCGCAGCTCAGCTTGAGAGAAGGACCAAAGCTTTTCACCATCCAAAGGAGGTGACCTACCAAAAGGAGGCCCAAAGTATTTTTAGCATGAAATAAAAGCCAGAAGGAAGTGTAAAGCACAAGTGTGATGCTCGTTGTCATTATGACAGCAACGTGCAAAATGGTCTGTGAAGGCCTGTCCCTCACAGTTTGCTCAACTGTGTGAGCAGCAGCCTTGACACCGAGAGGATGGAGCAGCTCTTGCTGAAGCCATCATGCCATCTGTACTAAGTTTCCTCTCCTGACCTCCTTTGTAAGTCTGGTGAGGGGAGACAGGAGATCTGAAGGTAAATACAGAAAATGGACCAAAGCTGACAGAGAGCAATGACTGAGATTTATTTCAAGTTCCGCGGAAACCTGACTGGCCGTGTCCACCTTCCAACTCTGGCTACTGAAGTAGACACAACAGCAGACAAATATTCCAGCCTCTATGTGTATGTGGGGCTGTTTCTAACCCTCCTGGCTCTCCTCCTGATCCTGCTGTTCTCCATGCTCCTGCGCCTGAAGCACGTTGTGTCCCCCATCACCTCCCCAGAGAGCACTGAGAATGTGCAGCAGTTCACAGACGTGGAAATGCACAGCAGGATCCCCACCACTTAGGGAGCCCACAGCAAAGAGGGCTCTGTGCTTGGGAAAGGTGTTTTGTTCAGCAAAGGTGGTGGAAAGAAGCTCTGGCTCCCCGTTGAGCCCCACAATTTCTTGCAGAAGCCTCAGCAGCATCTGGAGATTGTCACTGGCTGTTGGCACCACAGGCAGCATGGGTGCAGCAGCCTCCATAAAATGGACACCACAGAAACCTGCTGCTGTCAGGGAAGGCTCACACCCCTCTAAAAACCTTGCAGAAAATGGGAAAAGCCACATTCATGACAGCCAAAAACCCAGAGAAACACACCAGAATGTGTCCTGGAGCCTGTGTTTGCTGACCTCTCTCTCTGAATCAACAAAGTTTAAGTGGTGTAAGTGGGAAGAGCCCACGGGGCACACACAGAAATTGTCAGTGGCTTAAAAATTCTCAGGCATTTTTCCCATTCAAGAAGGAAAACATTAAATTGTTCTCTTTCACTTGAATGGCAATTAAACAATGGAGTTTCACAAATATAGAAATGTTTCATCACCTGCTGGAACTACATCTTTCTGACATTAGAACCCATTTAGTGCATAGTTGCATGCCAGATATCAAAGAGACAGAACTTTAAAGAGGAAAGAGAATAAAGCCAAAATTTAAGCAAGGTTTAAAAGAAAAAGAAGCAGCAGCAGCAGGAAATGAGATTAAAAAAACTTATAAGACACTCTACCTCTTCCTTTGTCCTCCTTTGTATTGACTGAGCTGAATACAAACATTTTATGCTCCCATGCTTTTAGGCTCCCCAGTACCACTCAATAATTAAAATGCACTGTAAGTTTTGGGAACCTAATTAATAATTGCTCTCCTAACAGACTCAAGTTCATAATAACATGTTCTCTCATATCCATATTGGGTTTTCTTCCTCAAAAGACAGACGAGTTCTTCCAAAGTTTTTTTCATTTGTTTTCCTCCAAAGAAAGCTGAGGAAATGCCCAGGCCTGGCACTGCAATAAGGACTAGTAGGAACAGCTTTGGACACAGACTAATAGGGAACATGCAGATGGAAAATAAACTCACTGAGTACTGAAAGATATGATTGGATTCAAATATCCTGATGGAATCTCATGGGGGAAAGAAAAGTTTATTTGAATTCATGGAACAACAGTCTGACCCAGTCCTATGAGTGACGTACAGAGGTAGCCTTTGCTTCTGTGGATGGAAAAGATGGAACCAAATATGGCAAAGTACTCCTGGGAGAGCCACTGCCTCTCACAGAAAAACCTTCAGTGAATTGTTTCCGCCACATCTCTAAAGGCAGGTATTTTACACAGCTTATCCACTTTATTACAGTCTAACTCTAGTTCAGCAATAAAATCCCCTGGATGTTTTCCACATGTACATAGACTCTTATTTGCCAATTTTCCTCTCTCCAAGGGCTTGGAAAGTATAAAGTCCTCACACAAACCCAGTGCAAAATTAGAGAAGACACTGTCACATGGACCCATGATAGTAGCACGAAATTTTCTTCAAATGCTCCGTGTACAACAGGATTTTTGCTTACTTTTGAAGGTCTGGGTGAACTGTTTGGACTGAGAATATCTGGGCTTTTACAGATGGTTGGCAGGGGGGAAGCAGAATGACAGGTAACATCCCCTCTGGACACACTGGATCCATGGGCAGGACTATTGCAACTTCTCACTGATATATTGAGTACAAAACCATTTAAACATTGCTTCCTTATAATTCCTTTTGTATAATTCTTTGAATAATTTCTTTTTACTTCATTAACTCCTGTGAATCACAGAATCCCAGAATGGTTTGGGTTAGAAAGGACTTTAAAGATCACCTTGTTCCATCCCCTTCCACACCTTCCACTGTCCCAGGTTGCTCCAAGCCCTGTCCAAGCTGGCTTGGGACAGTGAACCAGATCAGTGACTGTGTGAGGGAATACAGTAAAAAATTCACTCTCAGCAATGTCTCTCCATGCCATGCTTGGCCATGTTTCCCTGGAAAAATGGCAGGATGCAGGTTATCCTCTATGGGAACAACACCAGGCAGGATGGTGGCTTCACACCACATTTGAAGATTGGCTCCTCGACTCTCAGTACTGCACAAGAGCCAAAATTTTGTGTTATGATCAGGATATTAATCCAACTAAGACAGATGGCTACTGAGTTAGTCAATGGCATTTAAAATTAACAAAAATCTATGCTGCTCAAATTGGTTTGGTATGTGTCATTCATTGAGCCATCATAAGGCAACCTAGCCCAGGCTCAGCATCTGACTTACCCTGGAAAACTTCTCCATTCAAAAGCTACAGCTTACCTAGACCATGTTCTAACTTACTAAATCAGCAACTAAACCACATTTGCTGTTGAGCACAACTATCTGCAGAAAAGCCTTGTATCCAAGAGTCTGCAGGACAGACTCAGCTTTTCTTGACAGACTTTTATTGACATAAAATATCAGACCTACTGATGGAAAATGACAGTATCAAATTCTGAGTGCTCTGATCTCAGCCAAAATGGCCCCTGAGGTACAGGTCAGGACTGAGCTTCCTTCCATCACACTAAGGAATGCTAATTCAGAAGAGTCTCACAACACTTTAAAACTTATTCAGTAACTATCCTTTAAATAAATGAGTAATCTCTTTATATGTCAGATGGTATCTTTGGGCAGACTGGGTATTTTTATAGAGTACTCTTATGGAAGGCAGCCCTCTCTTCTCACAGGAAAATGACAAGTTTTCCTTTCTAAAGCTTCATTTCACATAAAGTCTCTGTCCCACTTGACACATCTACAGCTCTGGTGGTACTCAGGGTGCCCCATTTGTCTGTAAAATGCCAGTATATTTTAAAACCTTTCCCACTGAGAAATACAAGAATGCCTTTCCCCTCTTTTCATTATCATTTGCAGTGTCCCAGACCTGAGGGATGTGTCTGGGAAAGGAGACTGTTGGGATGTGTTGGCCTGTGTTTGGTGAGTGGCCTCTAGAGGAGTTTGGCTTTCTTTGGCTTTAAGAAGAGGTTATTGGAACTTTTGCACAGTTTTGCTGCATCTCGGAGCACTGCAGGCCTCACAGCCATCCCCTTCCCCTCCTGCAGGCTGTTCCCTTCCCACTTGTCCACGCGCTATGGAAAATGGGGTTTTCTACAAAAATAAAGAGGCACAATGCCACCAATGGTGGGTCACTGACTGCTCTGTACGTTCCCACCTGTGGGTCTGAAGCTCACAAAAAGGCTCAGGTGGTGCCACTATTCCAAACCAACCGCTGACCACAGGGATGGACAGGAAAACCCTCTATCAGTCTGTGTATTACTTGAACCAGCACAGTTTGCCCCCATCTTTACTCCCATCAGACACTGGAAATAAATCGAGTATTGAGTAAATTCCTCACCTCCCCCATGCCCTGCCTGCGGGGGCAGACAGCCACCTGCTGTTGTGAAGGAGCAGGAATCCTGAGCATCACCACCCCTGCTGGGTGGGACTGTGGGCCAGAGCGAGCCTCCTCTCACCAAAAAACCACCAGTGCTCCCAAATCTCCCAGGGAGCTGCCAGGAGTACGGTGTGACTCCCCAAACCATGCAGGATTAATCCTTGAGTAATCTCACCCACATGATTTCCATCCACAAGCATGAATCTTTTGTATTAACAGACCCTTAAGGGTGGATATGTAGAGTATGTTCCTTCTCAGAATAAACATAAATATTTTCATACCCTCTCAGGGCTGCAGAGAAAAACTTGATTCTGAAAACAACATAACTCAGCAGAGGGTCAACCCTGATCCTTGATCCTTCCCAAAGGACCTTTTTTATTTTACTTGAAAAAGAAATAAAAAATTATCAAAACCCAGAAATGATGTGAAGTCACCCATCCATTTAACTGACAGCTTTAATGGAAACTCAGATGTATGACTTATCCTCACTAGGAATTGATATATTCTTACATATCCTTACCCTGCAGTCACTGCTTAGGAGGGAAGTGCAGACAGCTCTAGCTTTAGGCAGGTTGGAGAGCAGGAGACATGCAGACAACTCCTCTGCTGGCAGGTAATGCCACAGGTCACCTGCTTTGCTACAGGTCAGGCAGCAAGGGAGGAGAAATCGTGGAATGGTTGTACTTTTTTACAAACAAGATGCATCTTTGTGTTGTGTCTATGCTTCAGCTTAATGCTGGTATGGAAAGAAAGTGTGTTCACAGTCTGTTCATGTGCCCTGCAAAAAAATGGGCAATGACATTCATGACTATAAATTCAGATGCAGATATACCTGGAAAGGGGAAATCCCAAACAGTGTTTTGTTGGTACATGAGCTGTAGACTCAAATGTTCACATTTTGGTAGAAAATTAAAGCTAGGGATGGTGAAGTCTGCTCGAGTTTTGCAGTGGGCTCAAAAAATGACTACACAGAATGTTAAGGAAAAAAGACAGATACTTGTGGATTGGGAAAGGTATTTTCAGTTATGGTTCCTGACACAGATTTCACATTTGTTCACAAAAAGGAACTGGATGTTATGCATTCCATCTGCTAAAAACCTTACCCCATAAAGCCCTCTCAGATCTTCACCTTCCTCAGGCTTTTCCAGAAGGTTGTGAAGTTCCAGCAAGGATAAGAGCAGTCTTCAATTCCTGGTGCTCATTCAGGGGGCACAGATATCAAAATAAAGCCTAAAAAACTCACAATGATCATTTGGTTTCTTGTACACTTTCTCTCCAGGATGTGAGATATGAAAATTTCCTCCTCAGTCCTTTCATTATCAAGAATAGTTAAAGTGTCATCTAAGATGACTGATGTTAAGAGTGAAAAAATAAACTGGATTTGAATTTTGAGGGATTGGATTTTTCAAAGGTACCTAGAATTTCTTTAGCTAAAGGCAAAAAGAATTTGCTCAGCTGTAGTCAAAGCTAAGTTGTGAAAGCAGATCTGGCTGCAAGAGGGAAAGGTCTGTGCAACTCATATGTAATTAATAAATAACCCACTTCTTATACTCCCACCTGCATTTCATGGCTATGTAAACTTGTCAAACAAATGATGAATAATTCAAAATACCTTCTCCTCCCTCCCTTCTTCTCTAGATTTATTAATCCATTTTCAAAGTATAATTTGATCAAGCTAATAGCCACAGACTTCCTAAGCTGACTCTCTCTGCATTAATTCTCTCTGCATGGCCATAGTCCTACTCTCACAGTACCATCTAATCAAAAGCAATTACAAGACAACAAAAGGCACCTGAAAACCAAATGAGAGCTCAGCAACATCCTTTGATGCTTGAAATCTGTTCTTCTCTGCAAGCAAGAAATTTCTCTTATATAAGGTGGGCTGTTGTCCTGAAGCCAGTTCCTCTTCGAGTCCTCAAACACTTAGCTACTGGATGAAGTTTATTTATGTAGTTTTATTAAAAAAAAAAATAATAAATAAAAACCCATCCCCCCAAAAAACAAGCAAAGGAAAAAAAAACAAACCAAACCAAACCAAATAAAATCACCCCAAAACCAAACAAAAAACCAACCAAACAAACAAACAAACAAAAAAAAAAACACCCAAAAAAAACCAAAAACCATAAAGAAACAAAAAAACTTAAAAAAAAAAATTACAAAAATCCCAAACCACATCCTACCAACAATGCTGAAGGATCAAGCAGGACGTGTCTGGGATATTTCTGTGTGCCCCACATGTGGGAGCAAACAAGAGGCAGAGAAGCTCTTCCTTGCAACGCAGGGGATATTTGGAAGCAAACTGGCCCTGGGCTACCCTTTGACCTGTGTGGGCAAGCAAGTGCTGCACTGGGACACTCCACAGGACAGCACAGAGCCATGAGCTGGATTTGAGTGTACCACAGGCTTTTGCAGCCTCCAGCTTCCCATTCTTCTACCCATATGAGAATTCTGTCTTTGGCCCACAACTCACAAGTGGGTGTTTCCCGTTTACTCCTTATGCCTTAGCAACCCTAATTTAAACCAATTCATGCTCACAGCAGTTAACATGCAGCACTTTTTGTCATGTTACTCCATAATCTTTAGGTGACAAGGACCTGTCCAAGTTGCTGTGGCATGAGGAGCACGTAATGCCCCAGGAAGCTCAAATCTGGGCCGGGGTGAGGTTGCTGCAGTGGACTCAGAGGCAAATCTTACAGCTTGTCACTGCAGAATCAAACTGACGTGGGTTTGCTGTTGTTCACAAATTTTTCATGTTTTCACACCCTGGGAAAGCTCCCAACAGCCCTTTCAGCACTGACTCTGTCATGATGGGAACACCACACCAGTTTGCACTTCATGTTGGCACCTAGAGGGGAAGAAATGGGACTTCTTGTTGTTGTTTTTTGTGTCAAACAAAACAGAGGAAAGCAGGAAGCACCCTGAATGCACCTGCTTTGGGCTAATGCTGGGCTGAATTTCCAAGCTGTTTATTGTTTTAGAGCATGACCAACACTGAAGGGATGGGTAACAGATAACCACAGCATGGCAGTATTTTCCACACGCACTTCTGCAAGCCTCTCGGGAAGAAAGAAACCATTGGGATCAGAGTGCTGAGGCTGCTTTTCCTTTGTTTGACTTTTGCTGGTAACTATCCATCAATTTCCTATAGATACATCATTGTTCTGCTGACCTGCTTCCCTCCACTCACACTGCTCTGATGAATAATAATTTGCTGCAAAGCAATTTGGAAAATAAATGCCGGCAGACTGAGTGTATACTTAGCCTAGGTGAGATTTTGTTCTATTTCTACTTTTTCAATGAATTTTACTGGCTTAGAATTCTTAAAACATCCCCAAAAGGAAACTCCTTTTGGGGAAATTCAGTGCCTTTAAGGCCCATGCTGGACAACAGCAATTACAAAGAGATTAGGAAAAGTTTATCACACTTTGAGGTAGTGGGATGTCTTGGAGGCCTTTCTCCAGAAAGCTGCTTTCCATATCCATCAGCAAGTCACAGTTCAGACATAAAGCTTGTAGACAACACCTTTACATTTGGTGTCACTTCTGCCACTTAAAAGCTCAGATAAGCCTTTCCATCTTATGAATACTGATTAGTTCAGCATTGTTGCCTTTTTTTTTTTTTATCCTCCTGAAGAAATATAAGAACAAAAGAATTATTCACACCTCAAGAGCAGGGGACAGAGTAAGATACTTATCATGACAAATTTAGGTCAGAGTGTCCAGTTTATGCAGGTACACAAGTACCCACGACACAGAGAATATTAATCCATGTAAGAGGTGTGCAAGGCCAAGGAAGGTCTGTTGTGGATGGATGTGTGACTATAGCTTTTTCCTGCTGTTTTACTCATGATCCAGCTGAATCCAAACACAACAGCCACACACTAAATCACAGGCATGAATCACACCAGAGCGCCAGCAATGTTCATAGAAATTAAGAACACACATTAGGATACATCAGACAAAAATTTCTCACTTTAGAGCAATGTGCCCTCCCTCAGAGCAGGCAGCTGATGCTGAGAAACAAGAAACAGCCAAACCAAATGCAGGAGATTGTGGCAGCAGCTCTCTGGCTACAGAGAGCAACATGCAACGTTCCCAGGCATTGTCCTGGAGAAGGCTGTGAGAAGATCAGAGAAAAGAATGAGAAACAATTCTTATCTCCACTTGCTGCACCTGTTGTTGTGAACATGTGGAATGTGTTATGGAGATTTGTTTACCAAAGGATGGTTTCTTAATTAGCCAATGGTGATGGTGTTTTAATTAAAGGACCAATTAGGTCAACCTGTATCATAGTTGTCTACAATGGCAATGAATTTCTTAGTAAGAATAGTGGAGTGGAGTGGAGTGGAGTGGAGTGGAGTGGAGTGGAGTGATCAGCCTTCTGGAATCATGGAATCAATGCTAATTATTACCCAGCTGGAGATGTCATGCTACGACAGGAGTCCAAGTTACACTGCCAGCAGCCTGGGACTTGGAAATGCAGGCAGACCATGAGTCTGCTTTTTCTTGATATGACCAGCTTTGAAAATCTTTTTGGACAAGCAGCCCCTTCCACTGAGGTCAGGTTCAGCAAATACTGCTTGGCTGTGCCCAGTTTGCCCCTGTGCACTTTCCATGTGCTGCTCCTTCTATTTACCTTGGCACATCACCGTGACAACCACTCACAGAAGAATGCAGGAAACTGAGAGCAAGAATTTATCTAGATAAAATCTTTTAATATAATTTAAAGGTAAAATAAGGAGAGAACAACCAGCTCTCCCTGGACTGCTACTACGTGGTTTGAGTTCAGTGTTACTGAAGCAGGAAGATCTGAGAGTTGCAAGGTTTTGTCTTTCTGGGTGTATAAATTCTCTCAATGGTTTCTTTGAAGGAAAGACAAACATGACAAACAAACATCTCTACAGCCAGGAAGCCCTGAGAGCTGCTGTCACTCCCTCACATTATTAGATCCAGGTACCTGTACCAGGTTTTCACTTCCCAAGGTATCATCTCTCAGCAATAATCATAATTTGGTTTGGATTTTTTTAGCAGACCAATCTGTAAATAAATGCAGTCTTGCTCTGGGGAAGGCTGTTTATTCTTTCTTGTAAGTGAGTCTGAAAGATCTTTCATTCAATGTTATGAAGTATGAACATATATTGCATTCTATTGAAGGAAAATAAGAGTTTGGATTCAATTTCACCAGACAGCTGGGGAAGGCAATTTCAATATTAAACATTGCCTCTTTATTTAATACTGCTGGTTTTAAACTCATAAGAGAACATCAGGCAAAATAAAATATGTGTACATGGAGTTTTCATCCCCGAGTGACCATAGCCTAATCTTTGTCATTCTCATCCTCCCTTGTGCCAAAGAAGCCTTGCAGCTCTTCTCTCTGCTGACTTTTTTGTCACTCAGCAGTCTTTTGAACAACCCTCAGCAGAGCTTTGCAGCTTAGTGAACCTCTCAGAACTGCAGAAATCCAACCAAATCAATGCTGGAACTTGGGCTGAAGAATAGGGCTGCGAGTGAGGATTCCTTGATTGAATGTCAATAAATCCATCAGCAGTCAATTGACAGTAACATTTCATAGATCAGTTATTTTATTTAGTACAAGCCTAGATAAAGTATGAGAGGAGTTTATACAAACGGTTACACATTCCTTCTTTGTCTCCCAGGCTACTCCTTGGTGTTTTTCTGGTTTTGGTTTTTCTTTTTTTCTTTTTTCTTTTTTTTTTTTTTTTTGGGGGGGGGGGGGGGTTTTTTTTTTTTTTTTTTTTTTTTTTTTTTTTTTTTGGGTTTTTTTTTTTTGGGGGGGGGGGGGTGTTGTTTTGGTTTTTTTGTTTTCTTTTGGTTTTTTTGGGGTTTTTTTTGGTTTTTTTTCTGTGGCCGGCACAGGCTCTCTTTATCTATTGCAAAATTCATTATAATTGGAGTTCTTTAAGATTTTTTGCATTTCTAGGGGAAATTAGTTCTTTACAGAAGAAGGGTTTTTCCATTGTGGGATTCATACCATAATTAGACAAAATGATGGGCTAAGTCCCAGTGGAAAATATGCACTGTAATTGGTGTTCATTTTTGTTATATAAACCCATGGAGATCATGCTGGTTCCTCCTCTTGCAGCCACTTCTGAAGCACAGAGTTCAATTTAAAACTGATATATCATTATTATCTAGAACCCACAAATATCTTCAAGACTTTCATCTGAGTCTGACATGAACCTTCTTCCTCTGAGCAAAATTAAACTTAAGATCAGTGTAAGGTATCTGCATTACCTGATCTCAGAAGCCACAGATTACAACCAGCCATGCTTTGCCTTGTGTTTGTCAGGCATCCTTGAAGTCAGAACACAAACACCTGGCATGGCACAAATATATTTGTATGTCAAAGTAAGGCACACAGAAGAATTTCTTCCAGCCTGCACAGCACCTGGGACAAGAAAATAGCTGATGACAACCACAGAACAAAGGTACCAACCCCCAAGAACAGATCTCATTGAGTGCAAACAAGATGTGGTCAGATTTTGTGAAAGATAAACAAAAATATTTAAATGTGTTTATTGCAGCTAACAAACCCTTATTGAGGGTAGTTGTTATTAAGAATTAACAAAATATTTGTAAGTAGTTTTTAGGTGAAAAATACCAGTCTCACAAATTTTTGCTATTGCCTTGCTGATTTCAGAAAACACAATTAAGCCAAGTCACACAACCCCAAATGTATTTTTACAGAGGAACAAACCAGTGCTCTGTGTACATGCAACTCCTCCAGCTAATTAGCACCTTGGGGTAGATTGTTCCTAAACAGAAAACAGTAAGGGACCACTATATCCCAGCAGTACCTTGTGTAATACCAATCTCAGAATCAATGAAGATACCTGAATCTTCACCAAGTCACTGCCTCACAAAATAAAAAACAAAATTCCAGGGTCAGAGAAACCAAAGGGAATGATTTTGCCTATGATGACAGCAATCTAAGGCCCTGGAGGAACATGGGACACTCCAGAAGACATTTCCTTTTGATCTCAGGCATGAATCATTTCTTTAATATCAAGCTCATTACCTTCGGAAAAATTAATTTATTTTACTCGTTATGCCACAAGTGTCAGCATATAAGTGTGGGTGCTGCCAGGCAATTCCATCCCCTTGATAAGGGACAGAAAAGGAACATAATTTGCTTCATGGCAAAGGCATTGTGTCAAGTTCAGCACTGTCTGACACCAGCCTGATGCTGCTCTACACAGCGGTGGCCCAGCAGCCTGCAAGGGTCCTCAGTCCAATTTCTGAAGCTGCCCATACCCACATTGAAACCTCAGAGCCATTACCAAAAGGATTAAACATGGTCTGTGCTGCTAAGTGTGAAGATTTTTTCAGCTTTAATAGTTCCATGTTCCAAGCCAGGCACATAAAGCTGACCTGTCTGTACATCTGCCATGCTTCACTCCACTTTTGAAGAGATTTAGGGCTTCAGTCTACCCTCAGCCATCAGCACAATCTGTGATACACTTACAGATCAAAAAAAACAAAACCAAGGCCCTTCTTTTGGATGAATCTAACCATGAATCACCATTTTAAGATGACACAGGAAACGTTGGTACACAAAGCCTCATTTAATGAACACAAATGTTCAGCAGCTGAGCAGCTCTTGGTTTCAGCAGGAAAAGGGAAAGGAGAAGGAAGATTACTGTGGATGGAAGTACAGGTGGCCATGCGTAAGTGGGCTAAAGGGTGAAGCAAACAGGACTAATCTGAGCTCAGAAGCTTTCTCTAGAGGCAAGATAATGAAAAATATTCTTGTTTTGACATTAGTGTATGCAGTAATAATGTCTATCCCAAATGTAACACCGAGCTCTGATTTAGATCTAACCCAGTTCAGTCATACCTGGGATGAATCTGGTCCAATATTTCCCAGCAAGTTGTAGAATGATGATTTATTTTAAACAGCTTAATGTTATCCTGGAATTATGACACAAGAAATCCTGAAAGAAGATTCACCAGTATATGTTGATACCTAAATAAGAGGATTTATTTGTAAAGTACACATGCACACACAGTCAAAACAGTTTTCCAGGTGTAAATATGATTTTAGATCTCTCTTACATGTCTCTCTGCATATATCCTTAGAACATTAAAAAATAAAATCCACAATTTTTCATCTTTGTGAAATTCACTGCATACCATTAACCTCCTGGTTTGCCTCTGCATAAAACATTTCTAGCATTTCTGGTGATAAGAAGGCCATAAACAGGAAATGCATGCAAAGATGTTTCTGGTATTGATTCCTCTCAGTATATGCTGTATATCATGCACACACAAAAAAAACCTGGTGGCCCAGAGCTGTTAAAGAATCTCCAAATTGAGCTCAGTGGTTTTGCTGAGTATCTTGTGGCTGCTGTGATCCCTATGTCTAATGGAAACTACTCTGCTTGTAAATAATAAGCTATCATCTTGTTAGCACAAACAAACAGCAGAGAGAAATGAATCATGACTGTCACTGCTTTTAGCACCCCTGCTGCTGTTGCAAAGCAGCGGGGGATGATACGGAGGGCACAGATCCTCTGAACAGGACTGGCTGCAAACAGGCAGGTTCAGTCCATGAAAAATCACTGGATTTTCAGACTTTGAGCAGATCTGTATTGGCTGTGGCTGTTGGTCAGCTGGGAAGTGAACCTCAAATGCTTTCACTGTTTCTCTTTGGTTCTGAGAGGCAGCTTGGCAATTAAAAACAGGCTTTGCAAATGGGAAGATGCTAATGTTGAGCAGAAAAGATGGAGCAAAATGGAGCCTGCAGGCTGGGTGCCCTCACTGCAGCGAAGGCAGGCAGCCCTCTCCTGGTGTAAACACCCCTGCTCACGTCTGCCCAACAGCCCTTTGCTTTTCTGGCAGAATCACGGCAGCTTTTCATTAATTGTGGGACATTTTCAGCAAGTCTACATATTTCCAAAATCCATTTACTTCATCAGTGGACTGGCCAAGGAGTCCCTGGATACTTCTGGAGAACTATTCAAACTGTCCACATAAACTGCTGCTGTCTCGAGCCAGCTTCTGGAGAACAGCAGGAAAATGGACAGAAGTGAAATTTAGTCTCAGTTCACACTGGGTTCACCTCCTTACCTATTTTTATGCTGCATGGCAGACAGAGATATTTGTATGTACTTGCATAACTGGGACTGTCTGGGAAAAGGAATTCGGCTCACTTGGAGTTCCTTCCTAAAGGTCTAAAAATGTTGGTTTACTTGAGCATAATATTCTAATTTCCTTTAAAAATGCACATCAAAAAGAATAATTGAAACATGAATTCCATCTCAGTGCTTGTAAAAATGCATGCAAGGCACCTCAGGATTTGATTATATTTGCACCAGCACAAGCTGCCCTCAGAGAACAAAGCTCAATTGATTTCAGGGAGTCTGATTTGCCTGGATGAAAATGAATTTTTAATAGATTTGGTTGTCAGAGGGATTATGCAGGAATATGAAGCGGCAGGGTGTTCACACAGTGGACTGCTGTGGAGGTGTGTGCTGGTGGCCAGCAGGCAGGAGTGGTGGCAAGTGACTTCCACAGACAGCAAGGAGCAGGATCCCAGGGGAGCTGAGGGGACCAGTTGCCAGGAGACATCACAACACTGAGTCCTCCTTGCAACAGACCTCAGACTCCCTCCTACCTCTGCACACTGGCCTGGTTTGCCACCACTCTTGAAATTATTTTCTTTAATCTCCCAATAACCCAAACACTACTGAAAATTGCCAGCTTTGAGAAATTTTATTTATTTGATACAAAGCCCATTTTCTGGTTCTTTAAGGTGAGCATTTCATTTATGACAGAAAACTAGCAGAGACTTTGAGTATCAGTAAGGACCCAGCTCCAGGGCTGATACAAATCAGCCGAGCCACAGTCCCTGTAACAAGGGCTGAAACACAGCACGTGTAAAGAAGCACACCAGTGTAGAGATGCCCTCCTGCTTCTTGTGAGAGCAAAGGCCAGCAGCACTTCACTTTCATAAATGAGTGAACACTCAGCTTCCTGAAGCTCAGGCCTCGATGAATCATTACATTGTTTAAATAGGAAGCAAAACAGGAGTAACAAACAGATACATAGTTATAGATCTCTAACAAATACTATTTGCGTCTTCAGAGTCGCAGAGTGGTTTTCTGTCTCCTCTTCAGAAACATAAGGCCTTAAAGCTATGATTCCATAATTCCAGAACCAGGGGATTCAGGGCACACCACCAAATGTGGCAAAATTCAGAAAAATCTATGAGAGCTGTCAGATGGTGGACACTCATTCTGGCTAAAGCACAGCCTCCTCTTCCACTCCACATGTGAGATATTTAGTCAGAAGAGTTCCTCCGTGTGCTTCGGTGTCTGTCTTCTGCCAGTCAGCCCCGAGGAGGACATGATCCAACATCTCCCTGTCTCCAGTCAGCCTGAGCCTTTGTGTCAATCCAGCTGCTAAATAACAAGCCCACAAAGACACAATTCAAAGGACATAGAAATGTGATGAAATATTTCAAACAGACATTTGCCTGACAAATGCTACTCTGTTATCTTCCCAGGCCAAGCATCTCCGAATCACAGTAATATGAAGGAATTATTCCCCAAAAGATCCTCCATCTAATTTTCAAAGCCCCTTACAGTAAGAAAAACATCAACCCTCAAAGGTACAGCATTACATCTCAATGAGAGAGGAAAAGGAAGCAAATATTTTTTCAGTTCAAATTTATATAAAGCAAATCGGAAAGAGAAGTAAGACTACCTTTATTCTTTCTGCACATTTATAAACACAGAAAAAGTATTGAGATATAAATTTAGTGTGGAGAAGTCTAATTGCTCTCCTGTGCTTCATGTCATCCGCTGCAGCATTATATCACAAGCCATATGGAGAATCAATCTGTGCACAAAATACAAGGGAAAGCAAAGTCAATAACTAGCCAGTCACTGGCTTTTTTCCTTCAAAGAAAATCAAAGTTTGTAGACTCATACAGCTTTCCTGCCTTCCTGTTGGTGTATATTTTTAATGATTCATTATTTGATACACTGTGGCCCACGCATTTCAAGGGTCACCAGTTTTATCTCCACAGTTTTGGGTGAGCCTTTAGACTTCAAGAGCAAACTAAAGGCAGGATGTAGTTTTCAGAAACAAAGATGTGAGCTTACTAGTTTATTTTTATTCACTTTCTTACCTCTGAATAATATAATTATAGAGCTTTCTGGGCAAATTGTGGCGAGCTGAACTGAATACAAAGCGACAGTGCTCAGAATGAGCCATCCAGATACATTTCAAACACCAGCTAAGGAGAAGAGGGGAGGGATATGTCATTCCTCTCTCAACAAAAACCAGCTTGCACTCATGACATCTTCACTTTCTTGCCCAGATGTTGTCAGAGGAAGAAAATATCAGAATATAAATGATGCCCTATAAAGCACAGATGGGAGCAAGCTTTTATGAGAAGCTATTTCCCATTTCAGCCCTGTCCTAACTGCTCCCTGGAGTCCAGGACCACATTATGTCAGACTGAGCCCCTAGTTCTGGACTGTCCCTGATAATATCACTCACATACAGATTGGGGAGAGACAATTGGCACTGCAGAGACTGCCCAGCCCAAGCAGGGCTAGGTTCACACAAGGTTTGCCCCAAAGCTACAGGCACTCAGCCGCCTGAGCCACAGGGCTCAGAGAACGTGCCTGCAGTTTGTGTCAACAAAGGGATGAAGAGAGGAATCCCCCTCTGTCCCCCTCTGTTTAAGACAGACTAAATCCAAGGTACTGCAGCTCTGCCACCTCCCTTGTGCTAGTAGTGTTGCTTGTGCAGCCCAGTGAGCTGATCTAACTGCAAACAAGTCACTGGCAGGTCAGCTCTGTGAATGGGATCATGGTGTGGTTTATCTGTAGGAACACAGGGCAGAGGCAGCAATGAAACCAGGCACAGCACCAAGCCAGGATTACATGGCCTCTGTCTTAAAACTGCACAGAATCAGCTCCAAGTGCCTCATTTGAGAGCAATCTGTAGTTCTCACAGACCACAGCACAAGCACTCATGGGCAAAATTCTACTCATGCCCTACACAACTTTTAATTAAAACAGCAGGTACAAATTAGCATGAAATTGAGTCCCTTAATGGATGGTTTTGCCTTTTCTCTTCCATTGAAAATCACCCAAACAAGCCTGATTCAATGTGCAAGTGGAATGTATCCTCCAGTGAAAACTCCAACACAAATTTAAGTCACTGCAATTTTACATGTGAATATTTTTTCTTCTAGCCCCTATACAGCATGAAGCTGGAAGTGCTAGCTGCAGAGGACACTGACTTCCAGTGATACACAGAAAAAGACCAACCAAACCCCCTAACATTTAATCATCCTGTTCTTTACCAGGTGCTGAACCTCATCTCCAACACCTGAAAAATTTAGCGTTTTTCTTTCACTCCAAATCTACCTTCTTGTCCAACAGCTGTCAGGGCCCTGACTGCACTAATAGGTCCTAATTGCCCTGACCAGTCTCACCTGGGGCTTCCACTCACACTCTTGGACAGGGACTTTATTTAACCTTGGGGTTTACATAGAATGCTTTGGATTGGCAGGGACCTTAAGTTCATCCACTTTTAACTCTCTGACATGGTCAGGGACACCTTCCACTATCCCAGGTTGCTCCAAATTCCATCCAACCTGGCTTTGGACACTTCCAGGGATCCAGGGGCAGCCACAGCTTCTCTGGGCACCCTGTGCCAGGGCCTCCCCACCCTCACAGGGAAGAATTCATTCTCAGTATCCAGTCTAAATCTGTCCTTTCTCAGTTTAAAGCCATTCCCTCTGTCCTGTCACTCCAGGCCCTTGTCCAAAGTCCCTCTCTAGCTCTCTCTTGGAGCCCCTTTAAGCACTGGAAGGGATTCTAAGGTCTCCCTGGAGCCTTCTCTTCTCCAGGCTGAACACTCTGAGCTCTCCCAGCCTGTCTTCCCAGGAGAGGTGTTCCAGTCCTCTGAACCTACCTAACCATGTCCCTCTCATGCTGGGATGACAGAGGTGAGTTGTGCATGTCTTTGCTGCTAATTCTAGTCCTGAACTGCTGTTTGGTTTTCCTGGACTGACAGTGTGTCCATGTCTTTGCTGGATGGTCACAGGACCTGTTACTGCCCTGTCGGTGAGGTCTTTACCTGGCTGGTGTTGTGGCCACCCTCAGCTCCTTTTCCTGAGGGACAACAGCAAGAGCTGGGTGAGATTGGGCAGCTCTTGAAATGGGCAGGGCCATTAAGTCCCTGAGCATTTAGGATACCAATATTGTTTTGTTCTACTGCATTTTTCCCCCAGACAGTGTCTGCTGTCAGCACTACTTGCTTTAATCAAAAAATAAATACATTTCAGCGTGGCTCATTATGCTAAATGAAAACAACAGGGGGCTAATGAGCATTGTGAACAAGGCATTAACACGGCAATCAGAGGTTTCCTCAAGACAGCTGCATCCTTCTTCGAACACCATGTATACACAACTGTGTATACAGTTGTGACCTCATCTGTTGAATTTAATTCAGGGAATAAATAGATTTAGATGTCTGACTTTGGTTTATCTTTGTAGCATTGTGCATTGTGGTGCACTTACTACTAAGAAACAAAACTGCCAGCTCAGTTTGTGCAACTGTTCAGGGGTCATTCTTACTCTTCAGTGAACACATTTAACATATTTAATATTCATAACTGTGTTAACACATTTAATATTCATGATTTTGGGGTAGAAGTTAAAGTGTTACTCCCCTAATAAGTGCTGTGGGAGGCTTGGGCCAATATCAGTCTGTAAAGGGAAGGTGGCTGTGGCCCTGCTCCGGCAATGGCAGTTCCGAACACACCCAGACAGGCTGACCGCGAGTTATGTGGGTCCTCAATGCTGAAACAACACGTGGAGGCCAAAACTTTCCTAATTCCTTTTCCAAATTTATTTTCTACCTCTCCTCCTTGAAAGTCTAAAACCTGAAACAGTCTTGGCTGCCCCTCTAAACGCTGCCGGACAGCGGGCTCGTTAGATCAGCCACCATCCCTGCTGGTGTGGTACCGTGGGGAAACCCCCACAGCGCAGCGGCACCAGCCCCGCCAAAACGGGCGGGGAAAACCGCTGAAGAGAAGCCACGGGCGGGGACAGGGAGCGACGGGGGGGGCCGGGCCCGTGAGGGAAGGCGGCGTCCCCGCCCGCCCCGTCCCTCCTATCAGCCCAGCCGGTCCCTCCCCTCAGCCCGGCCGCCATTTCGGGAGTGCTGCGCGGGCGCGCGGCGCCCCCTGGCGGCCCTGCGGCCAGCCCGTCCCGTCCCCGTGGCCATGAAGTCCGTGTTCGTCACCGTGGGCACCACCAGCTTCGACGAGCTGATCGNAAGCGTGGAGTGTTGGTGGAGGAAGGGGAGGGACGGGGAGGGGGCAGCGGTACCCGGACAGGGGTAGTCGGGAGCTGGGCACACCCCCTCACACACCCTCTCTATCCCCACGTCATCCTCTTCATTCCACCCTGTCATCCCTCCCCATCATCCCCTCTTCTCCATCTCTCTCTTCGTCTCCCCACCATCCCCCCTGCCCACCATCTTCCCCATCCCCGTTATCCCCTCCATTCACCCGTCCCGTGCCCCGCAGGCGCTGCAGAGCCGCGGGTTCCAGAAGCTGGTGCTGCAGGTGGGCCGGGGCTCGTTGCCGCAGCCCAGCAGCAGCTCGGCCGTGGCGGTGGAAGCGTTCCGCTTCAAGGAGTCGCTGGCTGAGCACCTGCAGAGCGCAGACCTGGTCATCAGCCACGCAGGTACAGCCCGGCTGCTTCCCGGGGCTGCGGGAGGTCGGTGGGATCAAGTCTCCGGCCCAGGGGTGGGCTGGCTGGGAAGGCTGAGGTCCACAGCTACAGTTGGGTTATTCAAGAGGCTCCCCTGTTTCAGCAGCAAGTAGGGGGATATTTCATCTCTCACCATGTTTTCTGTTTCTCTCGTAGGTGCTGGTAGCTGCCTGGAGGCTCTAGAGAATGGAAAACCACTAATAGTAGTAATAAATGACAAGCTGATGGACAACCATCAGCTTGAGCTGGCCAAACAGCTCCACAGAGATGGCTGTGTCCTCTACTGTAACTGCAGGTACAGAGCTGCTGTGGCTGTTCCTGGTGGGCAAGAACCTTCAATCCATGTGACTGCAGAACTGAGAATACAGCAAGGAAATGTATATCCTTCTCTGTAATCTCCATCTGGATATTAGATTTTCCAGAGTGAATAGACTAACACTAGGTAGTAATTTACCACACTAAACAAGCCTTTTGACCATTTGAGGTCAAATTATTATTTTTTCCATTTGAGGGTACATGTATTTAGATTAAAAGAAGAAAAACACTTGGATGCAGGGGATTCATAAATCAGATATTTTCTGGTTAGTAACTTTAAGTACCCCTGTCTTTCAAGTACTTACTGAAGTACAGGCTGCCCTTTTAACCAAACTTCCTGAATCCACCATACCCTCTGACAAGGAGTTTCACAGATCTACTGCCTGTCACTTCCGGAGAAAAACCCAAACCAAACAAACAAAAACAGAGAAAAAAAAAAAACAAACTACCCACCCCACAAGCAAACAACACATGCAAAAATCCCGCCTTCACCAAAACCCCTAGCTCCTTTTTTTAGAGTTCATCCTGAGTCCTGTTGGGTTCATTCCTTCTCCTGGTTTTGACTGTATCTTACTGTTTTCTCTTTACTTGTGATCAACTCCACTCTAAAAATACCAGATAACTTTTAAACTAAAGGCAGAGAAAATGTAACTCCCACTACTTAGTCTGCATCTTGTTCCTTTGCCCTGCAAGCAGAATTTCATATGTTTCAGAAGAGCTTTCTGAACAGACCAGGCCTGGCATTCATTTATATTGAGCTAGTTTCTTAAACTCATTATCTTGGTGCTTCTGTCAGCTTTGGAATTTTTATTTCTTTGTGTTGGGCAGTGCCAAGCATTTGAGCCTTATTTGCAGCCTGATAATAGCAAGTAACAGATTGATGTAGCTGTTCTTTCTGGCTCTGTGATCAGGGGAGAACTCTGCCATGTGTTCAAATAGGATGGATTTCCTCATGTGGTTTATGGAGCAGAGCCTCAGAACTTGTTCAGTCTCCCAGCATTGCAACCACAGAAGATCAAAAAGTTGAAAAGTTGAGTTTGTCTCTGAAAGCTGATGGAAATGTGTTCTCAGCAGTGCTGCCTATGAGCCAGTGCTGGCTGGAGCCTGCTGCTTGGTGCATTCTCTTCCTTTCCATATGTATCCTTATTTAATATTTCCATGATAAAGAATTATGTATGCATGCCTAGAAAGAAAACTGTATAAAAAAAATTCCTACAGGATGGCTTTTTCTTCTTTAATTTTTGCTTTTGGTCCATTTTTACAGCACTCTTGTGGAGACGCTGCAGTCGATGGACCTGTCAGCTTTGAAACCTTTTACTCCTGGACAGCCAGAAAAGTTTGCTTCATTCTTGGATAAAGTTTTTGGGCTACAATAAACAAAACAGAAATAAAAACGTTGGAATAAAATGTCTCATCTCCTACACTTAAGATCTGCCAACTGGGCCAAGCACTCAAAGAAAATACCATTTAATATTAACTGATACTGAATGGCTTCCAATTTAGTGCCAAACTCACTCAGCTTTATGCTTAAAAGAGTACAATGCCAATAAGGAGGGAGTTTGAACTGTCTAGTTGCATGGACAGACATATTTATATCACAAAAGCTGCACTGGGATGGTCATTCCAGTGATGAGGACATGCTAAACTACTTCTTTACAGTCATGACATATGCATAGTGATCTCTTGAGCTTTTTTGTCAAGTACAGGTGGAAATAAATTGTCTTTGTTGATGTTCCTGTGATGTTCTTCAGAGGCCTTCAGCTCTTGTTTCATGCGCTTACAAAGGCACTGAAAAGACAGCTTAAAAGTGAGACATTTAAGCCTCAAAAAGGAAAAAGGCATGTGGTAAATCCGGTGAAAAAAGTCACGAGCTGCAAACCTACTGCCAAACTGCTGCCCCTAGTTTGGGTGATTTACCCACAAAGTAAAACATAGGACAGGAATGGGCTTGGCAATACAGTCGCTCCTTTTGCATGGTGTTACCCCATCAGTTTGGACTTCTGTCTGTTGAAACCAAACGAACTTTAGGGTCCCTGCAAACCCAAGCCATTCTCGGATTCTTTGATACTGATCAGAGCTTCCCATTTAAGGTATTGAATTTGACAATGATGTGTTACATCGATTTCTTCAAGTAAACGTTTTGAAAACCAAAGGGGGCTTAAACTTTAAAATGTTCATGCATGTTAGGCTTCCAATGCTCTAGAACTTTAGAAGTGCATAATTGGTGCTAATTGCCCTTCCTGCAAGGACATTATTCGTTTGTGGGGCGGGGGGGTGTTGCTTTTGTTGTTTAAAACAAGAAAATTGAAGTCCTGAATTGGCCCATCTGATGTCTAAGTACAATTTTCATGAGAAAGTAAAACGTACATAGAGGCTTCAAATCAAGCACAAAGGGCTACAGGTGGAATAAACCAGGCCACACAGGTGTGGAAGGCTCAGTTTTGCCAATCTCCCAAAGTTTGCCCTAAATACTTGCTTAGGAGCAACTAAGATTTTTCACTCACTTAACGATTTCTATGGAGTTACTTCAAACCCACCGCTAGCAGCTCGCCTCCAGGCCGGGAGCACAGAGGGAATTCTGGATAACCACTGGACTGATGTTCGCGCTGGTTCTCTGCAGCCGAGCGATGGAGTTGAAGGAGCGAGCTTAGCCAAGGCAGGTGCGGGAGGAGCCGCTTCCCGCGGCTTGGGATGCGCATCCACGCCGGGAGCCGGGCACCCTAAAAACTGTCCTAAAACAGCCTGAAACGGCTCCGGCGGGGTCCGAGGGGCCGGGGCCGGGCGGTCCCGCAGGTGGGCGCGGTGCCTCATTAGCGGCGCCTCATTAGCGGCGCCC
>WBNO01005613.1:0-36960 GCA_013400575.1 Peucedramus taeniatus | reverse complement strand
GGGGCAGCCGGGGCGCCTCAGGCCCGGGGCGGGCCGGGGCTGCCCCCAGAGAGCTCCTGGAGACCCGGCCGGGTGCCCAGAGCGAGGAGGCGGCAGCGGGGATGGGTGGGAATGTGTGTGGGGATGGGTGCGACCGGCTCCGGGCAATTGGGCTCCCCTCAGGTGTCCCCAGGTGCCACCACTGCCTCCTGTTGTGGTGGCCTTAGTCTGGGGAATTCATGCCTAACGCGAGGCGTAACTTAAACTCTTGACGTTTTCTTCTTTATTACCGGTATTTTTCCAGCTGTTTTCATCTCAAATTCACCACGCAGAAGTTAGGAAAGCTTGCGTCTCGTTTATGAGGCAGCACCAGTCGAGGTTTGAATCCGTAAGTACCGTGTGTTCTGTATCTAAGCTGGGTACGTGTAGTTGGGAAGTGCTGTGGGAGGGGGTCACTGGTTTAGCAGTAAGCACTGACAACACGATGGTTTGTCACACTTGGTGCTTGAAAGAGGAGAAATTATAGGGTGACTGCTTCCTTATGTTGAGTTGCAGTTGCACGAGTTTTATTTGACTTTGGTTCTGAAGTTCCTGAAAACAAGTGAATTACTAAAACCCTAGTAGCAAGTGGAGCAAGTTATTGGTGTAGTATATTCTCTGTGGAGTGACCATTGCAGAATTTAGTAGGTGGGAAATGTGTAAGCTTTTGGAGCAAGAAAATAATATCAAAAGATGCTGGGAAATTCTGGAATAATTATGTAAAGTCATGGAGTTTTGAGGTGTGATTTTTGGTTGGTTTTGTGTGTGTGGAGTGTGGGTTTGTAGGGTATTGGTGTGTTTTGGAGTTTTTCTTTGTTTGTTTTCCCTGTAATCACATTTAAGTGCCTCATCTAATCTAGGAGGGACTTGAATGTTGGACTCATATCCTTAATATTTTTTTAGGATCTCTTGGTATTCTCACATTGATACCCCAAATCATTCTTATGTTCTATGTACTTTGCCCCCCTCCAAATCAACAGCAGGTAGCTGTTAGGTAGTGTTTAGATTTAATTTTAACTTTGCTTTCTAACTGCTTAAGTTTTTATATCTGTGTTCTTCTTTGTTATTTTAAAAGTATGTGGAAGGCTCGTTTGAGAAATACCTAGAACGACTAGGAGATCCAAAGGTAAGCCTGATCTAAGACTTATTAAGAGATTTAAATTTGAGGCGACTAGAACAGGAACGTCTTTAGGTAGTTATTTAGAATGTGGCTGTTTGAGTTTGTGGGGTTTTTTTAGAAAAAAAAAACTCTTGGAGAATCAATTACGTTAGTAATACTAAGGGTTTGTACTGATAAATGTGAATAAACTGTACATGTATAAACAATACTAGTTTTAGTATTTGCATGGGATCTAAAGGAGCAGTCTCTGCAGGCTGGACACTAAAAGATTATTCATAGCTGTAGCTTTTTAAGAAGAAAAAAGCAAAATAGATGGAGTGTACCTTAAATGAAATGTCTGTCAGGCTTTACAATCCCCTGCTTCTTCCTTTACTGTTCAAGCTTCTATTTCTTTAGTCTTTAACCAGTAACCTTGGTGAGTGCAGCAGTTTCTGAAACAAATGTGGGTTTAAAAAAAAATGTATCTAAAGTGATGTGTTGGAGCAGCTCTGACAGCAGTTCAGCCTTACTCATTTTGGTAATTGTGGCCACCCCATGTAGCAGACTCCTTTTACCTCACTCTCCCCCAAATCCTTATATCTCAGCTCTCAGTGCATTATTACTTTAACAGACTGATGAGTTTGAACGGGTATTTTAATAGTACAGAATTTTAATACTACAGAAATGTAGCATATAGTTGTTGATGTTTAGATGCCTCTGCTATCTCACATAATCTCATAATATTGCATAGGAAAGTGCTGGCCAGCTGGAAATAAGTGCTTTAGCAATGATGTACAAGTAAGTACCTCTTTCTAAGGTTTACTTTGTTTTGCACTTGGTGTGGGACTTCTGGCCCCAGAACTTTGTGTGTTTACCACTAAGACGTGAATGTGTGAAACAGAATGAGAAATGCTTCCCTAAAAAACTTACTTAACTGACATGTAAATGGTGCCCCTGTTCTAATGGGGATTAAGGGCAGGGTCAGTTTCCAGAGATGCTTGTTTATTTTTTTGCTGATATTAAACTTGAATGTCAAGTGTTTGCTTCTAGTGGCTGAAGACTGGAAAATGGGGAAAAAACAAGGAGCAGTGTGCAGTGGAAACACTGTGGTAGTTACAAGCATGACTGAAACTCATGTAGGTGTTCTTGAAAGCTCCAGAAGTGAAGAGTACCTGCCCTACCTGGTGTGTAAACACTGCTATTTATTTGAGAGGTAACACAGAACTGTGCAGGTGCTGCTGTCTTGGTAAAAAGGCAGCGATCTGTAAAAAGTAGTCTGTCTCTCTAGTGGTAGGAGATAGAAGCCTCCTTTTGCAGGCTCACTCTGTCCCAGTACTAAAGGAACAACCGAAGTTTGTCAGGAATTACTAGCTCCCTGCAACCTGAGGTTCTAGTCCTTTTGCAGGGTGCCTAAATCACTTAGACTGAACAGTCTCAGTGTCTAAACACCCTTCTGTAAGCATCAGTACTTTACATAATCTGTGAGTAAACATCATGGTCTTTCACAGATACATAGTTCTTGTTTTCCCCTCAAGATAGGTTTACTTATCTGGCTATTGCTTTATGGTAGCATTCATTTATCAGGGAAAGTGCTTTGCTTGGTTTTTCTGTAAACCAACATCTCTAAACTGCTCCCTGGAAATTTCTTCATAAGATGGTTTTACTGGAAGTGTGCTCTTGCAAGTCTTGTTCTCCCTCTGCTTACCTAGGCGAGACTTCGTTGTGTACCGGTACCCTGGGAAGCCACCCACACGTGCTACAGACAATGGCTTTGAAGACAAGGTCAGTAGAAGTGAGGGAAATTTCCTTCTGTTCCCCTGCCAGTCTGTTTCCTTACTTTTCCTGAAGCTGGATGAGTTGGATGAAATTCCTTCTAGAAACTGGAAATATTTTCCCTGAAAAGGGGAAGTTAATGGGAAGGAATGACTGTTACAAACTGATAGATTATTTTGTGACCTACAAACTTATCCCAGTTCAGAATGGGAGCTATTGGAACAGCTTATCTACATCAGAACTACTGCTGGGAGCAAAAGGACCAATACTCTGTATGACCTTGCATCTGACCCCTCTGGTGCTTTCTGGAGCTGTGTAGATGTGGGTGCACAATTATGTGGCTACTTCAGGCATGATGCCAGTAAAGCTGCTGCTGGATTTCAGCGTGGGCTGCTAGATTTGCCAAGGTGGCCAGTCTGCTCTGAATCTGTGCTGCTGCAGCTGTTACTGATCTGTTGATGAGTATTGCTGTCTTCATTACATGTGCTTCTTTCTTCATCTACACTGTTTCCTGTACAGCTCAATTTAATTCCAAAATAAGCTGAGTTTAAAAATCAAGCAGCACGGTCTAAATGTGTTTGCCCTCCCAGGCTTTCCCACCAGAACTCTCATTAAGTGTTGGCAGCTGTCTGGCATTACACTGTGAGTTCGGGCAGCAGCTCCTTCTGGTGTTGCTCCTCCTCACCACAAGAGGAGAGCTTGTGTTGGCAGAATCCACAGAGCACCCAGAATTAAGAATCCTGGCATCTGGGCTCTTTCTGGGAGCTGATTTTCTGGGAAGCATCCTCACTGGCAGTCTGCTGGTAGCTGCCTCAGGGCTTCTGCCTGTTGGAGTTGGCTGTGATTGTGTGCCAAGAAGTTTGGTGGGACATGTTTACATGATGTGTCAATGCATTTGTTGCAGAAAGCATCTCTTGTGCTTCTTAAAAGCAAGGTTTTTAAGGGCTAGAGAAGTAAATCCTCTTCTAGTCTTTCAGGCAGAGAAGGATGAAATGTCTTTGACACTTGGGACAGTGTATCTCGGGGTGCTGTATTCAATGGGTTGTATTTCTTTTAATTCCTGAGCAAATGGTGGTCTTGGAAACAAACCCCTATTTCATGTTCAGTACAACAGGATTATACAGAAGTTTTCTTTCTTTGTATGATACAAAGTTACTTAGAGACTTTACCTCAATTTTAGTTTTGAGCTGATGCTACAGCTTTTTCATGTTTATATTGAGAATATTTACTGTTTTGAGTTGGTGTCAAATGTAGAATGAAAGGATATCAGAATTTGGGGTTACATCATTCACATCATTCCAGCCTTAAAACTTTTTTTTTTTTAATTTTCCCAGATTTTACTGTGTTGTTCCGGTAACGGCCATTATGACTCTGTGTATACAAAACAATTTCAGGAAAATGCTGCCATTTGCCAGGGTAAACTTGAAATAATTTTTCTGTGGAAGAGAATTGTGTGTTTTCATCTGTTTAGAGGCAGGGTTTGTTTTGGTTTTCAGGGGTGGGGAGAAGAGAGATGGAAGCTCACTTCTGATATATTTTTATGCATAGACTCATTTTTTAACCTGTTAAGTGGGTTTTGAACCAATTGACTTCCAGAGGTCCCTTATTCCCAACTTTATGATCTTATCCTTAACTGCATTTGATGTCACTACTGCCTTGTAACAGTAGATAATATCTGAAGATCTGCCTGCCTTGAAAACTGCAGGAGTTCTTGGATCTCATATTATTGAGCTTTGTGTTGGTTTGTTCAGCTGTATTGTATGAGATCCTCTACAAAGATGTGTTTGGCATGGATGAGGAAGAATTAAGGTCTGCAGTTGAGGTGTTTCGAAGTGGGTCCAAGAAGAACAGAAACAGTGCTCCTGTGGGAAGTGAGGATGCAAACTTTGGTTGTCTCCATGAAAAAGTGCCCAGAAATCCATCAGAAAAGAGGTAGTACGTTGGGAAGGGGATCTGGTAAGAGGGAAGAAAAAAAAAAAACATTAAAAAAAAATTAAAAACCTTGCAGAGGACAACTTTTCCAAGTTTCTATGAATTTTTATGGAATATTAACTCTTCTTTTCCTATGTTATGACATAAATACAAAGCTCAAGTATATCATGGAAGAGAGTGTGCTTTCCTTGGAGCTGGGAAGTACCACGTAATTGACTATCCTCTTCTGCAGGCTGTGTTACAGTTGTGTGTTACTCTGTAAAATGACAGCTTATTTGTAAGTAAAATTGCTCCTTATTCATTAAAGCTCTTTTTTTTTTTTTTTTTAATTAGAGACTTACTACTCTTCTAAGCCTCCATAGCTCTGAAAGGCTTGAGAGCTGCCTGTCAATGCTTGCAGACAGCACTGGTTTGATAGCACAGAGTGTCTTTTTGTCCTTGACAGTACAAGAATTCAGTCGGTGGGATCACCTTCATCCTTTCCTAATGCAAGCAGTAGCCCTTGTTAGGGGTGGGTATTGGAACAAGCAAAGGTCAAGTTCTTAAAGCTTGGAAAAGGCTTGTCCTGCACTGCATTGTGCCTTGCTGGTGTTTAAGGCAAAATGTGCCACTTGATGGCACCATGGTACTTTTTCAGGTTGTATGAACAGTTGGTGATATTAATCCTGGCTAGAAATTGTGTGTTGTAGCTTTTGTAATCTTATTTTCAATTTTTTAGACTGGATGACTGGGAAGGCAATGATACTGACAATCCACAGGAAACCAAGTTCAAACAAGGCATTGAAGAACAAAAGGTTTGGCAGTTCAGGGAAAAATCCTTATGGTTTGCTTTTGGGTTTTTTTTTTCCTGTTGTATGATGTTACCCTTGTTAGGGCTAAATCCTCTTTACCACTTTCTAAAAACGTATTTTTGGCTAGTGGGTGGCTTATTTCTTCCATCTACTTATCTTTTGGTTTTGTCCTTGAGTTTCTCTTAAATTGGAAATGCTCTTTTACTTTCTGAAATTCTCTAGTCCTGCTCTAGCTGATTTTTATTTCTCCCAAAAGATGGAGCTTAGCAGATGTTTCCCGATTTCTGTTTGTTTTTCCCAGAATGTGGCTTAAATTAGTTCACTTTTGTCTTGACCATAAAATAAATTGCTTCAGAATACTTCTAGAAACTCTGCAGAAGTAGAGTTTTCAGATACAATAACTGAAATTCTCACTTATCTTTGAAGCTGTGGCTTCATTGGTCTGGTTGGCTTTCTTTGGTTCATTTTGAGTATAGAAGAATGCCAAGTGTTATTCTTGAGCCTGTTCTGCTTTCCAGACTCAGTTTGCTCAGCACCTGAGTGCCTGGATTTGTTTTCATACTCTTGAGTTTTAGCTTTTAGGGAAATACAGTGGAAGTGAAAATTGTGGAAAATAGCATCTGTACTTTTTTAAAAGGTGCACAGATGCTGGCAGAATAGAGACTGTGCTGAACACATGAAATGCACTTGTTAATGCTCCATTCCAATTCTTTTTTAAGCCTCCAGAAAATCCTCCAAAGATGCCTGTTCCTTATAAAGTGCTGAAGGCATTGGACTCTACCATCTATCGAAATGTGGAGTTTGATGTTTGGCTGGACAGTAGAAAAGGTATCTTTGGAAAGAGAAAAGCCAAGAAACTCTTCCTGTAGTAGGGTTAGCATTAAATTTATGAATCTTGAGTCCTGTCACTTGTTTCTTTACAGCTGAAATGTGAAGGGCACAGGTGAACCCAGCAGATAGCTGTAGGTAGGACATGTTCTTGGTTTCCTGTGTGCCATTCAAAGTACAAAATACCCAGCTTTTGATACTGTATAATGGTACAAGGTTGCTAAAAATCTGATCTGTGCTACTCATTGACTGTACACAGGAAATAGGAGGATTCAAAGCAGAGCACAGAACTCTGTTGCCATTCTGTTGTATTGGAAAGCATTCAAATGTGAGAGTTTTTTGTTAGAGCATGTGTGCAAAAACTTCTTTTTAGAGCACGATTTTGGCCTCAGAATTGTATAATAATGAAGATCTCAAATTTAGCATTGAGATCTGTCAGATGAGTTTTTTTCCTGCCTCCCAGCCCTCCTGGGCTTGAACATTCTGCAGGAATTTTGTGATTCTCGTGGCTTGGGAAAGGTTGGCTGCTTTTTGGCATTCACTGTGGCTGATCTGTAAAGCAAGAAGTTACCAAGAAAGATAAGTTTTTAAGTGATACTTGATATCTGACCCAAAGTGCTTTGCATGCTGAAGAACTCCAGCATTTCACCACGGTGTAATCAGTAATGAGGATCATTAAAATTCTTGGAACAGAGTGTGATAACCAATTATCTGTGTAGAATACTGACGTGTAGAAAAACCAGGCAAGGAAGAGAGGTAAAAAAATCTGAAATCTAACAGCAAAGATACTTTAGGCAATGTTAGCTTTTCCTGGATGACATTTCATGTTTGCCAAGTGCCACCGGGACTATGGTGAGATAAGAGATGTCCAACATTCTTAATTCCAAAATTTGTATTAAATGCAGGATTAGCTCTGTGCCACCACAGAAGCTGCAGTGTTGTAGTAGTGCTGCTTGCTGCATTATCTGGCTGTTGCTGGTCTCATGTGACTTAGCCTGGTTATGGTCTATTGTAAGAACATCTAGAGATACTCCACTGTTACTATAGGAAATATTCAGGTATGCACAGGAAGTATTTAACTCAATTGGCCTATAAATTGTAGTTGGCTGCTATCATGAAATACTTGTAGGATATGTGAAGAAAGAACAGTAGCTTCTAAAGGCTTTTTCCCCCCATTTATTTATTTATTCATTTCTTTTTAGAGCTTCAAAAAACTGACTACATGGTGTTTGCTGGGAGACAGTACTATTTAGGAGATAAGTGTCAGGTTAGTACTCAAAGGAGACTCAGTTACGATAAACTCTTAAGACTACTTTAAATAGGCTGTGATAAACCATGAAGTCATTTGACTTCATAGAATTTTCTAACGCTTTTCTCATTCTGTTCCCTGTAGATGTTCTTTTAAATGTAATTTCTTTCTAAAATCTACCTTTAAACTTGGTAGTGTGATAGAAAAGCAGTTTGAGGAGTCAATGTAAACCAGTCATCCACATTCTCTGAGTGTGGAAGTTCCAGGCAGAGCTCAAAATGCACAGGAGGTGCTTTTGATGTAGTTGTCTTTGGATTTTTCACTTGGGCTAAGCAACAATTCTGGATAGTCTTATCATTCTCAGCAGTGAAGTAGCAAAATATTTTTATACAATAAAAAGGGAAGAGCTAAAAAGGGAGGAGTAGAATGATCTGGACAGGAGATGCTGAAAGGAAGGTCAGTTTTCTTTGTATTCTGATGTCATATGTAGCGATGGCGTATTTTTTTATCAATCTTTAAGGTAGTGCTAATGATTCACTCAGTGACTTGTTTCTCACTGACCAGAGCTTTCCTTTTCCTACTTTATCTTCTGTTCTCCTCAAGTTCTTAAGCAGCAGTCTTCCTTGGCACTTATCTGCTGGGCACAGGGGATAAAAATAAGTTAGGAAGCTGGTATCTTGCCTCTCAGCTGCTCACAAGACTGATTTTATTTCTTTTTTTTTTTTAATCCTCCCTGAAGTTGGTACAGCACTCTTTATTTTGGTTGCCATTTTGAAGAAGTATTTGAGACTCTTGGGCCAGCTCAGTAACATGGGACTGGCTGGGAGCAGCCTTTGCTGTTAGTGGTTTGTGGACAATATTCTGATGCAGTTTTAAGATTTTTTTAGAGCTTCCCTTGTTCTCTCTCCAGGTGCGTCTGGAACCAGGAGAGAAGTATTACAATGCTCACATCCAGGAAGTTGGGCAGGATAGCAACACGTTGACTGTATTTGTTGAGGAGCTGGCAGAAAAGTAAGCAGTCTGGTGATGACTTCCAGTTTAAACTCTTTCTAGTTGAGGGCTTTGTTTTTCCTCTTGGATTTCTAATGACCAAAATCATTATTGTAATACTTTGAAATCTTGCTGCTCTTCCTTCACTGGAATGTAAAAGTGTTCTTTACAGTTTGGGCTTAATTCACAGAGAGCAAATTGCCCTCTGCTGTTAGGTTTCTCTGGAGTTTTTATGTTGTACCCAAGCAACGAAATAATTGGCACTTCTGGTGAATCTAATCACTTTCTCCCCCTTGCTGTTCAGTCATTCACCCTCCTCCAAAGCTGGAATTGTCAACATCCTGCAAAAATTGTGTTGTCCCCTGCTTTTTAGGTGTACTTCTGGAGGCATACTCATGCAGGCAGGGGAGAGAAGCTTGAAGTAAATACTGTTTAAACAAAAGTCTAGCCTGTCTTTTCTTATTAAACAAGTAGCAGTAATGTGTGCTTGGTGCCAGAGAAACAGATTATTTATTTTCACAAGCTATTTTCATCTGTCTTGGGGTTGCTTCAGCTCATGTTGTGCAGAGTGTATCCCTGGGGCATTGCTAACATGGGTGTCCTTCCTGCAGGCACACAGTTCCTTTGGCAAACTTAAAGCCAGTGTCACAGGTGGCTCCTGTCCTTGCTTGGAGTATGACTCACAACAGAAGAGGAGCTTATCAGAAAGTAACAGGTGGACACTTCTCAGGAATAGGTTTGTACAAGGCTTCCAGAAGCATTTCTTCCCTTGGGAAGTAGGGGAGTTGATCGCGAGAGTTGTAACTGTAGCAGTCTTTGGATGTTGGCAGGGACTCAATTCACCCTGCTAAGTAAAACGTGGCCACTGCAGGGGTTTGATGGAGTTATCTTTCAGACAGGGTCCAATTTGCCTTTGCAAAAGAGCAAATCCGTTGAAATACAGAGGAAATTTGGTATTGCTCAAAATTGCCCAGAACAAATTTGCCACTTGAGAACCATCTAAAGGACACGTCAGTGAACCAGAGAGCTTATTCAACCTGGCATTAGCAGAGATGCGTGGATGGACCAGAGACCCACTTAAAAATGGGTTCAGTTTAATTTGGAGGAGAAGTTGTGAGGTTTTTTACTTTTATAAATAAACGCAGCCTGCATAGAGAGATTTTAACACTGAGTACTGGTTGGATCAGCTGAAGTTGGGAAGGTACTCCCATGTCAGATGCTTGTATCCTCATCATGTAGAATTTCTGCTTGATCCTTTTAGAGAAGAGTCTGTAGTTTCCATATTTACAGTGCACGTTTTCTGGAATAGGCCACTGGCTTTCTTCTCTGTAGAAGAAGCCATGGACCTACCTTCTCTGTAGGTTCAAATACTAATTCTTCTCTTTATCATTCAAGACCATAGCTCAGGTTTAAAATGTAAATCTCTTTTCTGTCCTCAATGGAAACTGCAGAAATGGATATGAAAACACGGAAGAGGATGCTCAAGAAGGTCCGTGGGAAGGAAGTGTTCATGGCTGTGGCTTACAGCAGGGGACAGCCAGTGCTGCCACCCCGGCTGCAGCACAGTGCTCCCTCAGGGCGCTTCCCTCCCATCCACTGCTCCCAGGGGGGTGCAGGCATGGCACCCTACAAACCCTATCACCAGCAGAATCCTCCCAGACAACACCGTGACCCTGGGATGCCGAGGTAGGAAGCTTTGAAAACCTGAGTTGGCCACTTGTTTCCTGTCCACTCTTGCTGCAGACAGGTTAGGAGAGATTTTGTACTGTTCAGGTAAAAACTACAGCTGAGAGGCACTTCTGGTAGTTGCCCTTTTCCCTCTTTAAACTCGGGGGATCTGCCTGATTTATAGACAGGCACAACGTGCTTGGCTCTTAGGTAGCATTCTACCCCAGCCCAGGGAAGAGAGGCTGAGTTATGACAACTTGCCCTGGTGAGTGACATCAAGCCTCTTCCATCAAAAATTGCTCTACCAGGCATTGAGCAGGATGCTGGGGCACAAATTGCCTGTTTGCAGCAGTGTGAAAGAGCAGGTTTCTTGGTGGCTCTGCAGAAAGGACTGAATTAAAACTGAGTAGTGTTCAGGTATGGAAGTGCAGGTGGAAGTGCAGGTGGTGCTTGCTCACCTCCTCTCTTGTTCCCCAGCTCCTACAGCCGCAGCCGCCGCCCGCTGCCCGGTGTGAACAAGGAGTGCCAGTATGGCTTCGTGGCAGGGGGTGCAGAGGAGCCCCCGGGGCCAGAAGAAACTGTAACTTTCTGTGAAATTGAAGGAGATGACACTGCTTTTCCTGCTCTGCCTGTGAGTTATGAGCAAAGGGTAAGCTGAAACCTCTCTAAGAGAGCAGAGGAGGGGGAAAGTAAATGTACAGTGATTCTTTACCTAAATTTACAGCAGGTTTTTTTTGTTTTCTTGGAGTAAGGTTTAGCAGTGAATGCATTTTTGACAATGGAAGACTGAAATTAGTCTAGGTCCTGTAAAACCTACTTGAAACCTCAGTTTTTCTAGGTATTCCCCTTCTTTGTATCCTGAGTAGCAACACTTGTTTTCTTTTAAGCATATTTTCATAAACATAATCATGTTTCTCCTTTCTATTGCAGTTTGAAAACAAAATCTTTTCCTCCTGTGCATGTCTGTCTAGCTCTAAACATTGTGGGAGAAAGCTTTTCATTTGTTTGCCACACTATAATTTATCATTTGGGTAGTAAGATTCAGAAACTGGATATTGATAGCCTGTTTTTTTCCCTATGAATTTGTAGTTGTGATGTTTTGGATTAACATGTTGTTTCTGACACAGTTTCTTCTGCTACAGAAACAGGAAAAAATTGCAAACCTAGACTTTTCTTAAAGCAGTCTTTTTGCTGAGTTGTAGATGAAGTGGCAAAGTGTATTCTTAAAGTTTAAAATGCTTTTTTTTCCTTTATTTGTAGTCTAAACCTAGTCCAAAGTTGGGAGTGCTAAAAAAAAATCAATTTATACATAAGTATCTGAATAGGAAAACAGATTTTTAAAAAATCAAAACAAAAGCGACCTGATACGTTTGAATTTTTTTGCTGTGTTGAAGCAGTGAACTTAACTATTGTTAGACTTGTATTTAAATGAGGGAGAGAGAATATGCTTAGGGCTGTTTCAGCACCAGTCGTTTTGTCTTTGCTGTGATGCACTAGATCTGTAATCTTTGCTCTGATTTTTCCTCCAAGAGTGCCAAGGAATAAGGACACATTATCCTGCAATTTCTTTTTTCCAACATGAAATCAATACAGCTCAGTGGCTTTTTCTCCCCCTTTGCTAGACTTGCCTGCAGCTCCTAATGAATAGGTTTTCATGTTCATTCAGTGACTTTGTTATTGTCAATGCCAAAGCTTTTTCTCTGTCTCTTCCTTGTCTTGTTTAGTCAAGCAATGTGACATTTCCTGGGGAAAGATGCATCTCACAGAGGACTCTGCCATGCTGCCAGAGGCCTGGTGGGAGAATCTTCTGACTTACCCCCTCTGCTTCAACCTTGGAAATCTTCCAAGCCTCTCTGAGCACTTTATCGATCTCCTAGTCACCAGTGTCTTCTGAGGAGAGTTTTGAGTGTCACCTTAGCCATCACAAGAGTGAATCAACTTCCTTTACTCAAGCATTTCAGTGCTGTATTCCTCCTTCAGAGAACTGATCTTTTAAACTGGGGTTGCAGCTAAAGATTTCTTTCAGTGCAGCAACAAAGAGCGTGTAAAAACCTGAAGGAGTGCTGTGGGCAACCTTGGGGTGTGCTGCTCTCTGAAATAGTTAGGGTTGTATGTGTAGGTCAGCCTAGTGCAGACACTGCTGTCCATGCCAGCAGCCACCTTCTGGTTCCACTAGGTGTGACTGAAGATGACCTTTCTCCATGATGATCAGTGTTTGGATGAACTGTTCTGCTGCTGATGAGGTGGGAATGCTCTAGAATGAGGAATGCACTAATGCTGGGGGTAGCAGCCTTGTCTGGCATCTGCTCCCTCCTTTGCAGCTTTGTTAGAGCTTGGGATAAAGCTGGCTGAGTTCTCGGAGGGGGCAGCTTGACTGCATGGCATAGGACAGTGGTAAAGCTTCTGAATTGACTTAAGTGTGCAAGGCAGAACAGAAGGAAAAGGAAAGAAATGTTTGTTGCATTGGAGTGGACACACAGATGATACTTCTAGTAAGCTTTGGTTGCAGCAAGCTGGGTCTGCCAGCCTGTTTCTGTGTGTCTGTCTATAGAGCATGGAAAGGTTCTAAATTATCTCTAAATGTGTGCTTCTGACTTTGCTTTTCAGAGCCACAGTAGCCATGCTCCCATTGTCCATGGTCCAGGGGCATTTTGGGTAGCAAGGAGAGGTCCTAATTCTATTCCATCTAACAAGCAGGCCCTGAGTGCCTTAGAGGAAGAGGAAGAAGCAAGTGAAAATGGTGAGTTCTTAAAGGATTAATAGGCAAAAAAAGTATTTAAGAGATTGCCAATGTGGTTTTCATTGTCAAAAGTAGGTTCCTTACGTCTCCTAAAGAACACAAAGTGAGATGATACTGAAAGCAGGTTATTAATGGATACACCGAAATGTAATTGCAGTAACTCCAGCTTTAAGCTTTTTTGCTTTCCCCCTTTTTTTGTTTCCTGAATCAAAATTTCCTGTTCTCTCTCCCTTTTAGGGAAATTTCATGAGGAATATATCTATGTACCTCCAGGTAAATAAAAGTTTAGTCTTTACTGATAGAAGATTGGGTGAATGTAATACACTCAATTATGAGCTTTCTGTATGTTTGTGAAGGATTAGATTTAATGCAGCTCTTTTCAATTAATTTTGCCTATATCCTCCAGATCCCAACTGTGAAACTGCAACAGTGTTTAGTTCAGCAGAGCCTACAGCAAACTTGGTAAGTTTTACTCACAGACTGTTCAGATTTGAGATCTTTTGAGGTGTGTAGCATTCATAGAAACTGTCCTTGGATGCATAGTAGGCCAGAGACTTAATAAAAGAAATTAAATCAGCATTCCTTTATATATTCACCATATTTTTCCTCCCTGAATGGTGAGGTTTTTATCTAAGTCTGCAAGTACAGTCTGAATTGCACTGGATACATTAGTGATTTTCCACCTTTCCTTCTGCAAGGGGAGAGTGTGTATTTGAGTGGTGTTTACTTTTCTTTCTCTGCTTCAGACAGCACTTGCTTTTATCAGACCACCCTTCAGGTTATATTCCAGTTAATCTTAGTCCTCCTCTGTGGGACTGGAGAGATCTCATCTCTGGTAGAACTTATATGGGAATTTTCAATTTTTTTTTTAATTTGAAACTAAATCTTTAGTCAACTGCTGCTCCACAGTGGGTGTGAAAGCAGTCCTGAACATGCCAGAATAAAACTGTGTTTAATTGAGCTACAAAAGACACTCTGGGTGCATAGTCCATAAACTTTAAAATAAAAAGTAGGGGCATGGTGTGCCTTGTGGCTTCTTTGCCACTGAAATGGACCATACTTTGCTTTGGAATCCCTTCAGGAAGAAGGGCCAGTCTCGGTGTCCCCTCAAGATGAAGTGGCTTCCTACAGCTATCCCCAGAAGGTAGAGTCTGGTACTCTGAACTGTATCTCACACTTCATTGTGGTGGCCCTGCAGAGAGGTAACCACTCTGCTTGGACTGTGATGGTTTCTGGGGACCCCTCACAGCCTGTGGCAGCAGAGAATGCAATTCCCTGCAAATACAACCAAACAGAAGATGCCTTGCAGCTGTCTACAACTCTAAACTGGTATTTTCAAGCCAGTTTTTAGAGTTTGGATAGTTACAGCTAGGATTTACAAGATGTTGGATTTGATGATGGATTTGTATGAAGTGAGAATTTTTGAAGTGTGTGGTATTTTCATAGTCTTTGTGAAAGCCAGTTGCAGAGGCAGACTGTTGAATACTCTTGACTCTTTTCCAGGTGTTGGTGAACTCTGCAACAGTTTCCACCTCCACAGATGTTTATACTGCTCCAGCTACAGGTCTCTCTTCAAATTCTGCCTCCACTCCAGCCAGTGTCATAACAGCAGCTCCCCCACAAACAGCAGTGCAGCCTGTCATAGTATCTCCCTTTTCTGTGGGGAGACCAGGTAGAGTGTACAGACTGCAGCTGTGGACTTGGATTTCCAAGTTTTCAGTTACATTTTCCCTTCTCTTCCTCCCTCCATCCAAAACAAGTGTTAAAAGGCTTAAAAAAAGTCACTTGCTTTGGTTTAAAATGACATAGTTGTAACTTGGCTGCTGGCTTCTTGTTTTGAAGGGGTTGTTGTCCCTGAATTTTTATGGGAATTGGAGGTCTCTGCTTTGGGTTCCCCCTTGCTGCCATTAATCATTAATGCCAAGTGTTTGCTTGAATAGAAAATTCTATTCAGAATGCAGTTCAGTGCAGCTCCCTTTACCTCCCCTTTCCTACAGCTCATTTTCCTCTTGAGCTGAGGTAGCAAACCTCTAGAACACAGTCTCTTCCAGGAGAGTCACTGGCTGGGGTGGTTTTTTTTTTTGTGACCTTTAGTTTCTTCTGTGCAAGGAGGTCAGGTTTGCAGGTAGTCACAGGGTGCACTCCCACCTTAGGTGCTGTACCTGATTTGCTCTTGGAAAATGGCAGTTAGGAAAAAATTGTTTTCCTTCTTGTAAAGAGAATTTCTCCTGTCTTCTATAACTTTTCATTTAGCATCTAAAAAATCTCCCCCTTCCATTCTGTGCAGTTCTGTCTCACTTTTCTTATCTTTTTTTTTTTTCTACTCTGCATGAGAGTTTAGTCAGCATGGTTCTCAAAGCTATCTGCTCACTGGTGCCAACCTTGCTGCTGTGTTAGAGGTGTGGGCCACCTAAAAGACTACTTAACAGTTGTATGTCCAGAAGATTTTTGTCCTGATGTGTCTCAAACCTTCCCTTGTTTTTGTGGGCTTACTGTCACACTTTTGAGGAAGTTAAGTGATTAGTCTGTTCTCTGTTGTGCTCTTGCATAACTAACTGTCCTGGAAGTCTGGCCTGCCTTCTAATATGAAGAAATAATTGAAAAATACTTTTTTTCCTCTAACTGGATATACACCTTGCAGATACAAGTGCAGTTAAGGCTTTGAGAGATTGAAGCCTTTCCATCTAGTTTTAAAATTTCTTCTGTACATTTTTCAAAGTGATTGCTGAACAGAATTTTGTTAGAGCCTGTATTTAGGGGCACCAAAGTGTCAAAGTGCATGCTGAATTGTGTAACTTAACACCTTACTCGTTTGACATACCATGGCAAAGTTGACTTTTTGGGTGACATTTGTTTCCTTCCAATTGTAGCAGTTTCTTCAGTGCCATTCCAAATTTATTCAGCTCCTCTTCCCCCAGTGAGTGAGGTGGGAGAAGCCAGTGCTGTTCTTCCAGCTTACTCTTGTGATCCCAGCGGCAGTGATTTGCCTCGAGGTAATGATGGTGTTTTGTGCTTTTACTCCTGCTGCTCTCCAGCACACTTCTGACTTGTGTTCTCCTTGGAAGCTTAGCAGAACGCCAAGTGAGAATACATAGTGAGAAGAAATGGCTCTCTGCAACTTGCAGGGAATGAGAAGTAATATCATAGATTCTTATGCTAAAACATTTTCACTCCCAGTTTTGAACAGAAAGTTAGTATCTGACTCAAATATGTGATTATTGCAGCTCAAGACAACACCTTAAATAAATGAAATCCTGGAGAGAGTGCTTGGCCTGTATCATACTTGTTTATGGCAGAGCAATCACTTTTCTGGTAACTGAGTAAAATAAGAATTGTGTATTTACAAGTTGTGCTGTTGCACAGTTCAGTGGGGTATTTTGGTTATTTTCCTTTATGGCTCCAAGCTGTAATTCCATGGTGTTACAGACCAGGGCTGAAGTGTAGGCTCAGCTTATTCCTTGGGTGTGTAGCTTTGTCACACACTGCTGTCAGCTGGGACAGTGTCTCAGGTCCATGTTCAGCAGTGAGTGCAGAGACCAAGCCTGCTGCTTTCACAGTGCTGCTGCTGTGCTCTGCAGTTGCTCTGCTGGCTCTCCTGTGCCCTCAAATCCAAGATTTGTTTATCTTGGCTGTTCTGGTCCTCTTCCCTGCTGTGGTACCATCACTCTGATCCCATGCACACATCAGAGTTCCAGCTTTCCAGCTTTAGTTGAATGCCCTTAACTGAGGCTTTCCCCACTTGGGAGAATGGGGTGTGAAGTGTGCTGACAGGAATCTGGAATGGATGTGGATTAATAACCTCTCCAGACCCTGCCTGGAGCTCTTCAGCTGAGTCAGTCCGCATCATATTGGTCCTGTCCTTCCTGGCACAGACTGTAGGAATTTTAAAGGTTGCTAGTTAACAATACTGCATGTAGCATTTGTGTTACACTGCTGGAGTATAATCTGTGCAGCCTTTAGGTTAAGAAACCCAGCAGGTTTGGAGTAGGGCAGGATGGAATATTTGGGTGTGCTTGATCTGGAGTTCTGTGTGCTTTGCTAAAGACACTGGGCCTGGTATAGATGGGGAGCAGGACTTGTCAACAGATTGAAGTCCTGGACCTGGGAAGAAATCCTGCTGTGGGCTCTAGCATTACTTGTATCTGCATTTATTCCAGCTTTCACAGTATGTTGTATCTTGTTTTAATGGCATTTAGGATTTGTCAAGTTTATTAACCTCAGGTCCACCCTAGCCTGGTGCCTTGTATTTTGAAGGAGCTGTTGATAAAAGCCTGCATGAAATTGCTGTGTTCCAGAAACAGTGTTCTGGAAAACACTGTTTTCCAGAAACACTGGAAAAAAAAAAAAGTACTGGCCAGAGCTTCCAAACAGCACAGTGCAAACTATCACGGGATGAGATTTTTATCAGGCATTAATGTGGTCTTTATATTTTCATGTCAGAATGGGTAGCTTCTTTTGGCTTAGCTGTTGCTTCATAAGCAACGTTTTACTGAAGATGGACTTGATTTCCAAACATCTAAAAGAGGAATATAAACAAAAACTGGTCTCTTACTGTACTGGCTTCTTTTTAATGATTCCACAGATGTAAGTATTCTCAGTGTCGCTTTGTCACTTCAGTCTCCCAGCAGTTCCTTTGTACTATTATTGCTGTTATGGAAGCAGCTGTTTCATTCAGCTCTTATGCTTGCTTTGCATAGATTTGCATAAACAATTGAAGAACAAAATTGGGTTTTTAAAAAAACATCCAACTGTATCCAGATGTAGATGGAATTTCAGCTAGATACTAAAGGGTTTGCACTTGTTAAGCCTTTGAGTTATTTTTACTATTTTATTGCCTGTGGTCAGTTTTACAGCCAGACCACCAATACTTCCAGGACTAAGTAAGGAAGGATCTGTGTGCATTTCCTGTAACAGCTGCATAGATTGTTGCCCTGATAGATGGGTTGAACAGTAAAAGAATTGAGAATTGGCAGCAGTGACAGAGGAATGAATCAATGTGCATTTTAAAATTGTGGTTTGCTTTGCTGATGCTTTTGCCTTCCTGCAGCAAACCACAAGAGATAGTGGCACAGAAAGCAGGGCTGGGGAAGTGTGGGAGATGGGTGGACAGGGAAGCACTGTGGAGCCTGGGTGGGTGTTTGCAAAGATGGAATATGGTAGCTCTGGAGGTGTTGCTGAGTTGAATCCCTTAGTGGCTCCTTTTGAGTTGTCTCCCTGCTTTCCCTTGGCTTTAGTACAGATAGGAGCTCAAAGTCTGTGCTGTGCAATAGGTCACTTGCTCTTCCTTCAAAGCAAATCTGTATTTAAATCTAAGAAATCCATTTTTCTCATGCACAGTCCCAGAACTGCATCATGGGATTAAACGCACTTTTTTTTTTTGTGTGTGTCCTTTCTCAGTGGGTCAACTTTAAAGGTTTAAAGCTGTTTCACAGCTTTTGGACAGTTGGAAATATATTTCCATATTCAAAGCCCTGTTGCTTTTGGACAGAGGTTTCAAAGTCCCTTCACACACCTGGGACTGTTTCTCAGCATATCACTTACTTGGCTGGGGACAAATTATTCAATACAGGGAAGACAGAAGTAAAAGACTCAGCAGGAAGGCAGGGAACTGAGTACCCTTGTGAGGAAGGAATATGTTCCTTATTCCTGCCTCCACTGAGCTTAATATAATAGTTAGGGAGGGCAAAATTTGGTGAGAAGCTCTGTGTTAAGTCCTAATTGCTTAGACAACTTTTTTGTTTGGGTTGGTTTTTTTTTTTTGTAAAAAATTGAGTTATCACTTGAGTAATCAAGATGAAGAAACCAAAATTAAAGCTAATGTAGTTATTTAATTAAATAATTACTTAGACAAATGCTCTGCCATTGCACAAACACCTAACTGGATTTAGTTAAAAGATAAAACTAGTTTAACAACTGTTCAAGATACATTCTTTATCCTTGAAATTTTAAAGAAAAGGTGGTGCTGAAATACTGTTATTCATTAAGTAAGAATAACTTCAAATAAAATGTTCTTAATGTAAGTTGCTTTTGCTTCTTGGTTTATATTCCTCTGCTCTTTAATATCATATCCTTTAATTTCAGATACAAAGGTCTTGCGGTATTATTTTAATATGGGATTGCAAGTAAGTGCTTTTAAAATGAGTATAGAAAATTGCCTGTAAAAACTGCTGGATTTCCTGACAAATGTACTGATGTATTCAAAACTTTCAAGTGTCCTAAGTGAGCATTCTGTGCACTGGACTATTAATATGGATGGACTTTTTTTGTTGAGATTAAACCTGGCTCAGGAAGTGAAGTTCTTCCTCAAAATGTGAAGTACACCATATTAATTGTTTTACTGCGGTGGTGGTTTTTTAGTTTTACTTCTGGTTTTTTGGATGTTTTCTTTTGTATTTTGATGGTGGATAAATATTCTTTCTATGAAGCGAACCTGAGCTATTCTTAAGAGAATTTGTGTACTTAGATAAGACATCAAAGACCACTTAGAAATGTGTGGTTGGAGTCTCCTAGGACTTGTGGAGCTGAGCTCAGACTGGTTAGCACCGTTTCTCTGTGTTCTGGAAATCTGCTCTGCTGAAGCATTCTCTGTAGTAGTAAAGTGCAGTGGCAGTGCTTCTGCTCAGGGAAGTAAAAAGAGCAACGTGAGCTCCTTCAACTGAAGAAATGGGAAAAATCTCTGAATATGACAAAGTTAATAAGTGGGAATCTTCTTTCTCTGTAAAGACTTCAGACACAACAGCAGTGTGGCTGTTGCTGCAGGTATCTTTCCTGGTAGATTGTGTTGGTTTGATGGGTTTTTTTGTTTGTTTATATGTCTTAAACGGCTAGGGAGGAAAAAAACCCACTTTTTACTAAGTGTAGATCTGAAAGTAGCAGTGATTTGGAGGAGGGCTGGAGAGTGTGTGGTTGTAACCATGTTTTTCCTTTCCTGTAAGTATTGCCATCAGAGCTGCTGGCCTTCCATGATGTACGTGCAGCCAGTGCTGCCTCCATCTCCAGTGGAAGTTTACCCAGCATATGCTGAGCCAGCTCCTGTCCTGGACCAGTCAGTGCCTCAGGTCTTCCCTGATGCTGGGCAAGCTGAGGTCCACCAGGTTCCCTTGGAGGCATCAGCAAATGGTTTGTATTTGAGTGATGCTGTGTTCATACTCATGAAATCCTGCATTAAAAGGCCCTCAGTGTGGCTGAGGTGTGTGAATGTACTTTTTGTTCTGTTTTTTTAAGGTAACTTCCAAAACACAGAGCCTCCTCCCCTGTCCTATGGGCCGGTGTATTACCCAGTGGTGTCAGACCCCTTCAGCCAGCAGCCTCTGCCTGGCTTTGACTCTGTGGTTCCTGCCTACCGCTACATTGGGACCTGGCATCCAGTAAATCCTCCCCATGGAAATTCCCCACCTGTGGCCAAGGCTGGCAGCTCAGCAGCCCCGCCCCAGGTTGGCTACATGGCCTCTCCCAACCCTGCACCTCCTGATGCACCTCAGGGAATGTAAATCTGGGAGCTGGAGGCTCCTTCTTGGCTTCTTGTTTCTTGTTTGCCAGCTCTTGTTAATATTGTTTTGTAAATGTTATCTTCTCTTAGAGAGTTGAGTCAGTTGCTCAAACTGTGTTCAAATTTCATGTTTCTCTTTAGGTTTATGCTACTGATAGATGTCAAGATGTTGCTTTAGTTGATTAGGAAAGCATAGGGGAAAAGTACTGTAGTGCAGGGAGCAGCTTGGATGCGAGTAGAGGAAGTATGTGAAAAAGCGTGCTGTGACTAAAGGCATGTTGTGTATCTCTGAGGGCTTGCACTGAACACTTAAACACCTGGTTCTTGCTGAAGCACTGAACCACAGCCATCACAACTCAGGTAAACACTGGGCACAGGGACATTAGAGGGGGATAATAATGTTTAAAATAAGTTGACTTTCTCAGATTTTGCAAAACAAAGCTACTTTGCCTCTAGTGGTCACATATTTGTAATAGCTGTGTTTCTTCTGTCTGACTTCATGGTGCATAGGTTTCATGGCTGTGGAAAGTGTAAGAATAATGTTTTGATCTGTTGTATATTTGTAAGATTTGTTTTGTGAAAGCTGTTGCACATACGGTGGTGGTTAAATTGCACTGACAGCACAAAATAAAAGCATTGAACACCTGAAAATGAGTGGTCATTTATCACTGGTGGGTAATGCCCCTGACAATTAGCTATCCCACAGCCTGGACTGAAGAAATGCACTTGTGTGGGACAAGGCTGTTCTAACCTTCTGTGAGAAAGCAGCAAAAAGCATTCAGCATGGAAGTGGAAGTAGAAGAATTCCTGGTAATGGCACCTTTTCCTCTCTGAACTCAGGCACAACATGCTTGGCCCTCAAATAGCATTATACACAACATTTAAATCAGCTCTATCGACCCATTCTACTGTTGGGTGATTTTTTAAAAAATAATTTTTCCTTTCTGTTTAACCAGGTGGTGGTAAAAAGGGGATTAAGTGCAGAACTGGGAGAGGGAAAAAATTGTATTTCCTTTGGTATCCCTTTTTAGTAACCCTGGAAGCAACTCCATAGCAGGAAAAAGTGACTTGTTACATTTTTGTCTTAAATTCATACAGCACTGTTGGTGTTGATAATGTAACTCTGTAGGGGGAGGGCTGCAAGCTCAGCTTTTAGTTTGTCTACTGCAATTTCTAATTGCTGTACATTTAATTTGGTAAATTAATAATGGCTTTTCCAGATGGAGCAGCCAGGTAAAAAGTCAAAGCGAGATGAAAATGACCCCTGAATAGCTAATTTGATTTTGAGCTGCTGTGCTGTTTTTAAAACAAAACATTTACAGAAAATTGTTTATGAAATAATGGGTGGCCTTTGTGTTTCTGTCTCTGGAGGAGCACTTGACTTGCACAGATGTTTTCTGAAGAAAATGCCATGAGGGTTTTTTTCTTTTTCTCTGAAATAGCATTCACTAGCCTAAGCTCTTAAAGGAACTAGTAAAGCCTGTGATTTATTTTAAGGAATTTAAAGTGGCACTTACCTGAGTACAGTCTCCATGCTGGAGCCATGGAGTGTGTTTCCATCTGTCATATCCCAAGCAGTTTCTGTCAAGCACTGAAGGGAATGGATTATCTTCCCCTTTCAGGCTTCAGCTGTGAGTTCTGCCTCCTTTCTTCCTCTCTCACTGAGACAGCCTTGCTGTTTTCCACACACATGGTTATCACAGCACAGTGTTGGTGTTTTGTTTTCTGGTACTACTCTGTCCCTGGAAGTCAACTACTTTTTTTTTTTTCTCAATTGGAAAAGCTGATAATTCTGCTAGAATTCTCCTGACGTTTTTGGTTTTGCTTACCCATCTAGGACCTGGATTATTCACCATTAGCCATGGCTGTTTTGGCCTTACTGGCTGTTTTGATATACATGAAAATTACTTTAATTGCTATAATAACATGTCATATGTGGCCAGTTAACTAATTTATGGATTTGATATACAGAGGTACCTCTGTGACTCATTTAATGTATTTTTTCCAGGGCTTTTAAGCCTCAAAATCAGCTTTTTGAACTAGCAAGCAGGAGCTGTGGGGAGCAGGTAGCAGTGTGTCCTGGAGCTGATGAATGCTGTCCATGGATAGGAAATGCCACCTCTTTATTAACAGCAAGAGAGCCCAGAATGGTACAGACATTTAAATGATTGCTGGAGTCTTTTATTTCAATTCTATTTCCCAGAATTGTGTTGCAGTACAACAGCTCTGCAGCACTTTTCTGAAACAGCTGCCAAAAAAGCCACAGCTCTGCCTGAACCACAGCTGCCCTCCTTTGTGCTCCAGCCCTTTCCTCAGCTGGGGTTTGCCAGCTCTGGCTGCAGCATCCCTGTGCTAACAACATCCCTGGGTCTGTGGCTAATCAGCCTTTTCAGGGGCTGTGGGATAATTCACATCAAAATTACACCAAGGGCTGGGGCTTGGTTTGAGAGGTTTAGGATTTTTTTTTTTTTTTTTGGCTGGGGTTTGTGTATGCTCCAAGATGTGGGCTCGGGGTCTTTTCTTTGGTGGGGAACCCAGTCAGCCTGGAGCTTTTCCAGACCTCTTTGGCACATGTTTTAGTGTGATTATTTTAGTTTGATTGCTGTTATAGCTTGGTACCAGACCAATGCTCTGGATTTTTCATGCCCAGCAGAATTGCTGTGAATGGGGATATTTGGATATTGTTTCAAGCCATAACCATATTTTATCTTTAGTCAGAAGAATGAAAAAATCCATGAGTATTGATTTCTATCTGGAATTATTTTTTTCTGAAGAACAGTGTTTTAATTTTTTTTGTTTTTATTGGACTTCTTGAATCATGTTGGCTAATAGTAAATTTTTAAAGCAAAGATCTGATCCTGGAACAGGGTTTTTTTTGTTGTTTATTTTTTTATGGATGTCTTTTCAGCCTTTAAAAGGGAGAACAGAAGAGTTCAGCCAAATTTTCAATAGTCATGCTTGCCACCTCCTTTCCTTCACTGTGTTTTTACAGATGAAAGGCAGAGGTTTAAATTAAATTAACACCTGAAGGCTGTGCAGGCTTTGTGGAGTGGCAGCACCATGGAGTTGCTGTCTCTCCATGTGAGCCCCAGAGCCAAGCCTCTCCTTACTGACCCAGGACAAGGCTCCAGCTGTGCCAGGGGAGGCTCAGGCTGCACACCAGGGAGGATTTCTCATGGAAAGGTTGTTAAACATTGCCAGGGGCTGCCCAGGCAGGTTTGGAGTCCCCATCCCTGGAGGTGTCCAGGGAATGCCTGGATGTGGCAGACTGGGGATCACTCACAGCCTGGGCTAAGTCTTTGAGGTCTTTTCCATCCTGAACAGTTCTGTGATTCTACTGAACTTTCAGGAGGGACAAAGCAGTGACCAACCCCAGGTTTGGTGCTGTTGGTGACTCAGTGTTTCACTCTGTGAAGGGCTGCAAGCTGTGCTGCCCACAGCAGCAAATCAAAACCTTGATTTTTCAATAGGCTTGTGGTTTTGGGGAAAAAATTAAATGCTTTTAATTTGTTTTTTCAGCTTACAGTTAAGCTAAAAATACCCCTAAAATAAATAATTGTATTTGTTATGTACAGCAGGCTCCAGCTGTGTGTGCTGCATGCTGCCAGGCTCCAGAGTGGCTCTGTTATCTCAGCACCCCTCACTGCACAGTCAGCCCACCCTGCAGAGGTGTCACCTGTGTCACCCCAGGGCTGTGCCCAGCCTGTGCCCCGTGTCAGCAGGGCAGCACCAGTCCTGCACTGCCAGCCACTGCATCTCTCTGATGGGATTGCCCAGTCCATCTGTGATTGAAGAAATGATAAATACTGCAGAGATACTGGTTCTGCCTCCAGAAGCACTGGGCTGTGCCCTGCTCGTGCTCCTGTGCTGTTTTCCCCTTGGTCACATAACCAAACCAATTCCTACAGAAAGTTTGCTTTGTTTTTCTAGCTCAGTTGTTTGGGTTTTTTTATTTCACTCTTAGGTTCCATTTCTCTCAGTAGTGCTGCTGGGATACCCTTTATTTTATAAAATTGCACCACCAAAGGCTGCATTATATATGGAAGAGTCTCAACATATAAATCCAGACCCAGAATTCCAAGTAACTTTCATAAGGGAGGAAGATAAAACCGCTGAACCAGGACTTTATAGCTTTGAAATAAGATCAGAAGTTAAATTTTGCAGGGCAGGCCTGTGTCTAGAAGCTCCTATCCACTGCTGCTTCCCAGATTTCACAGTCAGCTGGGCTGCAGCAGGTAGGAAACAGCTCAGCCACAGGCTCAGAGCACGTTCCAGGCACTGACTGCAGCCCAGTCCTCCCTCCAGTGGGTGATCTGCAGCCCCAGAACAGGGGCCTGAGCCCTGACAGGGTGTTTCTATCTCTTAGGTTCTGTTTATGGCAATAGTTTTATTCCAGATGCTAAATCTTGCCTTCCCTGGAGCAGCTGAGCATTCTGCCACAAGTTTTGGGGTTCTTGTGTCCAAGATAAGGGTCAGTCTGTGCTCACAGCTGTGATGAGGGCTTAACTTAGGGAAAAGGGACTTTTAAGAGAAAGTGGAATATTCCCTAATGATAAAATTGATGGACCATCCAACTCCCTCTATCCTTTCCTTTATTTTTTTTCTATTCCCTACCCTCCCTATTTTCATTTTCCAATCAATTGTAGACATGTGGTTTCTAACTCTATTTAACCAGTACTTTTTTAATATGTCACAGTTGAAAAGTTTATTTTGATGCTTGTGGTGATTATGTGAATGTGTAATTTGTATTTTAACTATATTGTAACTTTTCAGGAAGTGCAAGTAAGAGGAGTGTGCTGAGTCACTCCCTGGCTTTGCAGGGACAAGGAGGGGGTGGGAATCCCTGCCAGGTGAAGTTCAGTCCCTCTTTCTGGAATAAGGATCACAACTGGAGATTCACAGTGCCTTAACTTTCAACTTTTATCTTTCTGATGTGAGTGGGAATGTGCACATCCAACTGCAAAAACTCCTTGTCTATTAAAAAAAAAAAAAAAAAAGGTGTAGCTTTTTGGTTTTATGTGAATATTTAAATTCTGCTGCTGTGGATCCCTGTGGGCCTGGATTTTGTACAGCTTTTGCCATGGTCAGTGTAAATTTGTGTGTCCACATTGCCTCCCTTGTGCAGGAACCTTCTGCATTCCAAGGACAGGGATATTGCTGTGGTATAACTTGTGGAAACTCTGATTTTACTGGAAGCTTGACCAAAAGCCTCTGGTCAGAGATGGGAACCTTCTGAAATGTATCTCCAGGACTTTAATGAGATTTACTGGAGGACAGCTTTCCATAAGCAAATTATGTTAATACAGTTATAAGTTGTTGCTTAATGACTCCCTTACACTATTAGCTATATTGCTAATTGTGTGGCCAATGCAGTTGTGCTGGTCTGAGGATCTCTTTGGGGAGTAAATTAAAATGAAATTACACTTACTTAGACTTTTCTGTGCAGGAATAATTGCATTCATGTGGTGAATTTTATTTACCAACACTTCTAGTGGGTTGCTATTTTCTGTTGTAGCCAAGATATAATGAATATTTTGGGGTTGTTTTGTTGCCTTTTTTTTTTTTTTTTTTTCTTCCTCCCCAGCCAGGTGTTGTTCAGCTCTTGCTCAAATTTGGGTGACCAGCTTCACTGGAGGTAAGCAGGACTGTGAGATGTTTTTTTTTTTAATTGAAATACCAATAAAGTCTCCATAGAATCAGAGCCCTTAAAGTGCTCCTTTGACCACTGACAGCCCTTGAGAAGTCTGTGCTGAGCTTGTTTTTTAAAAACTCTAAAATGTCAGATCTGTTGCTGTTCATAAATGTTTATTATCAATAGGCAGCTGGAAATGTTACATCTGAAAAGGTAGAAACACCTTGATTTTTCAATAGGCTTACATTTTTGGGAAAAATTAAATGCTTTTTATTTGTTTTTTTCAGTTTACAGTTAAGCTAAAAATACACATAAAATAAATAATTTTATTTGTTATGTACATTGTTTCATTTTGTACAGGTTATATGAGGGTCTGACATGGAGTCTGCACTACAGGTGGAAGAGATGCAAGTAGAAAAGTACATAAAACTAAGCATCTGTTTTTGCTTTTTGCTCTTGCCCTTGTCTCCAGGGGTGGCTATTACCACTCAACTGGCAGATTCTGAGGTCCCCATTCTGTCTTTGCATACACAAAATTCTTACAACATGTAAAAGCTCTTTTGCCTGGAAAAGGCCTTTGAGTTTTTGAGCAAAACTAAAATAAAGAAGAAGGGGGTGGGAGGATGGAAAAAAGCCTCACTTTTTTTAAATTCCATGAAATGAAATGGCATTTTAAAATATGCTTAGGTGTGAAGGCTGTTTCTGTAGTTGCTTTTTTTATTAATGAAGATTTAATTTGACAATAAAACTTGATTGCTAAAAAAACTGTTTTCAGAGTCAGCCCAGGTCTCCAGGGCTCCCATATAGAAAATAGAATACTTAAGCATCTGCTACTGTCTTCTGCTTCTCAAAATCCTTAGCCCTGTAGCTCCCAGACCTGCCTTATAAACACCTTCAGTAGTTTTTAAATAACTGTACAATAGCCAGAAAAATAGCTAAGACCCAAAAGTGCCCCCTTGCTGAAAAACAACTATTTCTATCAAAGGCCTCTCTCTCTGGTGGCTAAAGGTATCACAGTGTTCTGTCAGCTCCTCCTGGGGCAGGTCTGAGCCCTGGGCACAGCATCTCTGCTGCTGATGTGGGAATGCTTCCAATGGGAGGGGAAAAGAAAAAAAATCCCCCAAAAAATCTCCCAAACAGTGGTGAGCGGGGATGGGGACAGGCTGCACTGGTGTCCCTGATGGGTATTGATGGAGAAGGGGCTGCCAGGAGACCCCCCCTTGGCAGAGGGTGGGACTGGATCTCCAGGGGTCTCTTCCAACCCAAACCAGGATCCTGTATGGGAGGAATGATCCAAATCTAAATTTGTGGGTGGTTTGAGCTCTATTGCTGTTCTGCTTGGGGCGTTCGTTTTGCTTTGCACACCTTCAAAAAAAACCAGAGCAGCTCAAAATGTTTCTCTGAAACACAAAATGCTATCAAAGGTTTGGAAGATGAGGATCAAACACTTTTGCTTTTTAAATGTACTTCTTTAGATGAAACATGTTTTCTTTTTAGAACAATGGTTCCTGGTTATGAATTGCTTCCAGAGCAGTTGTGGGTTTGGGTGGAGACATGAACAGTATAGAAATTTCTATACATCAATGGTATAGAAATTACTCTTTTGTAAAAAGGGCCTGAAATGGGGGAAGAAGTGTGAAAATGAAATTAAATCAAATTATAAAGGTTTAGGAAATAAGCTGATGTGGCTAGCCCAGAGTATTCTCTATCTCCTCCTAAAAAATCCAGTGAGGAAGTGACTTTACAGCGGTTTCAAGTCACACATTCACTGAAACTGCAGATTCTGTTGGGGGACAGTTTATTTTAGATGCTTCTCCAGAGAGTGGATTCATTATCCACCACAGTCTCGCCGAATCCAATTAATTTCACCATGAGTTTAATTAGAGTGCCTGATGCTTCCAGCACACCTGGGAGGGTGTGACCAGCCCTGGCCCCTCCCTCAGCTGGGGCTGCTCTGCCACAGGGCCTGGAATGAGGAAGGGGTCCCTGCAGTGCCCCCATCCCAAAAACACCTCCAGGAGTTTAAACACACCTCTCATTAACTCCAGGCAGCCCCGGTGGCTGGGATGGTTTTGATGGTTTTTTGCCATTCTGTGTGTGGAATTGCAGCAGAGGTGGGAGAGGGGTCCTGATCCTTAGGGAATCAGCCTCAGGGGCTGCACAGAGCTTTCTGCACTGCAGGAGGGGCTGACTGGGTGAAGGAGAGCTCAGCCAGGAGTTCAAAAAGCTCTGAAATTCCTCCTGCCTAACTGAAATACGCTTTTCTTTGGGATTTTGGTCCTTTGAAAAGGAAAGGAGCAACACCAAAGCAGAGCTGGGAAGGGAAGCGGGACAAACATGTCATGGTGTGAGAGCAGTGAGTACTTGGGTGGTTTCCAGAACGCCCAGAGGTGATTCAGATCCTTGCTTACACTGCTGCTCACTGTCCAGATATTCCTGTCAGTAACACCCAGGTCACCAATGCAGGGACCTGCATGTGCTCCTGTCCCTGGCAGGGAGCTCAGAGTGCCCTTACTCTGCCAGTCCCCTCTCAGAGTTCCTCTTGCTCAAACCAAAGCCCTTTATCCAAAGTGAACACTAAAGAAAACACTTTATACAGAGAAATCTGGGTGAGGAGCCCCTGCCAGGGTTGCAGGGGACAGTCTCCAGCAGCCACAGTGTTGGCCACTCTCTGCTGCCTGGGTGGGTGTCCAGAGCTGCCTTCCCCTCTTCTAGAGCAGAACAGGCAGCAGGGCCACCCTGGTCCAGTCACAGCCTCCCTCTGCCCTCCTGTGACACCTAGGTGAGCTGTCCTTGCCAGTGATGGGGTGAGAAGTGATTATCACAGAGGTGATGATGTGAAATTTCCCTATAGCCCTACCCTGGGTGTGCAGCAGTGCTGAGCTGCCTGTGGAGCTCCCCCTGCCCTGTGCTCAGAATCCTTTTGTCCCAACCAATTTTAACCTCTTTCAAAGGTAAGGGTTTCTATTCATACATTAACATTTTTATTTAAATACTCTTCATATTTACAGTGGCTGTTTCTGCTAAAAATCATGTTACATGGGCTGTGGGGAAAGGGGTGGAACACAAATACAGGAGGGTGACATTTCGGGTGAGGCATAAATCACAAAAGCAAAGGTGTCAGAATTTAGGCATCCAGGGTATGCTGCTCCTGCTCTCTGTCTACTGCAGAAGTCCCCTAAATTCCCTTCATGGGGAAACCATGCGAGTTTCCTACATGGAAAATTATCATAACAGACATAACAGTTAAATCCTAACCTGAATTAGTTGTAAGAAAATAAAAGTACATCCTACTGCTACCAATATTAACTACGTACTGTATATAGCGCCTTTAAATTGAAAGTGCTTATAAATAATGAACTAACCCCCCCTGCGAGGTAGGTAAGTATTATTATCCCTATTTTACAGATGGGGAAACTGAGGCATTCGAGAGGCTGAGTGACTTGCCCAAGGTCACGGGGGAGGCAGAGGCAGAGCAGGGAGTGGAGCTGAGCTCCCTCCTGGCTCTGAACCTGCCCATGCTTCCTCTGAGGGGACACAGGTACAAACACGGGACTATTTACATATTTACCAGCAAGTGAGCCATGTACAAATGCATTTATCCAAATAACCTGCACAGATAATTCAGTTAATTTCTTGTTTCTGAAGCAATTTAGGTAATCTCTGACCTGAGTACAAACACCTCCCAGCTCTATTGAATTCTTAACCCTGGGTGTTATTTGTTAACTTTTTAATTGGTGATGATGCCCCATCCCTGGAAGTGTCCAAGGACAGGGCTTGGAGCAACCTGGCCTAGTGGAAGGTGTCCCTGCCCATGGCAGGAGGGGCTGGAACAAGAACTTGAAGGTCCTTTCCAACCCAAACCATTCCATAATTCCATCACCATTTGCAGATGTGCTGCTTTAAAAAGCCAGGTAAAAATGACACTGGGATGGGAGGCGAGAAAAAAATGCAACTTCAAGAGCAAGAAACCTAAGAAAGGGCAAATGGTTGAGATCCCTGTTATTCCTAACTCCAAACTCCCTGCATATATATAAGGGTCCTTCTTGAAGCCCACAGAATACAGGCCAGGTGTGAACCAGCTGAGCCAAGGAAAAGTTTAACTCCTCACAGGAGAAATTCAAGTGTTCCATCAGCTCCTACCCTGGCCCTTGCAGAGACTGCACAGGGGTCATTCACTGATTTCTCTGAAGGAAAGAAGAACTTTCAGTAAAACATGCTTTCATTTTTGAGCAATTGAAAGCAGAAAAATACTGGTGCAGTCCCAAATACTGTGCTGCAAGTGAATTAAGCAAAACCTGGGTTGGTTTTTTTCTTTTTTTATCAAATGTATTTTTCAGAAGCTACTTCAGTCTCACTCCCCTAAAGCTCCTATTTTAGCATAATACTAATTCACCAGCTGCTCCAAAGTCTATTGCTATCAACAGGGATGCATAGATGCAATCAAAGAGAATTTTGCCTTTTGGGGGGACCAATTTGAGTTTTGCAAACTCCTGGACACGTGTATTAATCACAGCCAAATCAAATATTTGTGTTGAACTCCAGAGTCAGCTCAGACTCGCTGGTAGCTGGGAGCAAGGAAGGATCTCAGTCATGAAACAAAGCCCAGGGGAGCCCCAGCCACGGGGCCACGTGAGCATCTCCCCCTTTAGCCCAGCACTGGGGGCTTGCAGATCTGTTACCCACTGTGATGTGGCAGCTCCAGCCCTTTCGGGACCAGCAGGGGAACGTGACTCACTCAGTCTGCAGGGAAGGGATTTTTGCATTTTTGGGGGCAGCACTGCTGAGTTAATTCCGTCTCTTTGTGCTGTTTGTACCTGGTACTGCATTCGAGTGACACCATGTGAGCGTCACCAGCGGCTGTGTGCTTGTTCTCACTGAACACTTCAAAGCCTTCCTGCTGTCCAAGGATACAAACCCAGTCTCTGGCCCAATTTCAAGCCCAGTTGATGTAATCTGCATAACTGTACTTGAATTGTTTTCATTCCTCCTCCTTACCCAGGAAATGGCACAAAGATTCGCTGGCCCCACGCCAAGCAGAGTTCACAGACTGCAGTGTGGGTTAGGTGAGGCATCAAAGGACCCGAATTCACCCCCCTGCAGCAGCTCCTGCTCATGTTTATCTTTGCAGAAATGTGCTCACTGGTTTCTTGACCTGTGTGGCTTTTATTGTGAGCACCCTTGGTGGGTTCTGCCTGTGGCTCTCCCCTGTCGATGGATTTGCTCCTCCAGCCAGGGGTGCCTGATTTCCTCATGGCATGATCAGCAAGCTGCTCCCCCCTCGGGTTTTGCAAGTCTCCTTGTGTACCACCAATGTCAGTTTGCTCAGCCTTCCATCAGGGAAGCAGAAATGCAGTTTTCCAAGACAACTCTAACCCTGCAATTAGTGTGAAAGCCCAAAATCTGTTGATGCAAAAATGCCTTTCACTCTGCCTTAACTAACACATCCAGAGGCTTAAATATTTTGGGTTTTACACTGCCTGCTGGTAACAAGACTGCCGTCACTGTAAGCAAGGAATACAGAAATGGCTTTGAGTCTCTGCTCCTTGCTGCTGATTTATCTCAACACCAGGGCTGCCCTGGAGCCACAGAGGTCTGCACTGAACCTGCATGGGTTCAGGGTGTTGGCACCTCAGCTCTGCCCCAGGGGCTGCTGCAGCACTCACCTTCCTCTCTGTGCTCTTTGCTGGGTGAAGCTGCACGAGTGCCCAAAGGAAAAACCCCACGAGGGGAGTTTTCCCTCACAAGAGGAGGGAGCCAGGGTTAAAACTCTGGCAGAGTATCCAGCTGCAGGTGTTGCAGCATCTCTCACCCCTCTGACCCTCCGTGCTGCCAGCAGAGCTGCTCGTGCCCCTCTCTGCCCGAGTCTGACCCTCTCCACTGGCAGCTGTAGAATTTCCAGCATTATGTTTCTCCAGAGGCAATTCACAACCCAGTTGCCAGGTGAGGTGTTTGCTGGCAGCCACCCTGGGGAAATGCTGGAGCTCCATAGCCCCTCCTGGGAGCAGAGCCCTGCAGGAGGGCAGGAACAGGGACAGGAATGAGGGCAGGAAGGAACGAAGACATTCCCAATCTCCTGGGCAGGACCTGCTCCCTCCAAGAACAGCTCTGAGGTGGTGCTGAGTGCCAATCATCTGTGTTTCTTAGCAACACTGCAGAAAAAAGTTCAAGCATCCCATTGTTAAAAAAATTAAAATAAAACCCCCTAAAAATCCCTGTTAAGAATTCAACCACCTTGCCCTTGACAGGGTTGTCTTTTCCCCCCTCTGATGCTCCTTGGGACAGCAGCAGTGACAGTGCTAAGCCCTGTCCAGACACTCCCACAGCTGGGGAAATAAAAGATAATAAAAGATACCACCTCCTGCCACCCTTCTTTTTGTTGCACCTCAGAGAAGGACCTGCAGAGCTGTTCCACTTCTGCAGCAGCTGGGGCTGCTCTTGCTTAGGCTGCTTTTCAGACCTGCAGCTCAGGGGCCCAGGGAAGATGCTCTCCCTCAGGAGATGGATTTCCCCCTGACACCCATCAGAGAGGCAGCAAAAAGTGAAAGCAGCACTGGAAGTAAAAAGAGGAATTGCAAAATAAGGGCTGGGTTTTGGTTCAGCCTATTAGGAACTACTCTGAGGTTTGTATTTCAAGCAGCCAGGGTTGGTTTGGGTTGTTTTCTTTTCAGTTCATCTACACAGGAGTTGGAGGCAAGGCCAGGTGCTGGCTCCCACTGTCAGCCTAATTGGAAGGTCCTTCTGCTCCCCAAATGGGAAATTAGGTAAATAAGCAAATATGTTAGCAACAAAAACATGTTCCAGGTGGATGATCAAAGGGGTCTCATATTCAGTAATAATTTTCAATATTAATATACTGGCCTGAAAAAACAAGCACAACCAAAAAAATCGTAAGTCATATTGCTTAAAGGAAACAAAAAAAAAGATGTTATAGGTTGAAAACCTTTTAAAAAATATTTTCAGTGTGATTCACAGCCTCCTGCTGAACAGCTGTTTGTGTTGATGAGGAAAACTGAGCAGGATGCAGAGCCAATGGTGCTGGACAGCAGCACTGAAACCCAGCTGGGGTGGGATGATGTTGGGAGCACTGGAGAAATCCTTTCCCCAGCCACCTGCATGCCTGAAGTCTGTGGGGTTTGGAGACTAAGACTGCATCCAAAGGGATTCCTGTGTTTTATGACAACCTTGTAAATGGTGAAACCATTAGTTTAGTATTAGTGAGTGTAAAAAAAGTAAATTAAAAAAGGTGCAGATGGCTATAAAATAGGCTATAACATAAGCAGATTTACACTTTTTTTTTGCCTGTGGACAGAAAGGAAACAGTGATGCTGAACCAGATGAGAGCAAACAATTACCAATACTTGGCAGAGTTTTCCAGTGAGAGTTAAGAGAGCTTTGCTCAGAGCCGAGTGGTAACATGATCCTCCTGCCCGTCTTTCCACTGATTTATAAACAAGTCACAGGCCTCTCCCCATGAATCAAACACATCCTCTGACGAGTCTATAAGTTTGGAGTTAGAGGAGCAAATACTGGAAGCACAGTGAAGGGAACTGGTACAAACCACAGGGCACTCCTTGCTCTGTCCTGTAAGTCTCGTGTTCCCACTGTAGGCCACCTCATTGAGGTTAATTTCACTTTTGGAACAATTCTCTTCTCTCTCTCTGTCCATGGGAGAATATTTAATGTCTTTCCACATGTAGTGTGGCTGGATGATCCCGTCTGAAATGGTGTACATGGGTTCTGAGCTGGGCTCGGGAACGTGGCCGTTCATCTTGGAGAAGAGCAGGCCCAGCCTCTTGAAGGACTCCTTCTTGGAGCTGGAGAGTCTCTGAACTCTGTTCCCATTTCTCACAAAGGAGCGCTTGCTGATCCCGTTGCTTTTTGGCTTCTCTTCCACCATGTTGATCCCAGACATGGTTTTTATCAGAGCAGATACATTGAAGTCCTTTTTCTTGTTGGCTACATTGAATGACACACTCTTGGCTCTGGGTTTTTCTCCAGCACCATCCTCGTTTGTTTCCTCCTTTTGGGACACCTCTGTGCTGCTGGTAGAGTAACTTCTCCTCTGGGGCTTCCTGTTGCCTAAGAGGTCAAGAACTTCATAGCGAAAACTTGAGATGTCCTGTTTTAATTCCTGGGGCGAGAGGAGACAGGAGTTACTCCCAGCAGCCTTATCTGACATGAAGGAATGACCACATTCCCTCAGGACAGCCCAGTTGTGCCAGTGGCTGATACCAAATCACAGAAGAACATCACATCCAGGTCCAGTGTCACATAAAAATGTGTTGGTAGTGCTGAGAAATGGGGACCTCACAAAGCTTTTGTTTCCGAAGGCTGGGGACTGGCCCTGTTGATCAACCCCCTCTGCCCACCCCCTGCAACCCCCAAAAAATCAGATAAAAGAGTTACAGAAGAGGGAGAACTGCTGAAATATGGCAGGAAACCTGTCTAGCTGATAGAACCAACTTTACATTTGTTGGTGAGTGCTCTTAATATCCATCAACCCCAACCCATTTTTTGGCTCTGCCTGCATTAGGATTGGGAATGTTGACTCAAACCACATATTTAATTCCTACTCTTTTCCAATGCTTTTGTCTGTATAGCACATTATATATTAAAATATGGGAGGTGGTCATATAGGAAGACTCCCAATAATAACTCACTCTGCCACAAAACCCCACGGGCCCATCAGATATATTTCCAGCTCCAGTCACAATCCCATTTCCACACATCACAAATCACCTTAACAAGTTAGTGCAAACTCTGCAAGTGGCTGTTTGAATTAATAAAACAGATTATTATGGAGGAATAATAAATTACCTTGAAGTTTTCTTCAGTTAAACCTTCGTTGGTTTTGGAAGTTCTTATCATTGCAGCAACGTATCTTTTCACAAGATTTCTTATCACTTCCTGGAATAGGAAACAGTCCAAGTGATTCAATTGCTGGCTCAGCCCAAACTCTGTTCTTGCTGTGTTTCCCTGAGCTCTTGCCAACAGCAGCTGTCCTGACTCTGCTGGCTAAAAACCACTCACCACCAGAAACAAAATGCTTCCTTTTAAGCAGAGCAAACCTTGAAGGGGTGATTGATACAGCTCCCATCTTATGGATGCTCAGTTTTTAACTAAAGGCAAAGCAGTTATTTTATACTGGGGGGTGTAGATGTGCAAGTCATGGAGAAAAAAATTCCTGGAGTGCTCTCTCCAAGCAGTTCTTAGATGTGCTCTTTAATCTCTGAGCTGCTGAAAGGTTGTACAATTACCAGTCTCATGTGCACACCGCGTATCGTGATGGGCTAAATTTGGCATTTGAAGGTGGTTTATCAAGTAGTTGAAGCCAAGGAGGCCGTGTTAGCAATAAATAATGTGAAGAACAGCCAGGACCCCATGGGTCAATGGACATTCACCTCAAACCACATCTGCAGCGGCCTGAGTGTTCCCTAAGGGCAGAAACTCCTTTAAGGGTGGCTGCACCATCTGTGGGCAGCACTGGAAGGGCCAAATCACACTCTCAGTGACCTCTCCAGGGACTCTCACTCCTCTGTGTCACCTGTCTGCTACACTCCATGGTTTTGTTGGATGAGCTCCATTTTGCTCTGCTCATGTCCCTCCCTGATGGCTTCACAGAAGCAAACCGGTGCTTTGAGCTTGCACATTTATCTGTGCCAGCCAAAACACACCCAGGCTGTTTGTGCCTGTTGTGTGCAAGGAAGAGACTACTCCAAACCTGCCCTGCATCTCCCCCCCTTCACAAATAGGTCTGAGCAACACCAAGCTGAAGATGGTGTCTGCAGCGAGGCTTTGCTGGGAGGTTTTTAAGAGCTCCCAGTGTCGCAGCCGTAAGCTGTGCTGTGAAGTCAGAAAGCACCATATGTCAGTTGTCAAAGGTGACTAATTATGTTAACCACCAACTTCTGATAAAAGTGCTCTTCAGAAAGCAGGAGATGTCTTAAGTAAGACAAATTACTAATGGCTTTTGGCAGTGGAGCCTAACATTCCACCTAACATTCTGGAGAATTTTTTTCCTTCCAGCATGCTGGCATAATACATCCCACTGAATTCAAGGGCTGAAGCTGGTGTTTTTAATGAAGTTTCATCCCTTTGTAGGTTGAGTTTAATGAGTACTTGATGACAGGCAGGCTGAGAATAAACAAACCAGCAAGATTCAATAAAGGAATCATTCCTCCTTCCTGAGCTGTCCCAAACAAAAGAATATCCCAACCACAGTCTGAGTTAGGGGTGCTTTACAAAAAAGAGAAGAGAGGAACAATTCAGGAGTGTAAAAATGCTGCAGAGATAGTTTTAATCAGGATGTCCTGACAGCCTGATGGTAATGGGGATGTGACCTTGACTTCAGCACCCTCACTGATACTTAGTTTTCCACTATTCCAGTGGGGCTGAAAGGTAAGGACAGATTTACTGAAGCATCCACCTCCAAGGAGGAAATGCTTTAATCAATGATAAGCAAAATCCTCTTAAAGGACCTACACTTATCAAAATATATTCTAGAAGCAAGCAAGAATTAAATTGGAAAATGAGGAGGAGAAAGAAACAGCAAGTAAAAACTTTATGTGCCCGCCCAAAAGTTTACCTGGTAATGTTGATTCTGAATCAGGTTGTCAGCGTGACGTTCCTGGAAAGAGAAAGGCACAGGAGTGTCACCTGTCTGGTTCTGTCTTTAGGGCACCTGACAGCTCTGAGTGTCTCAGATTTAGCTGTCTCAGATTTAGGGGGTGTGTGTTCTATCCCCATCT
>WBNO01005612.1:118645-144775 GCA_013400575.1 Peucedramus taeniatus | reverse complement strand
AACAACAGCAAAAAGCCTGTCATTAGCAAAACCACACAGATGTATTTTGGGTTACATAATGAACACTTCTGATGCTATCACACTGAAATTCATCCTTCACTTTCCTTGATGAGATGCCAAGTAATTTGGGAAGCTTCTTTCTTACATTAATTCATGCAAAGCATGAATAGAATAGAACATCAAGGAAATTAACTTAAGAAAAATATGAAAACATAAGTAATTAGAACAAGAAAAGCTATATGACCTCAAAGATAAAACATAATACAAAAAGTATATGTAAATAAATGGTGAAGTCTGATTCTTATTTAAGAAGACAGCTATTACCACTATCAGATTCTTCTGTAGTACTAAAAAAGGATTCTAAAGTTGAAAGTTCAAATAAAAAAGTCTAGGAAAGAGACTATAAGACACTGGAGGAAGAGCCACATCTCAAATATTTTAAAAGTATTGAATTTGGTATTCTATTTGACACAGGAAAATATTTGGGAAAAAAAGGTGTTAAAAACAAAATTACCAGATTTTTTTTACTTAGACACTGGCAACAGAATACATAAAAAACATTATACAAGAAGGTAATAGATTACAAAATTGAATGATTCAAGGATTAACAATACAAGGATATTTTTAGTCTCTGTAGTGAAATCAACCCTCATTAGTAACATATGAACATGATTATATTATTGTGTTTCAGTGCCCTAAGTGAAATGAGTTAAAGTTCAATTAAACATCCACTGACCAAAGGTTCACATCATTGTTGCAACAAAACCAGAGCTATTAGTTCCAGAAAGGTCAGACTTCATTATTTGTCTCCTTGCGTTGAGGATGCTTCAGGCTTGTGTAGGAGACAGCACTGCCAGGGAAAGCCAGCAGTGCTGGCATCTCTACTGCGTATGATTTGCAAAGCGGTATTCCAGTTTTTTACACTCTCAATTCACAACCTTTCACTGCCACTAGAAATCTCACACATGTTACTTACAAATACTGCTGAAAGCTTGACAACTGAATATAAAACTGTGAGATATGCTGTGGACTGGACACAGGCCAGATGAATGATGGCTTTAGTAAAGCATGCAGCTTGTTAAGAAGGTATTGCAATTGTGGACATTGGATCAGTTGCTCAAAAAACTTTCATAAAATGATTTTGAATTAAGGTTTCTATATGGGACATCAGCACATTCATATCAGCAGCACAGACCTGGTGATCCCCATTTCCTGTCTTTTTCAGGGTCTCTAATAGGCCCCAGTGGATTGGAGGCAGAGCGCTGTAAGAACTCAGCAAGTGAAGCTGACTTAATGGATTCTGATTTATTTCTGCAATCCTCAAGGCCCTCAAGATAGCAGGTGCAAACTTAGAATAATGAGCTGTAGATGAAATAATAATTGGGCAAGTTCTATCTTGTAATCGATCTGCAACTACTTTAGCAACAGCTGTGTGTGTGTCCAAAATATATCCTGTAGTACTGTACACAGAGTGAATGGCAGCCAGACAGTCCTCATCAGAGCACCAGCCAGCCACTAAGTCCTGCTGAAGCTTTCCAAGTAGATCTTTCTGCAGCTGGAAGTGGCCCTGATTTTCCAGCTGATTAAATAATTGTGTCACCAGTTGTCCATCCTCATTAGCAATCAAGTGTAAGTATCGCTCAAGATTGGAAGACTTCAAAATATCTACTGCTGGTGAAAAACTGGAAATTAATTTTCTTCCCCTCAAATCATAAACACCTGTTCTTATGAATTCAGTCAAAACATTGTTTTCATTGGAAGCACAAATACATTTCCTAATAGGAATTCCCATCATTTTAGCATAGAAAGCAGCTAACATGTTGCCAAAGTTTCCTGTAGGAATGCAAATATCTACAGGGCTTCCAAAAGAGATAATACCTTGATGAACAAGATCAAGGTATGCAGAGGCATGATAAACTATCTGAGGAAGCAGTCGTGCCCAGTTTATGGAGTTTGCTGCAGATAAAACTGTTCCATATTCTACTGTAAGAAAGCCAGTAAAATCAGAATTAGTAAAGATTTGCTTTATAGCTGTCTGGCAAAAATCAAAATCTGATTTGACACCCACTGACCAAGCATTTTCCTTCTGACAGGCAATCATTTGTGATTTTTGAATTGGGCTTACTCCATCCTCAGGAAAAAAATTCACCACAGCAATTCTCTGTTTGTCAGTGTCATGGAGACGACTAAAGCCATCTAGAACAGCACTCCCTGTGTCCCCAGAAGTAGCTACCAGAATCAAGTAATTGCAGCTTCTGGGAATGCAGTAGGCAAATAAATGTGGCACCAACTGTAAGGCAAAATCTTTAAATGATGCTGTTGGTCCATGAAATAATTCAAGAAGGAACTGATTGCCTGCCAGATGCCTAACTGGGGCAACTTTAGAACAACTAAAGTTTTCTCCATAAGCAGATTCAATAATTTCTGCCAGCTTGGAAGCAGGAATATCAGCAGGATGTATGCATCTTTCTAGTATTACCTGGGCTCTTTCAATATAAGTTGCTTCTATCAGACCTTGCCATTCTTCAGCAGTGAATTTTGGAAGTCCTCTCTCAGGAACAAAGAGTCCTCCATCAAGGGCTAAGCCCTGAATAACAACATCACTGAAATACAATTTATGAGAGTCTTCTTCTGTACTCCTTCCAGACCTACTAGACCTCGTTGAAATGAAAGTTTCCAGTTCTGAGTCTTGGTATCTCTTCACAGCATCAAGTACCTTTTCTGCTACAACCTCTGCTGCAACATCCTCGCCACAAAAAACACGGATGTCAAACCACCTTTTGTAAAACTGCTTCCTAAACTGAAGCACGTCTTTGAGAGAAATACCAGGAGACAGGCCCACGATACGATCCATTTGCTTTGATTTCAGCCTGCTCATGATGACTGTTGTGGGCACATCCAGATATACAACTATTCCATTTTTCTTTATGTGCTGCATGCCAGCAGCATGCATTGGATTGGACCCGCTAAGGGAAATTACACTTCCAGATGCTGAGAACTTCAGCAGGGCTTTTCCTTCCTCCTCCAGAAATTCCTCATAACCAACATCCTGCAGTTTTTCTGACACACTCATATTCCAGGTTGTTTCAAGGACATCATCATCTATGTCTATGACAGGGCAATCCAATTTCTGGCCTACTATTCTCCCAGTTGTTGTTTTTCCAGCACCTGGAGGTCCCATCAGGATAATATTTTTCTTTCCAAGAAGAGAATGACTTGAGAACCATGACTTCCATATCTGTGCAAATGCAACAGGTCTTGAAAGCATCAGTTTTAAACACATGCTAGAAAGACTGTTTTGGGTTAGTCTTAAAGGCTGATACTGAAAAATGTGAAACATCTTCTGATGAGTTACTGTGGTGTTTTTTCCAAGACAACTTGGCAATCCACTTAACTGCTTCAGAAAGAAAACAAAACAAAACAAAAAAAACACAAACAAACAGTAACTAGTCCTTCAGCAAATATCTAAGAAAAAGCCCCCAAGGATATAAAATTCAGAACAAGACTTTAAACATAAATCCAGCTATGACCTCATCAGTGCCATGGAGGTATTTTTCAGAGTAAGACTCATTCCCCTCTCCTGCATACTTCCAGCTTGTTTCTACTGACAAATCCAACTTTAAAAAGTCCATGTCCTCAAGGTAAAAAAAGACATCCAAGCATAACACTATAATACTGTTTGCAAATAAATATTACTCATAGGAATTCAAAAACAATTAGTTTTTCTTCTAGAAGACCTGCTTTTTAACTACACATTTATTAACAACAATTAACTTGATTACCTTCTTGTAATCAATATGTTAGCAAAATATGCATTTGTCCCACCTCCCAAGAAAACTTTGATTTTTTTTTTAAATCCTTTCTTTCTAAAAAAACCAAATGCAAGACCCACTTAAATACGCAGATAACTCACAGTCTTGTGCAACAGCAAGGCTGGACGAGTTGCATTCAAATCTCTTCTGAAGGGATGGAAATCAAGCAAGGGGTTTTGAAGAACTCTTATACTGGAGTTGTACTGAATGTAATTTGGGGATAGAGAGAGGAGGAGAGAGAGAGAGAAATCATGAGGATTCTCTAACAGAAAAAGTAACTAAGAAGGATGGACTCCCAACAAACTAAGAAACTCCCAACATTGTGCTTTGTTTACTTAGAGAAGTAAACACCAATATCAACACTAACTGGAACACATGATTTGTCTGCGATGTTTTGAGCAAAAGGGGAAAGACTCTCAAAATGCCCCTAAAACTGGAGGGGGCAGGGGGAAGAGCATTTGCTGACTTCTATGAAAAGCTGAGCTTAAAAAACGTAAATCTCAGTGCTTGCACCCAGTGCTGTGACCTGGAGGATATGCTGTAATTACAAGGCATAGATCAGAGTAAAGATGGGCATACAATGCTATCCAGGTTTTTTTCCTCAATCCTTGTAAAGTATAAGGGGATCATCCTGTGTAGATGCAATATAAGGGTTTTATAAATCTTTAATAAAAAAGGGGTTTAAAAGCCTCTATAAACCCTTAATAAAAGGAAAAACAAACTGCAAAGAGTAATTGTAATATCCGGTATTGCTCTAAAAGTGTACTGCAATAGTAAGCAGTCTAGTGCATATATAAATATACATATTTTCCTTTTAGGAACAGAAAGAGATCTTTATATTAAACTTGCATTAAGTAAAAGTTATATTCAGAAGTAAATAAACCCAAAACCAGTGTATTTTAGTGACTTTATTTCTTGAACATAATCACTTCAAGCATTGTGTGTGTGAACTAAGGGTGTGAAAACCATGCCAAGCACAGAGTTCTGCCTGCCATGTCCTGCTCTACTACAGGTTAACTTTGAGCTAGAATCAGGTGTGCATTACACAAATAACGTGTGCAACATCTGGGCTGCCTTATGAATTTAGGCCATAGGTATTGTTTAAAATCAACTTGAGTTTTGCACTCACCCACATAAAGTACATGTACATAGAAGGCCGCAAGCATTGAAAACAACCCATTTCTTTGAAATTATTTTTTGTCCACTGGCAAAACTTCAACAGTAAAAACAGTCAAATGATCCACCCACCCCACTTTAGATACAAACTCCGTGCCAAAAGGGTGGGGTTGTTGCGGCAGAGCTTACACCCACACCTCCAGTAACATTTTGCTTTGGCTATTCAGCTCGACATGGACGGGGACAGCACCCATGTATCTTTAGCCGTGACTCACAATTTTAACAACCTCTACCGGTGACAGACTGTGACAGACTAGTGAAAACTGGGCCTTGTTACTTGCATAGACACGAGACCGGCCCCCGCACCACGCTCCTGCAGCGTCTCCCTGAAGGAGTCAAAGCGCGAATGGCAGGAGGGAGGGAACCGGACGGACCGCACCCACCCACCCGGCCAGCACTGCCCCGGGCTGCCACCTCCGCTCGCCCTGTCCTGTCCTGTCCTGTCCTGCCCCGTCCCGTCCCCCTTGTCCCTGCTGGGTTCCATCCCCGACCCCCGGCACCCTCAGCGCGGCGCGCGCACGTACCGGCGGGGGCGGGGACCGCTGCCACAGGTACGCGCACGCGCAGTCCAACGGCCCGGCGCGCCCCGCCTCCCCCCGCGCCGCGCGGTACCGGCAGCAGCTGCGCCTGCGCGGCCGTTCGGCGCTGGAGCTGGTGGCAGCGGAGACCCCGCCCCTGATGGCGCCGTTCCTCCGGCGGTTTCCCCGGTAACTGACAACAGCCGCCGGCCCCGCCCCGAGCCCCTCGGCGAGGCGGCGCTTCCCCGGTCCGAACCCCTCAGCGGGGCGAGTATCCCTTGTCCAGAGCCCCGCAAGCAGGCGAGCGCTCCCCTGTGCCCCAGCTCCCGCGGCGGCAGCATGGCCACGCAGAGTGCCCAGGAGGGCGCCTGTGACCCGCCGCCCCGGCCGAAGCAGCCCGCCAAATCTGACGGGTATGTGGACGTGACGGAGCTACTTGCAGGCAGGGGTGGCTGGTTCTGGCAAGGCAATGCATGTAACGGGTAACAGGTTTTAAAAACCCCCAAACGAACTAGTTTTTGCATAGTAACTCCTCCTCCTAAGGAGTCGCTAACATCAGGAGGGACATTGAGGTGCTGGAGTGTGTCCAGAGAAGGGCAGCGAACCTGGTGAAGAGCCTGGAGCACGAGTCCGATGAGGAGCAGCTGGGGCAGTTTAGCCTGGAGGAGAGGAGGCTCAGAGGTGATTTCATTGCTCTCTACAGCTGCCTGAAAGGAGGGTGCAGCCAGGTGGGGTTGGTCTTTTTTCCTAGGCAGTTAGCGACCGGACAAGAGGACGTGGCCTCAGCTACGCCAGGGCAGGCTTAGATTGGACATTAGGAGGAGATTCTTTGCAAGAATGGGTGATTAGGTACTGGAGTGAGCTGGCCAGGAAGGTGGTGGAATCCCTGTCCCTGGAGGTGTTTAAGGAAATTCTGAATGTGGTGCTCAGTCTGGTTGACAAGATGGTGTCGGACTTGATAATTCAGAGGTCTTTTCCAACCTAATTGATTCTGCGATTCTCTGATCTGAGGGTTTACAGTCTGCTCCAAGAAGTGATGATTAGGTTTGGTGTCTTCAGTGACATCTTGTTAGTTCATAATTTACAAAGCATTCCTTCTGTGCACAGGAATTACGTGACATCTTTGCTATTTGCACTTAGAATAGCTCAGTGAGGAGCTGAAAAGGTGGGCTTTCCAGTTTCCTTTCCATGTTTCAGGTGTATCCTCTGACATTGTTTCCTTTGCTTCCCTAAAGGCCTTTTGCCAAGAATTATGCAGACGTAGTTTTTTTCAAGTCCCTATTTAAATAAAAGGCTGTTACAATGAGCATCTGTAGTGAAAGGGTAGGTTGTAACTCAATAGCTTTAAAACAAGGAGATGTATCAGTGACACTCATTAGAACAAAGATAGTTATCCTGTTTCAGGTAAAAGGATTCAGACTTGTGAGATTCCTAGTTCTGGGTCTTTTCCATGTAAAAGTAGATCTTTAAATTTTGTTTGTTTTTATTGTGAATGGATATAGATTTGGGCAGATACTTTTGAAGGCAGAGGAAGGTGAAAGGGCAATACGGTAAGGCATGCACACTAAATCCATTCCTGACTTAATACTGTTCAGAGATTTGGATACTCCATGACCATTAGGTTCAGTTTAGGCAACGGATTCTTTGGCTTAGATATAATCTGACTAAATCCCCTTCTGATCTCATTGACTTCTGTTGTCACCACACTTGCAGCTTAGGTTCATAATGTGACAAATATTCAGCTGGTAACAGGACTATTGAATCTGGTTAATAGCGTGATTTGACCAGGGTTTTTTTTTGACCACTAATGCATACAAATCTACTTTGTTGTATGGGTGTTTTTTTTTTTCCAAATGAAATCATACATATTTCACTCTCAACTGACTAGTACTGCTCGTGAAACCACAGCAAACATCCTCTTTTTCCCCAGCTTTGATATCCCAAGTTGACACCGAAGGAATAGGTGTCATCTTCTGTCTTCTTACAGCTGTATTGTCTCTTTTTCCCTTGCTAAATGATGAACAGATTAGATTCTGATGTTGCCCATAATCATGTTTTCTTCCTTGCAACCCTCTCTAATCCTGTGATATTGAGACACTTTCTTGGTCTGAAAAGTCACTGAAAAGATAACAGATCCCCCATCTCTTTGTCCAAATGAATGTCTATAGCTGTCAACAAATGATGTCTTCACCTCATGCCAGTATGTAAGAAACTCAGTGTCTTCTCATGCATTTTCTCATTCCAAGATTGTGAACCCCACTAGGTAAAAGTTTGCATAAAGCCAGTGCCTTTTTCTCCCCTGTGCTCATGATGCCACTTTTAGAAAATGGTGAGGAATACTATTTATCAATTTGATGGGTTTGTGCAGTGTCTTTTGCTGTTTGCTGTGAATTTAACAGAAAAAAACCCTCATTCCTTATAATTAGAAGTATTTCAGGAAGTATATATGATCTTCTGCAGATAATCCTCTCTCTGATTTTGGAAACCAAATCTCCAAAAGACAAAATAAGTCCACAATTTTAATGAAGTCCTCTGACATGTTCTAATGTTATGATCAATTACAAATATATTTATTGGACATTTGCAGCTCATGTACAAGAGCTTTTATCAGTGTTGCTACTGTGATACACATTCAGTGGCCCAGGATTGCATGGTTTCTTTCTTCCTATTGCCACAGAATGGGTTGCACTATATGTAATCTTTTTTATTCTTTTTTATTCTTACTTGAAAACATGTCATAGTTTTTTTCTGTAAAAGAAAATAAACGTGTTTTTTTTCTGTAAAAGAAGCACAGTTTTTCATAAGCTTTTGTCTACCATAAATTAATATGATTAATTAATATGACATGTTTCCTAAAAATGGGGAGATTATAAAAGTACAGTGAAGGAGCCTTTGCTTCAGGAGCAGGGAGTTCTGCTTCCTCAGGCAAACACCTGTGATAGCTCAATCCTTCAGATAGAGGCAAGATGTTGTTAATCAGCTAATGATCAGCATTTAGCTTCTTGTGGAGATTTTGATTAAAGCAGAAGTTATTATGCCATATGCAACATTAGACCAAAACAGCAATGTGTGCATACCATGTTCATACAGCTTTTCATGTCTGAGCCCTTACTGATTTTCACATCAGCTGTTTCAGTGCCAAACCCACCACTGATTACCATTGTTCAGGATCATAACTCCTGTCTGTGTAACAAGGAATCTGCAGTGTGCTGTGCTATTTCAGAGCAGTCACCCATCTCATCTCTCTTAGCAGTCTGTAACAGATGGTTCAACTGGAACATTGACACAGTGATACAGTGGACAGTAATAAGAAAAACTGATGATCAAGGACATTCTTGACTACATTTGACATTTTTTCTTGAACATAAATCATAGAATCATAGATAATGCTGAGTTGGAAGAGGGCCATCAGGGTCATTGAGTCCAACTCCTGGCCCTGCATGGGACACTCCAAGAATCACTCCATGTACCGTAAGGAATTCATGCAAGCAATACTCAAGTTTATTTCCAAAATTTAAGTTTTGTTGGATTTCAGAATGTCTGTGTTCAGCATTTGTATTTGGTATTTATTTCCCCAAGTGTGATAATCCTGACCTCAGAAACACAAGAGCAGAAGGAAGAAGCAAGCTAACTTCAGAACCAGAAAGCTCATTTGTCAGTGCACTACTAGGTTTAGCCTTAGCATGGAGGTTGTGTGAATGATGGTCTTTATTTGGGAGAGAGTACAAACCAAAACAGATTAGACTTTTGCCATGAGCTACTGCAAAAAATTATATTCTTTGAAGAACTATTTTGAATATTTTTCTGACCCTTAACTTCTTTATGGGTATTTTTTAACTTCTAAGGTATATATCCAAACTTAGAGAACTTGTGAAACATGAAGCAGAGAAAAATAAATCTCAGTGGAAAACTATGGGGCCAGCAAAAGTTGCAGTGCCATCTCCAAATGATTTTCTGCAGAAACGTTCCAAGGAACCAAAGCTAGCACCAAGTAAGTGTAGACAGAAAATATATGCAGTGTAATGTATTTTTTAGAGTAGAGTTCATCTTTGTGTCCTACAGCACTACACTATGGCCAGCTATCGGGTTTTAAAAACAGAAGTACTGGTTTGTGGGGTCGGTATCAGGACCCCTATTGTTGTTGGAATCAGGATCAGTATTGTTATGGGGTCAGTGTCAGGAGCCAGCTGTTGTAGGAATGAGCTCTGTCACTTGTGACATTACACTTATTTACTGCCAAAGAAGAACATGAACTCAGGCAACTTGGATCAAATCATTATTTCTGGTAATGATAATGAATTAGAGTTATGTCTAGTGGGAAATATAATGGGAAATAATTATTCTTAATTGCTTACTCTAAGTGAGACTACTCAGCATACTACTGAATTTCTGTTGGTGCCTTGGAGAAAGGATTACACTAAAATGGAAGAGATTCTGTATTCTCTGGAGAAAGGATTATGAGAAGTTGTTTACAAGGATTAGGGAGCAGCAAGAGCAGGGCTCTTCCCTAAGGAGAGATGAGTCAGACATTGAGGGCAACCACAATGCAGGCTGGGCAAAGACCTCACCAAGAGAATGAGTCCCACCATGTCAGGCAGGCCAGCAGAGCAAGGTGGTCAGGAAAGTCTGTCCTGTCAGTGTCCCAGGGATCATCAGGGAAAATCGGGTTACAGGCCAGGTCCCTCCTGTGATTCCATACCACTCTTCAGGAGCAGGACTAGGGGCAGACATGGCTGAGACAGCTCATCCAGGTATTGACAGGTGAAATGGGGTTCCTGAGCCCAAGAGGGGAGGGTAGGTGCCCCACATGAGACTGGACAGGACCATAATTGCCCAAGGGCTTTGACAACAAGCACCTCTATTAAAAGTAGTTATAATTACATTTGAAAAAAGTCCTATACTACTGCAGTTAAGAGAAAATTAGTGACAAATAAGGAAAACCCATCTGAAACACCATAGTATTTCCTAGGTTATGAAACTTCTGTTAGGCCAAACAAACATACATCACAGTTCATTGACAGGCAGTTCTTTCATTGTAGATACTGTTGAGTTCTATTTTTATGTAATTCTGTACATAGTTTTTCCCTTTTGAAAAGTGTAATAATATGAAATTGCAAATATCTTCATATTTATTGCTGAGAATGTTTACATGCTCTATTCACAGAAAAAAAAGAAGAGGATGATAAAAAATTGCTCCCATTATCAGTGCCACCCAGGACATACCACCCAGTTACTCGCATTAAAAAGAATTTTATAAATAAAAATGCAGTTGCTGTTATGACAGGGGAGCCTAAAAAGCCTCGACATTTTTGTGTTGATACAAGACAGGGAGATAAATATCTCCTTGAACCTTCAGGACTTTTCCCAAAATATATTAGAAAAAAGGTACGTTTTATTAAATTATATTGGAAACGCTATTCGTAATGCCTGTTTTAGTTTCACTATTGCATAGATACTGTGGCTGTTTGTGTTAGACCTCTTGAATTCATCAAGAAGTCACTGGCCTTGATTTGTGCCTTGACTTTGCTCTGTTTTTATTTGCTTGTGCTGTCAGCCAAAAAAAATTGCAGAATGATTGTTCTGAAGGAATGGCGTATGTCTTGCATTGGGAGCCCAGGGAGTGTTTAATGGGGAGACATGGAATTCTGTGATGAATGAATGTTTGCTACTTAGAAAAAACAGGTAGGGAAGAGAAAGAGGGTTGGCCTTTGAATAAAGGAGCTGTTGAAATATATGGAGTTCTTCTATGAAATTGGCAACGGGCTGGTTGAGCTTGTGAGTCAGGAACAGAGGAAAGGCCAGCGACTGTCAAAAGTGTGTTTGTTATGGAGCACCTAATAAGGTGACGAGCTGGATGAAAATCTCTTTAAGCAACATGAGGAAATCTTCAGATCGTAATGCAGCTTCTTATGGAAGACTTTGCTCTCCTTGATAGCTGCTGAAAGGATAACACAATAGCATGAAAGCAATCCTAAGAGTTTCCTGAAGCATGTCAGCAACAGCTTTCTTCACAGATGGTGGATGAGCCAATCAATGGTCATGCTCTTCTGGTTCTGCTACTTACAGACCAGGAAGAATTGCTCAGGGGTATGATAATCAGTTGTAGTCTGGGTGGCACAGACCATGTTGCAGTTCCAGACCCTCTCCTGTTCAGGGAGCCGGGTGGTAGGGTACTGACTGCTCAGGAGAGCAAACAGCAGCTTATTGAGGGTAACTGGTAAGTAGGACCCCATGTGAGACAGCTCTGGAAAGCAAAGACCTTGGGAGAGCTGACATGCTTTTAAGGACAACCTCCTCCGTGCACAGGAACAGTCCATCCCCTACCCAGGAAAATAAGATCTATCAAGAGTCTGGCTTATGTAAACATGTAACCCATGGCAGAGCATTAAGAGATGACATAAGACATAACTCTTGACAGAGTAATTCCAAAAAGAAGCTCTTGCAGTACTTTTCCATGGCTTAACATGTATATGAACAATGCTAGTCATGGTGCTACCTGACACTAAAAGATTAGTGAATAATTTTGCATTTAGTAGAAAGAAGGTAGACTTTTGGCTAGAGTAGCTTAATTTTACAAAGGTTAAGGCAAAATAGATGTGTTTTCCCAAGAATGTCTGGATATTCAGAAGTTAACTTTTTTCCTCACTGAAACACATCAGTATGGGATAGTTTATCCTTCTTAACTAGTCCAATTTTCATGTATGTATACTTGTATGTTGTAATGTTCAGCAAAAATCAGGATACAGGAAGATCTTTCAAAGAAATTCTCTAAGGGATGTTTCCAATCATAGAAGCTGACACTGTATAAAAATGTAAAATAGCTCACTGTCAGGAGCAGGTTTCAAACTCCTTGCTCAACCATCAGTTCTTACAAATAGAGATTTTGGTTTCTGGATTCTGTTGTCTTCTAAGGTTGTGAAAATAAATTGAAGGGAATTGTTTATATGTTTTTCTCAGGCTAAAAAGATAATCATGTTTGACACTTTTAAGAACATGGTGATTTAGGATTTTAGTGCTCAGTAGCACAAATTGTCATTTCAAGCTATTTTTGCAAATGTATGGATGACAGGTATCTCTTTGTTTCCTTCTTAAAAGCACATATAAGGAACTTCTTCCTTTTTCGTACAGAATTACGGTGTTTTACCAAAATATGTGACACGGAGAAATGAAGAAATGAAGAGAGAGGAGGAAGAATACCAGGCCAGTGTTTTGGAGGAACTCAAGAAGAAAGCCATGAAAGTTCTATCTGAAGAAGAAAGGACAAATATTCTGAAGGTGCATATTTTGATTTAGTGTAATTAATATTATGTCCAAAGATTAAATACAGTAATGTAAATCCATATAAATGATAGAAGTATACTTTTTTGGTTTTTTAAGTGAAACAAATTAGTTGGCTACTTTTTCACTAGATGGAGCTGTAGAACAGTTGTATACAACTGAAAGGAACTGATCTAGCTGCAGTTTCAATCATTTCCAATTCTGTTTGGTTCTTATTCACCTTAATGACTCGAAATTTCAGTGAAACTTCAAAGAGCAGAAAATCACCAATATGGATTTAGTGACACTTATTAATGGAGAAGTATAATTTTTTTCCTAATGCAGAATATTGCTCCTTTTATTGGCAGTTTCTATCTTCACATTGTTACCTCACTGATGAAAGCATAATAACTTGATTTAAAATGTGGCAAAAAAAGAAAACAGAGTAAAATCACGATATAGTTATAGAACTATGACTGAAAAATTTGTATTTTGTCAAGTTGTTCTGTATACTGTCTTTCATATAGTTTTTATTGCACAAGACTTTTAAAAGAGAATTAATACCATAAAAGAGGTAGAGCATTAAAGAGATATCTTAAAAGTATATTCTGCCCTAGAATTGGAATTTTTCTTGACCACTTTTTTGGACAAATTTCCTATGAAAATCAAGCTTATATGACTGTGATATCTGTATATCAGTCTGTCCCTTAATAACTTGCTCTTAGCATCCACCTGAAACAAATTAATAGATAGATGGACAGCTCAAAGATGCTGAAAGCCCACAAACAAAATATCTAGAGAGAAAACAGTGCCTATCTCACTTGCCTGAAAGACGAACTGGTTAATTGGCAAGGTCTGAAATGTCCAGCACAATGGTCTTTTGCATAGACAACAAGCAGTAGAAGCTAGGAAGGAGGATGGGAGAGAGGTGAGGGTATTGCACTGACAGCAATATAAAGAACAAAACAGCATCCTGTTTTGAAGAAGATTGAGATATTTTTATGGTGGGAAAGGCATGGGACAAGCTGATGGTCCAACAAGTTAATCATGCAGCAAAAATATATGTGCAAAAAAGGCATGTGCGTTCTGCTGCTCCCCTTCCACATTTAGTTTGATTTAAACGATGTCATATACTTTTCAAATACAGGAGTGCACTGGAATATTTTTTTTAATTTTTAAAGTTTTTAGATTGTTTTTATTAACTCAGTATTTATTTTATTTTTTTAAACATTTGTACTTCCATGGGCTTACTTATATTGTCAGGAGGAATTAGTGTCCCCAGGGAATGTGGCTTCTACCCAGTGCTCAGCTGTAGACATATGGGAATTTCTGTCCTTTAAAATAATTGACATTGCTAGTGAACACATGTGCACTATCTGATTTGAAAGAATACGTGGCAATACATGCCTGAGACCAATATCAAGCCTCATGACCTTACAAAAAAAAAGGAAAGTAATTTGTGCCAACATTTTTTGAACTCTTCATTGTGCTTACTTTGGTTGGGATTTTATGAGAATAAAATGTAATGCTGATAAATGCAGTACATATTTTTCACTGATCCAGCATGTATTAGAATTCCATATATAGAGCTGGATCTTCAGCTTGTGATCTAGCTGTAGGAATAGTGGTTAGCATATTACATTGTTGGAGGAGCCGTGAAGGAGATTTTACAGAGTCATGATCTGCTTTTCATCTCTCCACTTTGTAGGGATAGAGCAAATTTGATTAATGTATGCTCTAATGTTTTAAAATTCACTGTTTTCAGTTATTTCCAAACCTTTTATTACTAATGTACACAAATAAGAATTATTTAAAGAATCTATGAATGACTCTTTTATGAAAATTTTTGAAAAGATGAGATTTATTTTTATGCCTATATATTTGTAAACTGTACCTGATGCCAGGTAGACTATGAACCCCATCAAAGTACTTTACAGCCTTGGATAGCAAAGACAAGTATCATTACCAGACAGTAGATAAATATCCTTGTTGCTCTAAGTTTTACGTGTAGCAGTAAGGTTTTTAAGCTTATGTAGATATTTGTATATGAAGATTGTTGTAATGAACAACACTTAGATGCTTAATATGAATATGCAAAAATCATTAATTGCTATGCAATAAATACACTGGTTTGAATTTTTAAAATATTAGTTCATAATAAAGATTACATTTTTCTTAGTGTTGGTAGGAGAGTTCATTTTTTTTTCTGTAAATCAATTTATACAGTCAACAAAAGACAAGTTTTTAAGCACAAGAGCCCTTGAGTTCTGAAATAGAAACAACAGTCTTCAAAGCTAAATATGTATAAACCCTCTAAATTTAACTTCAGTATGTTCATCAGTTAGCCAGACTGAGAAAAGTGTTTAATCATAATGGAGGACATTAGGTTGGAAATTAGAGTGTGCCATAAAATCAGTGCGCCAGTTGAATCCAGTTTTAGTTATGGAGAAGAGCTGAAAACTTTGGTTCCCAAGTTCTTTATTTGTGAAGATACGTTGTGATATCCTCTAAGGAGACAGAACTGAGAGCCATAAACATTTTGGAGAACTGTTTTCTCACTGATAGGCTTGGTGTTTACTGATTGCTGTCTCAATTCCTTGTTAGTTGAGATTATTAAGTTCACCCATATAGTTTTTATGGGGACATTTGATGCACTGGATAAACTCTACTAAATCCTCACATACATGGGGATGGAATGTGTAGATTTTGATTATACTTTTGAGAAGAGAAAGTAAGACCAATGGTTGCGGTAATTGTAAGAAGGATATAAAGACAAGATGTAAATTTTATTTTTCTACCATTGTCTGGTTCCTTTTAGTGTATATTGGTGGATAAAAGTATTGTCTCTGGTGTCAACTTAAGAGGTTTATGAATAAGTTTTGGATTATAGCATTTTTAATTTTTTAATGTAGAATTTTAGTCTCAAGGTTTTATATATGGAGAATATGGTTTGCTTTATCTAGAAAGGTAATTATTTGCACAGCAGCATTGAAGAAAAGTAGTAGTTATTGAAATTATTGTTGATAGGGTCAGTGACAGTTAGGGTTTTTAGTCCAAATGATAAATAAATTGCCCACAGTTGTTACTGTAAATGTAGATTAGAAGGGGAATGCAATTATTCAGAATTTTTTCAAAGTAGTTTATAGAAGTTAAAGTGTTGTGGAATCAGTTTGGTGACCGTTGTCTGAACAAAGTCTCAATTACAGAAAATTAAGCTGGTGGTGAGATGGCCTGAAACTTTGCTGAATTTTGCTGAATATGGCTGGAGTTCCAAGTATCGTAACTCTTAAGGATTTAATTAATTTGGTCCAATTAAGATGATTACACATTATTCATGTACTTATCTATTACTTTTACATTGCAGTGACACTTAGCAAATGTAATCTAAATAAAAATATCAAGTAGTTTATGTACATATTGTTCTTACTTTTTCTCAATATTTCCTTTTCATGTAACGGTACCAGGCACTGAAAAAGAACTGGGAGGAAATAAATCATGCATATCAGGGTCTTCCAATACTAACAGACACCAGGTACAAGCAGATGCATAAAGAAGAGCTGGAATTAAAGCTGAAACAACTGGAGCATGATATAGCAGCAATTGAGAAGCACAAAAGTGTCTACATTGCAAATGTGTAAGGATTGTTGTCCAGATACTCCCTCTTTTCTCCTTTTTCTCTGTCCCTGCATCTCCAAGAAGTGCCTCTAAATTCTCAGAAGATGCTACTGTCAACTGTTTAGAAGGAAATACTCAACTAAGTATGTAGCATCTTAGAAAAGTTGTTACATAAAACTCTCATCTGTACAATTCCCCAAACATTTTGAAATAAAATGCTTAACTAAACTTTGAGTATGAATAATGAATTTAAATTATTATTCTTTGTAATTTTTATTAACTACTAAGATTTCTATTAACATCATACTGAAAGCATATAAAACACTGTTTCATATGTTTGGAGTACATCTTTCCTTGCCTAGCCAAAACAAAGGGAAATAATTGGCTGCTGAAGACAGCTTGATAAATACAACTTCAGGATGGAATGACTTCTGGACTATATATTAAAGAGATGTTGTGCTTTACTTAAAGCTTGAGTAATTGTATTTCTAAATAGCTTGGCTTCTGCATAACATTTTGTGTGCTCATTTTTTGTTACCAAAACCAACTTTTTACGTGGAAACCTGTAATAATACAGACTTCACAAATACAGATAGCACATGTGTGTTTTTACAAGTACATAATTCTGTAATGCTATAGTAAATCTACAGTTAAATTAGAAAAATTTTAACTGGAATGATGTGAAAATTTTGTTTTGACTGGAATGATGTGTGTACTGTTAGAATGAAAGCAATACACAAGCATCTGAGTCAAGACTTAGACAAAAATTATATTAGCACACTCTATTGCAATTATTTGCATAGAAGGAAAAAATGTTTTTTTTCCTGCTGCTTAACCTTTGCTTCATAGAATCGTAGGTATTGTTTAGATTAGAAAATATCTTTTTCAGCCTTTTAGAACACCACTTTTTCTGTATGGTGTCAATCACTACCACCAGCAGCTGTTGTGACATCATCATATCTGACATCAGCAAAGGATAAAGTAAAACTTTTGAAATTAACTATGAAAAGCCAAATTTCCCCATACATTGAGTTCCTTTCCTAAATTTGTCAGGGAATGGCTTTGAACACTTCACAGTGATTCTAAACTCTATTTCTTGTGCATATTATACTTATCTATGACATGCACTAGGAACATATGGGTAAGCAGGAATGTATATTTTGTTATTTGTAACTTACTGTTAAGCAATCATGTTTATTTTTTAAGGATATAAGCTGGAAGAAAGCTGCAGATTTGTAAAATGTGCATTTAATATGCTTCTTATTTAAAAGAATGACACAATGTATATTTTAACAAAACTATACTTAATTATTAGCACTTAATAATATGTGACATTATCTTCTAGTGAAGTACCTGATGCCTCTCTTAAAAAATTCAATGTAATCAGAAAAAGCTGTTTCTTATGGCTTGAAATAAAAAAACCGGATTTGACTCCCATGCATTCCCACTGTCTCCCTTTCAGCCTTTACTTATTTGCAGACTGGCTGATTTAGGTTAGAATCTGTTCTTGGTTCTTCCATTTATTATCAGTGCTAACTTTATGGAAATGCAAAATAGGTGGTGGCCTATCCCAAAATTTGGGATGAGCAGGTAGGCCACACTTAGAAACATTCATCATTCACCAGTAGAAATGACTGGTTTTTAATATTGTCAGATCTTAATACATTATTGGCAAATTAGGAAGTGAATGGGAAGGGATGCAAAAAGTATTCCTGCTTAACAGAAGAGGAAGAGACAAAAGCCAGTGTCCTTCTGTAGCTGAGTGGAGTGTCAGTAGTGTCTTTGAACAGTGCCGTGGCATTTTTTTTCCTGAGCCTCATACAGCTCTCTGCAGGTAGCTCTGCTGCATGTTCCCATCATGAGACACATGAATTGCTTCTGTCACCCTGTGGAGAGGCTTTTGGTGTGTATTCCATGGGACCTGCCTACACCTCTTATTATGGAAAAAAATATAATGAAAAACATTGAAAATGCATGCAGAAGGATAATGTTCTTACCCTTTAGCTCTCTCTGGTAAGTTTGACAAAATAAATTTACAGAATCCAAAGAATGTAACTCTGTATTTATAAGTTCAGGAAATGCCAGTAATTGAAAGTATAATGTTTGTGAATCAACTAATATGTATTGGTATAACAAAATAAATAAGGTGAATAAACTCAGTTGTTCTGATAGAATTTTTCCCTCATAAAAGCTATTAAATATTAACAGAAACAAGTCTATCCACAGGCTAAAAAGTAGCATTACCAGTTGAAACATCCTTTAAATTCACTAGTCAGTTACTAATGATGAAATAACAAAGGCTATAACCAAACTGCTTCAGTACTTCATAATTATAAAACTGGCAGTTTTAAATTGTCTATATTAAATTGAATAACCATAATAATAAATTAAAAATGGGGCATGAATAATCTATTGGTCAGTAAGAGTTACGTTCCCACAAACTGAAAATATTTCCTGTTGGAAGTTGTGCATGACAAAGTTGTGTATCTATTTTTTAAAAATAGCAACGTGAAATTATGATGAATATCTCACTAGCTTTTCTTGAGAATGAAACTATTTATATTCAGGAAGGAAGGGATCAGATATGGCATCATCACAAACAGAGGGAGTTCCTGATTGCCTTGAGCAAACATCATCTCTGACAGGAGCATGTGGGCTCCATGTGGCTGATCTTGGACCATGGTGGCTTTTTGGGCTCTGCACGCATTCCTGGGGACTAAGCCTGGGACAGTGCTTCAAAACCTTCCTTGTAGAGGGGTAAGCTCATTCCCCTCACAAAACAGTAAGGCCAAAATTCAGTGGGAAAAATGGGAGAAAATTGCCACTGAATTAATTTTCCATAGTCTCTGTAGGTAGGTTTTTTTGTGGGAGGGCATGTTCTGACCCCTTGTATATTTTTGTGGAAAATTCGTACTGCAAACTGCTGCTGTGATGGCTCTGCCAGGAAGCTAAAATCTAGTCCTTTCATTGGCATACATTTCAGGCAACACAACATATCTAACAATTTCAGACTTAATGAAGGCAGACATCTTTCAGACAAGAAAATTTCACATATAAGCAGATTAATAGGATCCAAGATAAATGCTAGCCCTAGCCCACACTTTCATCCTCAGCTTTAGGATGTTTATAATATTAATGACATAATTAGAGGAGAGACGGGTGGCAATCCCTGTTATTAAGGTCATCTGACATTTCCCATAGTCAGGGAAGGCAGCTGCTGAGCCCTGCAGCTGGCTGGCACTGTCCATCCCAGGATCCAGGTGAGTGTTGAGCATGACCAAGCCAAGGAGGAATGGCCATTCCTTCCATGAGTGGCTGTCTAAGGTGGTGATGTACACTTGACCACATGAATGCCTAGACTGTAGGGTTTTCATACTATATCTTCCTCCTGCGCCTTCCTGTCATGCAAAGTTATGTAAATAAAATATGAGTAAATTCATGGTGTTCACCTTCCAGGCTAAGCAGTGGCATTACGGTAGGAATGCAGTGTGAGTTATTTCTTGTGGTTTTTTCTTTACTGTTTAAAGGGTGCTGATATAAATGTGATTTATATTTCAGCAAGTTATGAAACACAGTTTTTTTATAGACTGTACTTCCACAAATAGTTGCAGACAGGCAGACATAGCCAAATAGTAGCTGTATGCTGGTGGTGGTTGATGCTGCTAGGAGAGTGAACTTCTGTTCAGTCACAGTACCAGCCTGTGCTGTTAATTCATTATGCCATGCCAGCCTCCACACTGACTCCACAGCATGAAGAAATTCACAGAAACATGCAAACACTGGAATAACTTTGTATTCAAATCTATCCTCAAATATCCTTTGCAGTGGTGCTCACCAAAAACTTAACAATAGCTGCGCTGCTAGTGAGCTGAAATAAGGGTTAATCTTGCTGACCTGTGCAGTTTCCTTGAACCCCCCTGGCACTGTAGCCTGTTGTTTCTTGTCTTAGATTGTTAAGCTATCTGTCATATGGATCATGCTTTTCTCTCTTTGCTTAGTGTCTGACACAATTTTGTCTGTTAGTAGAGCTCTTGTGTGCTTATAACAACAGTAATAATAAATATGATCATCTGGGCATGAAGACCATGCCATAAAATTCTTGTTGTTTACTAAAAGGATCTGTTTTCCAAGAACTCTCATTTCATTTGTTTCAGCAACTGGAAAGTAGGAGTTGAAGGAAGAGAAATGAAATTTAAAGCACTTAACCTATTCCCTGGAGCAATATGATTTATTCATGTCTTTGTCATAGCATGTTTTTGAAATGCAATGGTAAATTACTTATACCTGGCTTTTTCACTGGTAACTATTAATACCGCATTTCTCATTTTTGGGATTTCTGACGTGCAATTTGAGCCCATCTCTTTTAAATACAGGATATGTGTGCCTGAAGTTAGAACTATGATTTGAGCCTAAACAGCACTATGGAATAGTTTAAAAGCTATTGGTTACTCAAAATTAATAAAATTAATGATTAATCTAGTCTTGCTAGATTCCCCATATGGAAAATTCAGGTGACTCAATCCTCTAATTCCAAGAGCTGCTGTAAAAATGGACAAGTACCTCTAGAACTGTTCTTTGAGGTCCATTTTAAAAGATCTCATGTTGCTTTGAGGTCCATATTCAAGCTGAGGAAGCAATGTAGTAATTCTCTCTTCAAAGGAAAAAATGCCAGTAGTGTTCAACATGTGGCCCCAAGCACTGCACAAGGGAGAAAGAACTACATTTTGCTGTTTGCTCAGGAGGAATGATTTGTCTTTTACACAAACAATAAAATTAGTTAATGGTCCAAATCCAGCATTTCAGCACCCTCAGGTTGTGGGTCATTCTGTGCTGCAACAGAGCACAGAGGCTGTCCAGTCATGAACAATCACTGTTCTATGCTACAGGAGAATTCTTGGGACCAGACTCTGTTTTTCAATATGCTTTTGTTACTGCAGTATTTATTCTAGGCAAGCTGTGAAGTATACAAAATTATATCAAATATAATTGAGCTATTCTGGGGGAAAAAAAAACCCTAAACTGTTACTTGTTTAGTTGTTTAAGACACTCTGAATTCTTTTGTCTGGCAGATTTTCCTAGATTTGTTTTAATTCAGAAAAAAAAAAGTAAAAAGAGGGATGAAGCCAAGTGAACAACCTCCTTTAAAAAGAAAACAAACTCCAACAGTTAAATTCATTACATTGGGTGTGACCCACTATATAGTTGCAACTCCCTGACTAGTTTTCATGGTCATGTATGCATGCATGCATGAATTTGTCATAGGATATGATGTGAGCAGCATTCCTTGAAAATAGCTTTATCATTCAAACATCAATACCTCTAAATAGCTGGTTAGGGCAAATATTTCCATAATTATTATAAAGAATATAAAGTTTATTCTAGTATTGAAGGACAAGAGGAAATTTCTGTTTGCATTTCTTTCAGCTATAAGGACTTTATATTAATAACATGAACCTGAAAAGCAGGAAGGGTATCTTCAGGAGCCAGGAAATTGCAAAGCAAAGCTCTCGCTGCTCTAGTTTGGCACAGTGAGATTAATAACAAACAAAAATGTAGTTTTGTATTAAAGATGTTTATCATAGACCAAATAAATCAAAGCCCAGGGTTCTGTCAAGCAGTGCCTAACAGTGATGTGAAGGTTATAAATATTTGAAAAAATAGACTAACATCTTGAATGGCAGCTTTTAGCCATTTTCTTGGTATCAGTTACTCCAGTTAATTTTCAAAGCCTAATTCAGTCTCACAGACTCAGTACAGGTTAACTGTGACCAAGCTTCCCTTGTAGACCTTAGATGCTGCAACTGCTTCAAAGCTAAGCTTTCCAATTCCTCCAAAATGATGGTAATTCTGCTGAAGGTAGACAGGAGCCAGATTCCAGCTTGCAGTGCCACTCTGTCACCTGCTCTAGTAGAGGAGGCACAGAGAACAATGTGCATCTCTTCTGCTGCACATCACAGGATGCTCCCTAGCCCTGCTAATAGGGCAGCACTTCCCATGGCCTCCCTGTGTTCATTACTGCAGGGGAATGGTTTGAAATCCTGCTTCAAGTTCTCCCAGATGTCTGGAACACTGTCTGCCAGACATGTTCTGCTGCACTCAGGGTCTCCAGCAGCCACCCTATGGACTGGGTCACTGCCTCGGGTAATACACAAGAACTCAAAATTCTGGAATGTATTAAAACTGGATATGCAAACAATTTAGAATTGTTTCCAACATGCCCTAAAGTACTGTACATATGCTAGACTTTTGCTTTTAATAATCTCTTCAGTAACCATTTTACCCAAAAAAAGTCTTTCTCTGCTACAATTGGGGGTGTGTGCTTACCTTGTAACCACTAAGAAACGCAAGTTTGTGCTTGATAAGATTGTTTACAGTTCTGCTGTTCACATAACAGCTGCAGCAACAGGCAGAACCAGAAAAAGAGCTCTTACTTCATCCCCTAATTGGCAAGCTTCTGCCTAGGTGAGCCATACCTCTTGAAATATTCTGGATTTTCATGCTTTTCTTGTCTAGTTTTGGTGTTTACATATTAAACTGAGTTGTCAAATGTTTGTTATAGCTTCTTGGAAGCAGAATACATAATGCAGTTGTAAAGGTTGCTTACAGGGACAACTCCATAATAATATTTGCCTTGAACTGCTTTCTTGGTATATCCCTGCCTCCAACCTTTCATTTTCAGTATTACTTTACATTAAAATTGTGAAAGGGTGGGCATGTCCTACTTTTGTCAGTAACATGGTAAGAGAGGAATAGATGTCTAATCGAAATTATAAAGCTGTGTAAAGGCCAAAAATATAAATATATTCACACAGGATTTGCATATCAGTCTTAACCCTGCTGTTTCTCTGTGTGTCACTTCTTCCATCTGCTCCTTTATGGCTCTTGGCTATGTGTCCAGACCTACCCAGTCCTACTTGTTAGTATTATCTACTCTTATTTTCTTTGTTCTTCTCCCCTTTGATCATTTCCCCTGGTTGTATATCTAGAAATGTTTATTCTTTTCCTACTTTTAGTTCATAAACAAATAGCTAAACTAAGATAGTAAGAACATTCTCCAGAATGTTTACAGGCTTCTTCATAGTTAAGCCCCAAATATCATGTTTTCACTAATCATATTTTGGCCCTAATTAAATTAAGTTTTGAAAGTCTACTGTAAATTCATTCTAGACCAGTTCATACTGTAAAAAAAAGTAAACATTCAGTAGGTATACATTCCTCCATAACAAAATCCTTAGCAGCTTAATTTCCATTATGCACAAAGAACCTCATTAATTCTGGTTTCTACTAATTCTGTGAGTCCACAGAACCATGAATTTGTGTCATTTGCAACAAAACAAAGCAAAATGTATTACCTTTTGTGCCAATGAAAAAATCCTCCATGGAGAAGAACAGCTTTGTGGGTTGGGCGTGTGGCTGCTGACAGCAGTACCATCAAAGTGTACCCCAGCTAAATTTATCTAGTTTTTCATTTCCTTACTCATATTTATTGTTATTAGCAAGACATGACACTTCATTACACTTCTTAAGTGAGTCCTGTAAAACTGCTGGAAGATAAGAACATCAAAACAAAGACTCTACAAACACATTAATCCAATCTTGATGGGAAGAACAAACATCTCCTGCTTAAGTTTTCCAGCACAATGCTGGAGGAATTTATTTTTTAGTGTCCTGCTCATGTTAATGCTTTTCAAAGCATTAAGCTTCTGTCTGTAGCTAGCCAGAACAATCTCTCATATTGCAGTAGTCTGATAAAGAATATGGTTAAAAAATACAGAAAGTTCTGATAATAGTAACCCAAATAATCTGAAAGGTAGAAGAAAACAGTTCTCATATAGCAGTGGCAGAATTTCAGTTTCTAGCAGTAATCTAAATAGCTTCAGATCCATAGAGTTCAGCACTGTGACATAAATGCAGCAGCAGCTTCATTGGCAACCTGGTTGTAACTGATCCTGACTGTGCTAGCTTTAGGGCAAATATGAGCTTTAGGAGGCATTCTCCCAGACAAGAAGAATCTTCAAATCCTGAAAAGTGTGGATACCTATCAGGAGCATTTAACCAAAAGATCAGATGAAACATTCAAGTTTCTTTCTCAATAGTTGTATGAAATGTTGACATGTAATTAAAATGCAAATTCATTTAGGGATTTTGTCCATTATGAAATCTCTTATGCATTTTACCAAAATATTTTTATTTGATTTATGTAGGTTTGTACAAGTCTGCATATGCTGTTTATCAGATTCACTACTTATTATTTTACAGCACTGTGAACAGGAACTATTATTTCTCAGTACGCTTGAGTCTCCATATACAGGCACCACTTTGAGGCAGATATATTCTAGAGCGGACTTCTGACACTTTGTAAACCTTGTCTTTTGTTCTTTCAGACATGCTGTCTATTGTAGCAATAGATCTTTAAAGAATAGTTCCTTAATTCATCAAAAACCACTGGTTTCATTTAAGAAACAAAGCATTTATCTTTGTTTCTTAACAAAGACATGATAATCTTCAACTGCTGTAGCGCTTCACCGGATTTTACTTAGTGATTAATTTATAGAAGCATTCTTAACACCAGATTCCTAAGAATTGTCCTATAAGTTCTAATGTAAGTGCATTAACAGGATGCACCTTAAAACCAGTCCACATTGGATACCAAACTCCCTGTGTAGACATACCCAAAACTGCTCCCTGGATCCATCTGTTGTGACGAAGAGCCAATGACCCCATTCTAGAATAGTAGTGTACCAGCCTGAAATGTTTCCTGCTTGGCTGGTGACAGCCCCTCAGGGAGCACTAAGAATATTTCACTATGCCTAGGTCTCCCCTAAAAACAACTTTTTCTTCCTTTAGTATTTCCTAGTGTAAGAATGGCAGAATTCTACTAGCTGTGTATTTGACAGATTGATACTAGAAACTATTACCAACTTTCAATTTTAAGAAAATAAAAAGTTCTATTTTTATCCACAGTGGGCAGAGAGGCTGCTACAATTTTCCACAAAAGACAGGATACAAAAAGGATGGAGCAAGTCCAAATTTGAACTTCTTATTTGGGAACGTAAAGGTAGGCTATGATCAGAGTAAGCCAAGAAAAAAACAAGTTCCTTCTCAACTGTGAGGCAGTGAAAGCAAAGTACTAAGAATAATTTTTACAGAATCGGAAGGGGGTGGCAGAAAGCTGTATTGTTCCTGGTGCCTGATCTGTTTATCTCCAACTGCACAGAGCGCATAGGCAACACGGCATGGGCTGGGGGCAATGGGGAGACACAGCCTGCCCCAGCATGTGCACGGTGGTGGGAGGGAGCAACTCCAGAAGACAGCGAGGATGGAAAGCCTGATTACTGAACTGTTGGAAAGTTCATTTTTTCTTCCCTGGAGCATAAGAAAATCCTGTTAAAACGGCAGCTTAAACCACACCAGCTTAATACTACCAATTAACCCAGGCCAGGCTCCTTGGCCAGCCCTGCCCAACCCTTTCCACCATTCCGACCGTACCTATACCCGCACAGCTTCCATCCTGCACCGTCTATCCTGCATCCCGCATTCCTCATCCCACATACTCCATCTCACACCTCACATCCCGCACCCTGCATCCCGCACCTCACATCCCGCACTCCACATCCCGCATCTCCACATCCCGCATCCCCACATCCCGCACTCCACATCCCGCATCCCGCATCCCGCACTCCGCATCCCGCATCCCACATCCCGCACCCCGCACCCCCCGCACCCCCGCTCTCCCCGGCCCGGCGCGGCCC
>WBNO01005612.1:49509-118596 GCA_013400575.1 Peucedramus taeniatus | reverse complement strand
CCCTCACCCTGCGCCGGCCCCGCCACGCCCGCCGGCCCCGGCCCCACCGCGGCTGCCGGAGTGGGACGGGCGTGTTGGGCTGAGCCGCGCCTTTGGCTTCCGCCGTGAAAACACGGTCCGGTACCACCCCGAGCGGCCCCCTTGGCCGTGGCCCTGCTTCCCCGGGCTCCTTGAGTACCGGGAATGAGGATCCTCAGGCATCCCGAGGTGTCTTTCTCCCACCGGAACTCTGAGAGGCCCCTGGGAGTCTGCGGGCGCCGTGAAAGAGGCTTGGGCTGCTGGGGTGGGAAACAGCCCGAACCTTGGCAGTACGTTTGGAGTGCCCGTAGGGATGGATAAATGGTGCAAAAATGAATGAATGTGATCCTTATTCTGATAGACACACCAGATTCTCCTGTGAAGCAAATGCTATCATTGCCACCACCTTAGGTGTGTTCTTATTTTAACACTAGGATTTTAACAGAAAGTTCATGGGTCAGCTGCCCAGATCATGGCCCAGGGCCCTCTGTGTAGTGGTCACACTGTCCATTCCAACATCCCCTGCACCCCCCTTCTGTAGGACCTGTCTCTGTGTTTGAGCTCTGTGTGAAGACACTACACATCAACCACATCTCCTGACACCTGTGTAGTAAATGACATTCCTTAAGTGGATGACTGCATATCACCAAGCAACATGAGGTTATTGCAAAGAAGGACATGAATGTGCATGGCCATGTTCTGCTGCACTGGTTTAATTTTTTCTGCTCAACTTCCCAAAAACCCAATTAGCAGTAAGTCCACTGCAGCATCATTTAAGTTACAAAAGCTGGGCTTTGCTTCATGCTGCTTAGAGCTGAGGGCTGAGCTCAAACCTCACCTGTGCTCACTTTGCCAGACGAGAAAATGAGCAACATTCTAATAAAGGTGTTGCAATTGAATGTCTTCAGCTTGTCTCTTAGGCCTCAGGGGAACACTTTCAGATATTGCCATGTATTTGTATTCCTTTTTGTATCCATTCACATCAACTTTTTAAAGACTTGCTGAAGAATATCTGCTGGGCTATTCAAATATGCAAAGCCTGAACTTTAAAAGTAGGTCTTTATTTCACTTTAGGATTTTTTTTTTACACACAAGTATGCCAGTATATTTAGTGTATATATTTACTTATCCAGTTGAACACTGTTCTCTTTCTGAAACAATATGATTTTTTTCCCTTCATATTTTCAAGAGCTTTTAAAATTCTCAAACAGAACAGTCATAAGAATTTGCAGTTACTTGAAAATTGTCTTATAGCATAACACTGTGAATAGCTTTAGGATAAATGAGAATTTCTTAGACTTGTTGGGAAATGCCTGTTTAAAAGAAAGAACATGAAATAGTCTTATTATATCAGACAAATAATTAATTTGAAAGTACATGTGAATTTCATCTTATCTGTCAAATGCCAGCAAGCCCTTGTAAACAAGAACTTCAATATTACTGTAGAGTTACACTGGTTATGTTCTGCTGTCCTAGAGAACCAGAAGGATAAATGGCAGAATGAAAATTTCATCCTGTTCCTGTTTTATAAAGAACTTATTGTAACCTAAGTAAAAGTTATTGGTTTGTATGAGTTCTAAACCAGTTTCTATCCATTTAATTTGATCTGCATCACACTAAAACCATGCAATTTGACAAGAATGCAGAAAAATAGCAGCGCTGACAGGGGTTGCTAGTGGGTGTTTGTAATACTTAATGAAATTGTTTCAGTTTGCATTAAAATGCTTTTGAACAGACGATTCATTACTACAAAATGTTTAAAAAGTTTCAGCCCCCCCATGCACTGAAAAAGTAGATGGTAAAATAGTCTTTCCAAGCCGACTGCAGCAGTGTTTCTGGGGCAAGATTTGCCTCTAATTAAAAACCTCGCCAAGGAGGATATGTATAATCTCCTGTTTCTATGGAAATGAGGAACACAACTAAGTAACTTTTTTTCTTTTGTGTAGTTTCAAGGCTTGTGTAAGTCAGAGGAAAAGCTTCCATTGATTCCAGCGATCTCCCAGTCATGCCCTTCATGGGCAGATATTCAGTAGCAGTTGCCAATGAATAATTTTTTTGATGCAGAAATTTTTGGGTAGAGTTAAGAAAACATGCCAGTCAAGGTGGCTGTAGCTGTCAATGAATATGCAAAAAAAGTCCCCAAGCGACCCAAAATCCACAAGGCAGAACAAAAAAAAAAGTGTTTCAGTATAGCATGAGGCAGGGCTGTGCCTCAGTTAAAGAAGAGGGGATGTGGAGGAGCAGCTCGACATCAAATATGTTACCTTAGCCAAAATTGTAAAAAAACCGTTTATTGCTCTACTGTGAAATGGTAAGCCGAGGTTAGTTTCAGTGATGGTCCTGTATCTATCTGTAGCAAAAATGCCATTAAGACATGCCCTGCACAATGGCAAGTTTGTCACCATTCCTCCGTGTACTCAAGATTCCTGTAGCCGAGCTGTAGAAAGACAATGTGTGACTTGAGGAATACAATTGTAAGGAAAACCTATTAGGTGTCACTTTTTATCCTGAACCAGTATTGAAGCAAAGCTTTGTAATGACTCCAAGATATCCTGTGAACCTGCAGGTCTTGTCTTCCATAAGGAATAGGGAAAATGTTTTGGAGTTTGTTTAGTTTTTGTGCTGGTGACTTTGCATTTCATAGGTTTCTGAAGCCTTCAACTGTTGCCTAATTTTTGCCCTTCTAAACTCTACCACCATTGAATGTTGTGAGATGTAATCTCTGTATTCTGATACTTACAAAACCAATGTATATTAAGTCTGTAAAATATTTTTTCTGAAAATATATGGATTTACAGACTAGTTTCATAGTGAGGTGAGATGCAAACATTTTGTAATCATATTTGATGGTGTCTAAATTAAGGTGAATGACTTCACCTTTGGCAAGAAGTACAATTTTCACTGATTTGTACAGATATCATCCATGAACCTCATAAATTATTCTCTGTATGTGCTGTTTCATCTGTAGAATACTTATCTATTTATTTATTTATGACTTTAAGTCATTCTAAACTAGAAATGTACAATTCTAATATAGAATTTTATGACTTTTAATTCCACCATCTGAATCTCCCATTGGAAAACCCCTTCTTACTGGCAATATTATATTTACATTTTGAGTTTGAAAGTACTTAGAAACATAATTTTGCCACCAGTTTAGTATTAAATATTTCCTTTGTCTGTCTAGTTGTTTGTAATTTCAGGTGACATTTCCCACATTCTGTGGGTAAAAAACTGTAGCATTTGATTTCTGAGTTATACTGAGAAACAAAATAATTAATGGGAAAAGCAAAATAGTAAATTGTAATTGGAAGAAAGTATGGCACACAACGAATTCATCCAACAGAGTATACTGTAGAATGCTGATCTTCTATCAGTTACATAATGTCAAACACCATGAAGTGTTCTTGACAGAACTGTTTGATATTCAGATTTCAGACAACTGGCCTGGATACAGTCTGGATTTGTTCACTTATCCTCAGCACTACTATGGTGACCTGGAATACGTGCTCATTCCTCATGGCATTATTGTTGACAGGTATGTGTAGCTTGAATGTTACTAAATAAATTGCTTAGTCTGTAGTATTATTCTTTTTTTAAAGGCTGTCATCCATATACGGTGCATGTATAATCTTTGTCCTAAAATATTATAAGTTAAAAACTTGGATATTTTTATTTAGAGATGTAAATTAGTACATTTTTGTCTGTGCTGGAGTTCCTACACTTTAAACATACAAAATGGTCTTTGGAATTCCTGGAAATTTCAGCTGCAAACAATCTGAGGAACAATATAAAAAATGAAAATTCATCAAAGAAATGCCTCTTAATGAGAGGTTTTCCCCATTCTCAGACTTGATAAAAGATGATAAAATACTATTTTATTAATCTTCGGTAAAGTAAGTGATCCTCATTCTTACAACACTAAAAGGAATTCTATATTTCAGATCAAATGAGATAATCTAATATTTCTAATATCTTCTATTTCTCATATAAAAATATACTAACTATTGCTATATGGAATTTACTAGAGCATTAAAAATAAAAGATGTGGAAATGAAGCAACAGCTGTTTCTCATACTTAGTATATTCAGTCTAGAGCTTATTCTTCTCTGCTCCATGCACAGCTTTCACTACAGTTCAATCAATGTACTTATGTAGGGGCAAATTGATTTCTGTATTACAGTTGATAGAGAAAGAAAAAAACTACCAAACCTGAAAAATGTAATAATAAAATACATAAATTTTAAATTATAGGATTATTTAATAAATTGTATCCTGTCAACAAGTCCACTCTCATTGAAACTACTAATCTAATTCAGAGAGCTATCAAAGATTTTTCCAGTGGAAGTGTTTATAGAATATAATGCACTGAACTGATTTTCCTCAAAACATCAAACAACATTGTTAAGCTTTCTGTTGATACTTCATTACATTGAGAAATGACCCAGTAACCTATTAGGGTCTAGAAATGCTATCTTTAAAGTTAATATTTATTATTTACATTTATTACTGAGATTAATATTTATTATTTTTATCTTGAAAATTTATGGCAGAAATGTGTATCTTTTGTTTTCTGTCATCTGCCATATTGTGTTTGCAATGCAGAATTGTCAGAGAGGATAGGTTTGGGAACTCCTACAATTCTGGGTTCACTGGAGCATTTGCTCGATTATTTGCCTGTGTGTGACCTTGAACAAGTTACTGAAGCTCTTTGCACTTTTCATTTCTGCTGTATAAAACAGTGAGCTGTACAGAATAGAGACAATATATGCTCTTTATAAGCGTTTCACTGATGCTTTATTTCTTCCTTGTTTTTATGTATATTTTTATTAAAACTGTAGGGGTAGCATCTTCCAAAGCCAGTCAGCATGAATGTTTCACATATTCTTCCCTATCTTTCACTTAATTTGTTGTTCTTGTGCAGTAACTAACACAACAAGTTAGGGGTTTGTACAGGTATATTTTATACTGATAACTCCTGTGAGGTATAATGGAAGGCTAGTTCACATTCTTGTCTCTTGAGTCTCTGACATATTTATGAGCCCAAAATATGCTGAGATGTGTAGGTCCTGTTTGTATAGCTGGGGAATTTATACATTTAAGGTTGACTAGATTCAAGTGCTTTACATCTTGCATCCCTCACTCTGTATTTGCCATCTGTAAGCTGGATCCAAACCCAGTCAGGCATTGGAATGGACTGTCCTGGAAGGTGGTAGAGTCACTATTCCTGGAGTTGTTCAAGAAATGACCGGACATCGCATTTACTATTATGGTCTAGCTGACATTGTGGTGATCAGTCAAAGGGCGGGCTCGATGATCTTGAAGGTCTTTTCCAACCTAAATCACTCTGTGATTCTGTGAGGTCAAGCTACTTAAACAGTGCCAGCCAAGCTTTATACTCACCATAATGTTTGTAAAGTGTACCATGAACTTAGAGCATCTGCATCTAAAGTTATTTTATCTCTAATTTTTTTTTGCCCAGGACAGAACGACTGGCGAAAGATATTATGCAAGACATTGGAGACAATGATATTGTGGTTCTCTGCGTCCTCAAAGGTGGCTACAAGTTCTGTGCTGATCTTGTGGAGCACATTAAAAATCTTAGCAGAAATTCTGAAAGGTTCATCTCCATGAAAGTTGATTTTGTTAGACTGAAAAGTTACCACGTAAGTCAACAACTGATTTGTGTAGATTCTGGTTGAATGTCATAATAAATAGTTGACTTTTGCATGTGAGATCTCCACCTACAATTATACGAAAAACTATGTAAAAAATTTTTTTGTTTGAAAAACCTGTGAGGTTTTCTTAAAAACTCATATCACTTACACTTTGTAGATAGTATAAATAAGGATATGAAGCAGCCTTAAGCTCTATTGTTTTATTTAGTCTGTCTTTTGGACTTTTGGACTGAATACTTCTGGACAGAGAAGTATTCAAATTTCATTCACGTAAAATGTCGGCATTTGTTCTCAAAATCCTCAGCAGTTCTGTCAAGTTAATTTCATGTTACTGCATTTTCCACCCCCACATAGTTTGGCATAATTGCAAGGTGGTACATCTATGTCTTCTTCTAAATGTTTAATGCTAAGTAAATTAAATGCTTTTATCTTCATAGCATGCAGTTTACATAGTAGCAAAATATACCACCAGATGATGATAGTGTTCTACAAGAAAATGAAACAAGCAATTCAATCAAATCCAGTGTTGAAGTAATCATCATGCCCTCTTGTTACCTTCAGAGGAAATTATGCAATAATAATTAATCTGTGTCACTGAGGATATGATAGTGAGATGACCAGCATTCTTATTGTAGAAGTTAAAAATTTATATTCTGTCTTGCAGTGCATGTATTATAGTGAGGGGGCATTTCTATAAGTAAGTTGTTGTAGAAATGTCTGAGGAAGTACATTAAATAAATAGAGTGATAACACAGTGTCTTGCAGAAGTGCAACTTGCTGTGTCCAATAGTTCCCACAAAAACTCTACATCCTTTCCATAGTTTGTTGGCTGGCATTTTCCTCTGACCCCAGTGTCTATAAACTTTTCCTGACTTTCACAGATCCAGTCTGACTTTTTTTCAGTGTGGAAACAAAGTGAATGGGAATCTTTTATAGCCATTTGGTTGGGATTTGCTCCTGGGACTTCTGTTTCAAGAATTAGTTCTATGAAGTACATGTGAAATACTAATATTATATATTTTCTATGTATTCAGCAGTATTAGATAATTAATAAATTATAATGTTATATAATGTCTCACATAATGGCACATGGAAATTTTACTCATTTTTTTTGCGTAGTTATAATAGCACTTCAGTAACACTGCTGAGCAAATAGAGGAATTACTTTAATTGGGTTTTGTTTTGCATCTGGCATATAGGTGATTCACTTGCTTTTCCTAGAGAGTTATCTCTTATCCAGTATGATGTCCTAGTTCTAAAATTTCTTTCCTTGGGGTCATATCTTATTAGCCATATTAACTCATAACCAATGAGTGGCAGGAGAAGTGTACTGCAAACGTGTGTAAATTTTTACATCTTTAGCTTAGGAAATGTAAAAGCATGTTATATCAAGCTGAGGCAGCACTAAGAATTTTATTATGCAAGGGTGCAATTACCAATACTAAGTCCTAGATAATCTTAGCATTTAGTGACTGTGGATTTTTTGGGTCCTAGCTTCATGCTGTATCAGAAAGGTAGCACCTTCCCAAGAACTAGTGCTTGCATCTGCTTTTTTGAAAATATATTCTATTTTCTTGTATGTACTTCCAAACAGGTGTCATGTATTTAGAGGCTGAAGCTGTCCTTGATTTAGTGCTTGGATCAGTGCTTGATACTTGTCCGGTCTTGAGAAGCTGAATGACACTGCAGTAAAAATTTGAAATTACGTTAATATTGGGAGATGCAGTCCATGAGACATGCATAAACGTAATGCTGACTAAAGCACCAGTATCCTTTGCATCTTGAGTTACTGTTGTGTCCTCTGCAATTGCAGGTTTTGGAGAATGTCCCCTTATCAGCATAGCTGGGCTCAGATCACTTGAGGAACTTGCTGTACCTAGTCTGAGTGACTCTTTATCCCAGCCTTATACGAAACTCCCAAATCTCCATGTTAGTTTATTCTGTAATAACATGTCTTTCTCTGTGTTTTACACTTTAATCAGAGGCAACAATTACAGCTTTAGAGATAAGACTCTACTTAAAATCTTGGAGCATCACCAGTGCCACTCCTTTGTTTTCCTCTGTGTTTTCTGTTCCACTTTCTAGTAAGACTTATTATTGCCCTCTCTTTTTATCCCTTTTCCATTTTACAGACACCATTCTTCTCACATTATTTATCCTGCTCCTTTTACTAACTGTTCTCTCTTTCTCTCCTGAAGGGAGTCCTGCTGCTCTCAATATGCTTCCTTCAGACATGTCTCCCTTCCCCCTTCCAGCTGTTTAAATCCAGCAACTAATTTCAGCTCAAACTCATGGGATTTTTGTATTGTCTCATTCCAGCTTCAATATTGAAAGGTTAGTTGATTTTTAGGGGCTGTAATTCAAAGTGGGATTTCTTGGTTTAACGAGATAGCAAAAATGGGCTGTAATTGTGACCCAGAGTCAGATCTTGGCATCAGTGAAAGTACCCCTTAATTACCAAGTATGAGTGGAAAATGTTGTGCTTTGCTCTTTGGCATACAGACACGATTACAGGAAAAGGAGATTGCAAATATGACCAGTTTTATATGGCTCTTTCTTTTTCAAACCTGTCATGATATTACAGAATTTAGACTTCAGAATTTATACTTAATTAGTATGTTAGGATTTGCTTTCATATGAAGTAGCTGAAAGCTGGGCATGGATCTTCTTTGTAAGATTTTTTCCTGCAAATGAATTGATTTAAAAAAAAAAAGCATAGTACATTTAGATTCTCTGGATATTAATGAGATGAGTGGCTACTTGTACTGCCGTAATCAGGATGGTTTTATCTGGTTTGCAAAATATTGTCATATGCCTGAATATTTTTACATTTCTGTGAGAAACTTTCCTGTATTTTACAAGGGGCAGATTAAAAGAAAGCACCAAGATGAGAGTTAGAAAATATGATTTCAAAAGTAAACAGACAGGAAGCATCATGTAGAGTTAAGGATGAAAGTCAGGAAGTAGATGGAGAGGAAAATCAAATCAATTTTCCAGATGGAAATCTGAATGAACAGCAGCAGCTCTGAGTTTTAAGAGGCAGAGAAGAGAAAACACGCTTTTTTGAATGAACTCAAGAGTAGCAAGACAAGAAGTATAGTGGGTAGAGCAAGAAGCACTACAACAGTCCTCATGGGAGATATGATGAATATATAGAAAGGTGCATGCCAAGTTTTAGGGGAAAACACTGTATTCTGGAGACACTGACATGAGAACTGATAGAATTTGGCAGCTTTTTAGATATTAGGGTCTAAGATATTGGATTTTAATATAAGTCAGGAACAGTGGAATTGACTGCAGAGATTTTTGAATTTAAAACTGGGTGAATAAAATTTACTATATTTAATTTTTTACCATGCTGATTTTTTTTCCCGAGTGATTGTTCCTCCACAGGGAATCGGAGTTCTGAAGTTGAAAACGGGTGAGGGTTTCAGATTGAAAGGAGAACTCAAAATTATTTTCAGAAACATGGTATGTTGAAGTCAAAGATGAAAAGTAATGGTGGAAGAAGTTGAGTTGGAGAATGTCATCTAAGGAGAATGTGACTCTAGCAGGAGAGATGGTGGATCCAGAAATTCCGTAATGCATTTGTGATATTGATAGCTTCAGGAGATTAAAGGGCTAGTTAGGAAGAGTCCAGAGGGAAGTAATCCAGGGAAATTAGGAAGATGTTTTACTGGAGTGTTTTTAATTAGGACTAGACAAGAAAGAATGTTTGAGGATGAACCAAAAGAGAGAATGAACAAAAAAAGTAGAAGGATGTGGGTGTCATGAAGAGAAGAGCTGAATAAGATATGCTTTAGTAAAAACACACAATATAAGAAGCATAGCAGAAGAGTAGACTGTTTATAAACAATAATTAGAGCTTCTCTTTGTTAAGTGTGGAAAAGACAATTTAGGACAATCTGTAAAGGTAAAGGTTGAATTACAGCTTCAGAGAAAAGAGGATGTTCTGGCTTAGCAAGTTTAATCCACAGCTAAGATGCAACAGTATCACCTAATCATGTTCCATGGCTATGCCAAATGTGACCTTTAAGTCAAACATCAATTTTTAAATGGAATTGAAAAAATATAGAAGTAGAGGAAGTATGAAGACTTTCTTGAGAAGTTCTTGGCAGCCTCTCAATAGAGAGAAGGTAAATGCATGTGAATTAAGACTTCTTCAGTAGACAGATGATGAAAGCTAAAAAGAGAAGGAATCATAGTAAGAGTCATTGTTGAAACTGGTGGTGGGGACTGATGGAAGAGAGGAGAAACACCACACACTTTTATTAGGCAGACCAGTGTACTTTCTACATGCATTGCTACCTGTTCTTGTAAAATGTTTAGTATTCCCATATGGTTATCCATAGACATCTAATTCTCTTAATTACTATATTTTATAAAATAGATATGATAGTAAAGCTCACATCTTGGGCAAAGACAAGTGAATCTTGGTGGCATAACCTTTTTCACTGAAAACCATAGAGAGGTAAACTAGGAATGAGATTGTTACTTTTCCTTAAGTCTTTTGTGATTTGTTTGGTTATCTCTGTGGACTTAAGTGGCAGAAGAGCAGCCATCTCTGTTATTTTGAAATGACATTGTTATAACAAACTCTGTTATTTTGAATAACTTTGGGACCCCACCTGGAGTATTGCATCAAACTCTGGAGTCCTCTGTACAGCAAAGACAAGGATCTGTTGGAGGGGGTCTGGAGGAGGCTACATGTATGATCACAGGTCTGGAGCACCTCTCCTGGGAAGACAGACTGATTCAGTTGGGCTGTTCAGCCTGGATGAGAGAAGGCTTTGGGGAGACCTTAGAGCAGACAGCCCATATCTGAAAATGGCTTATAAGAAAGGTGAAGGGGGACATTTACAAGGCCATGGAATGATAGGACAAGGGGAAATGCCTTTAAATTGAAAGAGGGTAGGTTTAGACTAGATAGAAGGGAGAATTTTTTCTTATTATGAAATTGGTGAGACACTGGAACACGTTGCCCGGAGATGTGTTTGATGCTCCAAATATGAATGAACTTCAGAGGAAACTTCCAGAGGATTATGTAGATTTGGTCAATTTATGTAATTCTTCCAAGTGAGTACATTATCTATGTTTTCCAGAACATAACTAATAAAAAAAAAGTAAAAATGTGACTGCTGAATTGTAATCCATGCACAATGGTTACATTGAATTCTGTTCACAAACAAATCCATTGATATGATATGTTTCCTCTTCAGCCTCCAGTTGTTTGAAACATATTTACAACTGTTGGTTATTAGTCTTGGCATAAACAGGACTATTAGTGCTGCAAGAATCTGAAAACAAGCAACAAAACAAGCATTGTTTAGTAGAAATCTGAATGTTTTTGCTATATGAAGCCATCTCAGTAAATAGTTTTGCTAAATCTCTCTACTGTAGGAGTAAGGAAACAGAGGGATTTTACAGTAAGTTGAAAGTTTGGTAAATGGAGTAAAATAATTTATTTGTCTGCCATGCAGGTTTCCTTCTCATACAGCAAATGAGTGTATTTAATTCCTAAAAGACTCAACAGAATGAAGCATCAGACTATAATCAGAGTGGTATAAAATGTACAGTCCTACTTTTCATAATAACCTATTCTTATTCAATATAGTGTTACTGTATTTAACTTGGCTTCTTTAAGATCACTATGAACTTTGCATTTGAAAATAATATGTTGCAGTCCTGATGCTGAAAAAGTAAGTAACCTCAAAATGCATTTATTAATTTACCAACACAGAAGAAACAACTGTCTTGCTTACATTTAGTGATTCATGTCCATACCCAGACTCTACACCAGTGTTACAATGATTGTTTATCTCCATTGCTGTGCCACACAGGAGAACACAACTTATGATCTCCTGAGAAAAATGTACATGCTGAGATGAAAGAGCATATTAATTTTTGTACTTAGAATTTTTCTTTTGGGCAGGTTTTGAGTTTCCTTTGTTTTGCTTCATGTACACAGTTCAGCTGATGACTGCATCATCATATTGATGCTGAGTAGCCATGGAAGAATTAAAAATTGGAGCCTACCTGGTAGAATGAGTTAAAGCCACAAAGTCAAATAAGTTAAAGCCAAGTTCTACCATAATTCCACAGGACTGAACTGCAAATTATCTGTGAATTATACATTTGACCTGCAAATAAATAACTTCAGTCTAGGCAAAAATGTGATTTAATTTGAAAATTAGTGATTTGTGGTTTATTTAATTTGGAGAGAGGTTGTGTGTGTACTAGACATTCAAAAACTAAAATATACTCTTAACCTTTTTCAGATCTATGTCTTGCAGTCACCACTGCAGACAGTGAACAACTGTACAGAGAATTTTGCAGCATGATATAGTTCTAGATGCTAATGGGCAGCACAAACATGACATAGAAGCTACCAGTGTCAAGGTTGTTGCTGTTCTGAGAAATATGTTCTGTTGGTTGTAGATGGTGTTGTCAGAGAGGTGTCTTATAGGCAAGCTAATGATGAGAGATTTGGGAAATCTGCTCCATGAATTGCCAAAGGGGTTTCATCTCTGTGCTCCTTCTTTGTCTGTGAATGGATAAAATAGCATTTACATCCCAAAGCAGTAGTACCTTTTTGAGTGAAAGTTCCACGAGATGCTCATGCCTGCTAAAACAAGTAAGTAAAAGGTCTTTTAGTGCTCCAAGCCAAAGACAGTCCCAAATCTTAAGCAGGCATTGGTGCTCTCCCTGTATCTCTTATGCTTCAGTTATTTTCTGTAATTTAGTAAGACCTGAGATGGTTAAGAAGGTGATGAACAGTGGAAACAGATCATATATTTTGTGAATTGAGTGTTTGGAGATACTACAATTCACAGTTCTCCAAACTGTGTCCAAATGTTCCTTTTTCAAGTGTTAAAACTTGTTTAAAAATAGAATATTCTTCATGAAAGAAAGAAAAAAAAACATACAGCAGTGTCTTACTGCAAAATATCAGCCTCAGAGACACAAACTTTTCAGAGAAATTGCTGAAAATGTGTTAGTAGTGAAAGTCATCCCAAAAGCTTATTCTTGCAGCTAGCTGATGAAATTTTAAAAGTTCACAAAAATGTAAGGAGAAGAATGACAGTCACTTTTGTTAAATTGTGTGTGGTGTTGTGAGAGTAGCAGCACAATTCAGGCACTTTGAGAATAAACTCTCCTGCCAGATTAATCTGTACATCAGTACAGTGGCTCGGTGTGAAAACGCAGGCACTGGAGGTTGGTCTCTTTCCTGATTGCTCCTGCACTGGCTGGAAGAGTGACCATCTCCATTCCTCAGGGACTGCAGTGCCCTCCAGGCAGTCACACTGGCCAGCTCAGCTGCTTCTGAGCACTCCCTAACCTGTTTCAGCCCAGATAGCAGCAGTTAGGAGAGAATTTCTATTTGGACCACTTGAGCTTGCTGGAGTTGTTTTTAGCAACCCAGATGCACACATGCATCTCAGTAGCCCCTGCCAGAGGGAGACTTACAAGCAGCTGGGGACAACTTGTGGGCAGTAAATTCTTTAGTCAGCACAGTTCTTGCTGGAAAAAAATGACTCTGCCCATAGTCAAGGGACCTTCACTACCATGTGTGCAAACCTCAGACTCACCCACTGCTTTATCTGAGAGATGCTCCTCAAAGGTATCAGAAGGGGTGTGAATATTTCAATTCTAGTTATTTTTGTGTACCAGCCTAGTTTTCATAGTGTTCTAAGACAAACTGAAGAAGGCCATACTATATGGAATAAAATGTGAACTTAAAACCCCGGGGTCTTAAAACTTCTTAGGTCTGGAGGCAAATGCTCTCCTTTCACCTACATCTACAGCTTCCATTTAACTAACATGATGGCAGAGTTGTGAGATATGAGAGCTTTAATTCATGTTTTGCTCAAAGAAAGTTTTGTATTTAAAATAAAACATACAGTTTTATTTTGTGCTTAGGGGCTTGGGATGCTACTTCTAATGTAAGCAGGTGTTAATTTGTGGGCATAGTTCAGGAAAGTTCATAATAAGTCTATCATACAGTCAGTTTATCCAGTTTATCTCTAATGTAAAACTTACTTATAGAGGATAATCTTTGTAACTGTATGCATCAGATAACACACCTACACATCACTTGGATATGTTAGCACCATCTGAAATCTTAGTGATTTTTTTAAAGTATGAGTAAGTGTCTCGGTGACTCACATATGAAAGATTTGCAGGAACCAAACAACTCAGCCAAGGGAGAACTGAGTAGGAAGCGGCCTGATTGCCATGGGGACAGAACTAGAGCAGATGTGGCACTGAAGGCAGAGAGATACTGAGCTGTCCTACAGCTTTTCAGAAATATCAAAGTATTGTTTTAAAGCGCTTATGGAGCATATTGAAGCAAGTAACTACATGCTTTTTAAGATACTTTTCATTTTTATCTATCATTTCCAGCTTAGGTATTACCTTCCTTAACACTGATATGTGATTTTTAGCTATGGAATTTTTTAAAATTAAAAAAGAAATTAATTTTCCTATAATGTGGGTTGGTACTGCATTCTTCTGGATTTCACATCTAATATAAACTCCATAGAGATATTTTCTAATATTTTTTGAGAAATTTGTGTCCTCAAGGGTTAAGTTTTCCTTGCAAACTGTAATGTTTTCTTTTGAAAAATGTCAATTTGATGACAAAAATGTCTATCCTAATTTGAAATAAATGTCTTGGATTACAATATATTGCGTAGGGTACAGCTACTATGTATAAACAGAGTTTAAGATCTGAAGTTCCTTTGTCTTAAGGTTTTTTTATATGAATGTGTTTTTTTGTGAGCTTAAATCTTTGGTATTTTTAAGCAACCCTGGTTCCTGAAATCTTAACATTTAAGACTGTAGATGTTTTTGAAACTGGCCACTTTTAGAACAAATTCAAAGCATCAAGGGATTTTATTAGAAGCATCCAACTGTTCATCTTTTCAAAGAATTAGATTCCCCTGGATACAGTATTTATTGTAAAGCAGTGGTTTCTTATAAAGCCTAAAATATTGAAGTTTAGTTTAGTAAAATGTTTTGTTTCCTATTCTACCAAAAATGTACCAAGCTACTACTAAGTTATGGCATTGGCAACAACACCAATGCTATATGTCATCCAATGCTATATGTCATCCTGCTTCATGGATTTTACAGTGACAGGGAGATAGGATTTTATGTGTAAGATAGGTCCAGAACTTAATGGTCACTAATCCTGTTGTAGATATAAGATCTGATGAGTTTGAAAATACTGTGACATGTTTATGCCTTGGAAAAATATCACATTACTTGTACACTAGCAGTACCATTTAATATGTGAGTTTTTCTTATTAAGATCTGAAATGGGGCAAAACTAATCAAAAGAAGCTGGAGGGTTCTAATTTTTCTCAAGGAATTCAATGACTCTCTTTTACTGGCATCTTAAATGCTGTTTCTTAAAACAGATCATAATGTGTAGTGTTTGTGCAGTGTCACACCCCAATGGGTCTGTGAGGCATAGACCAAAAGGGTTACTCTAAAGGAATATGGCAATAACAGGAACTCCTCTCTAATTCCAGTGCTGATCTGTGTGACAGATACAAAATTCTTTCCCTCTTCTTTTGATAGACAGAAGTTAAAATATTTAAATAAAGATGGGATACTATAAAACAACTGTGAAAGAAAATTCACAAAGAATATGTGTGCTGTTAAAAGTTTCCAAGTTGTCATTAGCCAAGGGACTAAACACAGTAGTATGGAAGAGAGTGCTGCTGATTTGTGAGAATCAATGATAAACTAAGCTCCAGATTGCTGGAAGGGACTAAGCATTTCAGGTTTTTATCAGACTCATCTTCTGTGAATTTGCTTACACCTATTTATCTGTTTTCTCAGCCTGTGGCTATTTGACAAAGTTCAAGATTCTTCTTCTATCTCTGTTTTATCACCAGATTATAGGAACTAATGATAGCCAGGGTCAGAAGGTTAGCACTTTTTGCTTTTTCTACAGAAAGCTGTTTTCTCTTGTGCTTGCAGAATCCCTAAGTGGACAGGGTTTTTAGGACAGAGTTGCAAACTCACTATGTGTTTTTTCACAATGTTCATTTACTTTTGATCATTAATTCACAACACAGTTTAATAAATGGGGTAAGATCATACATGTGGATGTGGTAGTGTCCCAGCTGGCATGCTAAGATACTCTGTTGAGGCTGGGAAACATGACTTCTAGTTCCACTGCTGTAATGTTCACGCATTTAATGCTAAACAATAATTGGACAAAAGACAGATACTCCAGTTATTGTGGACTTGAATCCAAATGGACATTTTCCTACCCAAGTCCAGTATAGTTGGCCATAGCATGATTGATGACTTAATGACTTTTTCATTACCATAGCAGGAGGAGAATTTTCCCTGCACTCTTTGGCTTATGGAGCTGAGGAGGAAAAGCATCCCAAGTCTGCTATTCTGAGAGTGTGGGCTGGTATTACATCATTATCACAAAAAGTAGACACCCTTAGCAATGCCTCCTGGCAGCCCCAATAAGGAGAACCCGTGTAGGACTGTGGCAGTTCTGGAGGGTATGCTTCCTAAATTTTTCTTTTACCTGTAACTTTTAAAATTTAATTGCTTCCCATACCTGGAGAAAAAATATGTGATCTGAACCTTACCTTACATGACTGAAGAGCCCTGTGAAATTGTTAATACCTTTTCTCATCCTGGAACATACACTGATTTAATTTCTATGTTTTAAATATTATTTTAGAGATTAAAAATAAGCTGGAGTACAAGGAAATCTCAGATTATAGTATGTGAAAACTAACCCGAGTTTTGAGGATTCATTGTGTTTATGATACACATACAAGTCAAAACCTTTGTTATCATATGTTCTTGATTTTAGTTCTTGCTGATCTTTCAAAGTGTTCGGGTGCTGTTTCTGCTGTATGGTGATATGTGGTGTTGCAATCTTACTGCCTCATTCTTAAACAAAAGAACCCATTTAAGCAATGCTAAGCAAGTATAGAAAATTTAATTGCTAAATAAGAAATTTAAAAGTGAAATAATTTATTGCCTATAATTCTTATAAGCCAAGTTCTGCTTGGATTTATGACAGTTTGGCCCTTTTTTAAGATAGCTTACCTTCCTTAGATTAAATACAGAGAAGGCATGCAGGAGCCCTGGTACACAAGAAATTGCTGAGTGTCTGAACAGATGATTACAAGCAATTCCATTTATTAAGTTTAATAACTTACTGTTTCCCAGAGTGTTGTTTAAGCTGAATGACCTACCTTGCTTTTACAGTAGGGAAGAAATGTACCCAGGTGTTACCACAGGTCAGCTGATAAGGAGTACCTTGCTGTCAGTAAGTTCATTGTTTGTCTTTCTCTGTCCAAAGCCAACTTCCTCATTGCAAAACTCTGGCCTTCCCTGGAACTGGATAGACTAGCTTGAATTTGAAGCAATTCCAAACCTGAGTGGTGGAGCTTTTAGTTAAGGAATAACAACAAGGAAGAAATAGAATAAAAAATAAGTGAATCTTTACATGAGTTACACTGTAGATCTACCCCTACAGAAATAAAATATGTCTTACACTGTGGTAACTAGAACTCTGCTAGGTATACATCTACAGCAGTTTACAATTTGCTATCATCTGTTATCCTGGCAATAGCAATAAGGCCAGTCTCAGTGCAGCACAGTCAGGAAGGCAGCTTTAAAGCTTTCAGAGCTGCTCACAGCTGTCAGTGCTTCAGTGCACATGTACCTGTAGGTCCCTGTGGGAAAGGGGGTGTTCTGGCAGCGGGTGTGTGCCAGTTTACTGGATTCCATTCCCACTTGGCTCAGCATTGTTGGATTGTTTACAAGGTATTCAAGGCACCTCTTAAAAATATATCAGTGACCTGGCACTTGACTGTTTTGAATGTGGGTGTACCCCAGAGGTTGCAGTCTGGCCTTTGGTATACATTTGATTCTGGGTAAAGGAAGGCAAACTTTTCAGTCTTTAGTGGGAAGTGATCCACATAATTCCCACTCATCTGTACAAGTCTCCAGCTTAACTGTACTTACTAGTACTTACTGTACTTGCCCTTTGAACATTCCTACTTAAGCCTGGATAGTCCTTCTAGCTGCCTGCCATGAAAACTGCCAGCTCATTTTCTACACCCTTGAGGTGTTCTGTTCTTAGCTGTTGTTCTTGAGAGAAAAAACCCAAAATTGTATTGATTCAAGTGGATGTTGTTTCTGAGCACAGCATTTTATATACTACCACTCAACTTCTGCTGATTCACTGGGGATATTTCATAGCTTATACTTTATATATCAATTTGACTTTACCTATTAGCGAAAATAGGTTAACAGATCCTATAGATGCCACACTGACACTTCCCCACCAACTTGTTCATATTTTGAAGAATTTCTCAGCAGGCAGGTTGCAAAGCAATTTAGTTACATACTAGGATCCAAGGCACAACTGAATGGTCTGTCATTGACTTCTTTTTGGTCAAAACCTTCCTGGAAAACCCAGTTGTAGGAGGTGGAATGATGGTGTGAAGTGAAAGAGCTGTCCTAATAGGAATTCCCAGGTTGGAGGATCTGCCTCACAGGGACAAAAATTTTGCCCCACAGGGACAAAAACAACATAGAACAGGCCTGATGGTCACTTTCTTTTTTGTTTTGAGTTTCCCTGATGAATTTTGGGAGAAAAAGGTAACCACATTTTTTAAGAAATTCCATATGAACTTTGCAGACTGTAGTAATTAGATGTGTGATAATGACCTTGTGTCCATATTTCATAATTTAGTTATGCATTTAAACTGTTTTGTTAAAGCTGCTTTTTTGCCATGATTAAAGAATCTTTGTTTCACTGAGCCCAGTATTAATGTATTCCAGATTCTGTTTCTTCAGAAGAGTAACAGATGTTCACAGTTTGGTGCAATTTTCAGATGAGCAATGCTGTTTATAATGAATTTTCCTGAGACCACCCAACTCATTTCACTTGTAACTTGAACTATGTCCAAGTGTTGATCTCAAGAGATGTAAAAGAGATGTAATAATTCTGTGCCCCACCCAGTTCAAAACACATGACTTAGTATAGATGGAATTTAAATATGTATACTTCCAATCTACATAGAAAGCTAAAGTTTTATCTTGTATGCCATGAAAAATGGTGGTGGAAATAATATTGTTGCTCTAATTAATCAAGCATTCCTAGAATTAACTAAAATTATAAAACAAAGATAAACAAGTGAAAAACCACAACCCAGTAATTAAAACCAAAGAAATTGAGATTTATCCTGGAAAAAGCAGATTTATTAAGCACCGAAAAGAAATAGAAATATAACTTGGGGTGAGGTGTGGGGATATGACACAATGCATCAAATCTTGTCAGAAACAGCTGCAATAAATTTTGTGCTACATTAACCAAAATATAGTGTGATTTAGAGCTGCCTCAATGCAAGCCAATATATTTAATGTCAAATATTAAAAAAAAAAAAAGGATTGATAGGGTTTAGGAATTTTAGAAGACAAGTATTGAGGAACTTTGGGTGACAGAAAATGAAGCTTCAATTCATATTTCTGCATTTATAAGAAATCTCAGAGACTCAATTGTATCACTTGGAACAGATCACAAAGGAAGAAAGAAACTCTGAATGACTTGAAACCATGAAAATTAAACAAACATTTCTGAATTGACATTAATTGGTACTGAATGAAACTGATTTTTTTCTTTCCTGACATTTGTTCTACTTTATACTTAACATTTAGTGCAGTGTTATTTTGAGATTATAAACTGAGAACTCAAAAAAAAATGCACTGAGGTTCCCATGGCAACCATAGTGTGCAAATTATCTATGTGAACATTATAATCAGGGTAATGCCATACCATGGTATTGAGCATTGCTGTTTGGCAGGTATGTATTTTACAACATGAGTTAAGTGATAAATGTATATAGTTATAAGTGTCATTAAAATCAATTATCTGAATTTATTTTTTTTTAGCAAGAGAATTGATCTCTAGTGTGATGCAAGGAATTTCTTTAAATTTTTTGAAAATACCTTGTCTGGAGGGTTTTGAGCTGCATATAGAAAAACCATATAGAAAATGATATGGTTTTTTAGGCATCATGAATACTCATCCTTGTCCTTTGACAGCACTCATTCTCCAGTCAGAGCACCAGGATTTTCATAAATGTGTGCAGTTGTGTCCCAACAGCCGATGTGTGAATGCAGAGATTGACGGGATGCTGTGATCCCCCTGCTCTCAATGGCTTTTGTGTTTGCTTAGCTGCTTGCCAGCAATGAAGATGCTATTTCAGCATCTTCCTTTCAGCTGAAGCCAGAAATACCAAATGCAGAGGAAACAGTGCTGCTGTGAATACTGTAGAAAGAGAGGGTGGTGCTTTTTTTTTTTTTTTTTTAAATAAATAAATTCATTAATCATTGCACCTCACTGTTATCTTTTTTCTCTTTCTCTTTCTCAGCTAGCAGCTTAACGGCAAACTGCCTCTTCAGTAATTCTTGTGTGCTGGTTGCTAATGAAATTCTACACTTTCTCATTTGGAAATGAAAAAATATTTTGTCAGTGCCTTGGTTACACATGCTGTGGTAGATATTAGAAACAATCTGCTTTTTATAGTCTTATAATAGTCTTGACTTGAATACATGCCTGACTTTTGAAGAGTGACCTGTCTTGCTTTACAACAAAAGACTTATGCTTTTACGCCTGAACTTAAAATCTTCTCAATCTCCACTTTTTACTTAGTTTTAAAATAATCTTCTGAGGAAATCAGTTACTTGCTTTGTTGTTGTTTGGATTTCTTTTTTTCTGTTTTTCGTTACAAAAATAAAAGAAATATTGAAACTTATATTAGAAAATGTATGGGATGTAACCTTTATTGCTGCTCTAGCTCTGTTTCCCGGGAAACGGATCAGAGCAGCATGAAATTTATCTAAAGCTCCCAGATCCGGTGCAGAAAAAGTGAAGGCAGGTCTAAAAACTGTCTTTTAAAGCAATGACTGCTAAGGACCTCTTACAAAGCTGTGGTGTGAGAGTTTTGTGGAGAGTGGAGTCTGAGTGAAAGCCAGGGAGCCTTTTGGTGGGTCTGCAGAATGCAAACTTGGAGAAATTCTCATCTGGGCAATTCGACAACCTTTGCTTACAGTTACTCAGGAAGGCTGTATTAACTTAGACAATCCATTCCCATGAGGACCACAAATAGTTCCTGGGGTTGCCAGATTGCTTCTGATCAGGTATCTGCAAAGGTGCTTGGAAGTCCCCAAACTTCTGCTACCTGGGCTGTGAGCATGGACAGGTGTGGTTCCATCTGCAGAGGGGGCAGCTCTGACACTCTGAGTGCTGCCTCTGCTTGTCCTGCTTTGGGAGGGGAAGAAGAGCAGCTAGAAATCCCTTAGTCCAGTAGATCTTTACCCATATTGTAAGTCCTGATGTGCCCCTATTTACCTGTGGAAAAACATTTGGCTTCAGAGCACTGGATTTAGGAAATAGAAGCAGAGAATTCAAGTATTGTGTATTTGTCAGTTGTTTGTAATGATGAAACTTCCTGGTGTTACCAGTGAACCACAGTGTCACATTGTGGTACTGGAGCTATTATTAAAATTGGACTAATGCTATCTTCCTATGGTAGGAAGATTAGATTAGCACATGCATCAGTTTGGCAGAAAACCCACACTAACTATACTTATTTCTGCTCTTGCTTTTTCGGAAAAGTTCATATAGCCTGGCCTTGACTGTGTATTTTTTTAATTTGCACCTTCTTTAAGGCCTCTTTTGTCTTGCCTTAAAAGTAGGGCTTCCATGTCTCCATTATGTGATCTTAACTTTATGTTCTGCTGATAATAAATTTGAGCTAGAGCTGGTTGAGAATTTTCCATCAGAAGGAAATTCAACTAGAAATGTCTGTAAAACAAATTCAGCAAAAAAAGAATTCTTAAATAACTTTTTTTAACAGGAAAATCTAAACATACTATTCTGTTGCATTTAGTTCAACCTAATTGGCCATATTTAAGTAATTGACCTCAAGGATTTTATCTTTGAGTCAGTTGAATAAACAAAGCTCTGGAAACTGTATGGCACACTGAAAATATCTTTGATAGTGATGCATTTTGCAAAACTTTTTTCCCCTAAAAAAAATGAAATGAATTCCTGCAAAAAGAGCTGACATGTAGGCACATTTAGCCTGTGTTTCCAAAAACTGTTTCAAACCAAGAATGTGCTTACAGGTGTTTGGTCAATTGTTGAGATGCTCCTGTCCTCCCATTTTGAAAGGGATAAATATGTTACTCAACCCTTGTCATACTAAGAAATAGCAAGCAAAGGAACACTATTTTAAAAAGAAAGATGCAACTTTTTCCAGCACAGTAAACCCTAGAGTTTGATGTTGATTTAAGAACAAGCAGGAGATGCAGGAAGCCACAGGAAGAAGTGAGTGTGATTTTCTTGTACACCAATACTAACAAGCATTAGAAAATATTCATAACTAAGACTAGTAATCAAGATTTTTTATAAAGGTAACATTTATATTTTTATTTTATACAGTTACAACCAATTTCAGTTTTATCTTTCTTCTTGCAGAATGATCAGTCTATGCAAGATATGCAGATAATTGGAGGAGATGATCTTTCAAAGCTGACTGGCAAGGTTTGTTTATTTTAAATTTAAGAAAAAATAAATTCACTAAAAATACTTGAGAAGAGCTATATAATTTTTGTCAGATACTAATACTGGAATCAAAGTTATTTATTCTTCTGTATTAAATTGCTGTGATGCCACTGCTTTCAGATTGCAGATGCCCAAAAAGGTCAGAATGTAGCCTCTCCATGCTTGTGCAGGACTTCCCAGTAGTTATACATGTACCATCAGTGAGATTGTGGGCAAAATTTGTGTTGTAATGTTTCCCCTTAGCTTGTTTATGTCATGGAGCCTTGTTTTTTTTGCCTTCAGTGGGTGCATACAAGCAAACTGCACAGTGCATATCTCTGTTGAATTCAGCATATGAGTTTAGTACCATTTTGTCTACTGCACAAAATTCAGTTGTGGAGCCTTTCACTCAGAGAATCAAATGGGATTTTTTATTTCATCATCAGGCTGGCTATATGACTGAATCTGCACTAAGCTTGAGCCTTGTGATAAGGAGAGAGAGTGGTTTGAGGCAGTGAAAAGGTCATTTTCATCCAACCATGGTAATACAAAGCAGTACTTTGAAGAGGAAGGAAGGCTGATTTCATTAGGCAAATGGTCTGTGTGGCAAATGGTCAAAAATGGATTCTTTACTTATGCATTAAGGCAACATAATACTTATCTTGTTATTTGTACTGTATGTGCAGTACACTGTTTTATTAGGTGGTTCTAGATAATATCAGTTTCTTCAAAGCACTCAAATGGAGCACTAGCAAACTTATTTGTTTTGTTGTACTATAGCACACAAGAAAAAGAAGAGAAAAACAACTTTAAATATTTTATTAATATTAGATAGGGTTTGATGCAACTAGAACTGAAATAAAAGAAAATGCTGTTATACTCAGAATATTTTAGTGATATGTATGTACTCAATTTAGACTTCTAAATATTCCTGCTGGGTGTTGTTTCCAAATTACCACTAAAGCACTAATCATATTCTGGGGAAATAATAATTAATTTGCTACTTTCTAATATTCAAACACTGGAGTTACCTGTTTTTCTATGATGATTTTGCATATGTTTCTCTACCTCACAGGCAGAACTGGCAGTGCATCTTTCTTAACATTTCTCTTTTTGAACATAGTTCAAACACTTTCTAAACTTCCAGGCCCAGCTCTCCTTCCCCATCTTTCAATCCCAAATTTCCTTGATTAATGGTTGTAGATATTAATATTATTTCCAGACATTATATTTCCCGTATCATTTGAATTCGCGGGGCAAACCATTATTTTTTGCAAGACTTCTGTGTATTTACCTGTGCCCACCTGTTTATGAGAGAGAAGGAAGATTTCACCCTATTAAGTCTTGCTCTTATCAAAAATTAAGTAAACGGTTTTCTTACAATGAAAATCCTGCTAATCTTTTTCTCAGTGGCATGGCTCTCCTGTTCCCAGGTATGGAATGGGACACAAAATTTGGCTGTTGGGAGGCTGAGATACTTGGGGAGAAGACTGAGCAGCAGCATAGTTTAAGATAGCTGGGCAAGGAGAATAATTTTTTTTTTATTATTTTTGGGAATAAATTGCTGCTCAGGAGGGAAGCCCAGTGCTGGAAGATGGGTGTGGAGGCTGAAGGGAGAGCTGGGACTGCCAGGGGAGCAGACACTCAAAGGGCCTGCTTGGTGTTTGTTTGTGTGTGGAGCTGTCTGTGACACTGCTGATGTAGGAATAATGAAATAGCATTTTTGCTAGAACACATGAGAACAGGGTTCCCTTAAGACTTATTTTACTGTTTGAAAAGATGGAATGCAAAGCTTAGGCTCAAATGCTCATGCCTGCATGTCTAAAGTTGGATATGTGAAGGAGTGGCCTTATGTCCACAGATGCCAACTCCTCCATCTGTTGTTGACTTCAGCAGTTAGAGCAAGTATTCAGCACATTTTACTAATCAGCCATTTGTGGGCTGATTCAGAGCCTCCTACAGGCCATGTAAATCTTTTCCTTGAAGTGTTTTTAGTACCTCTCTTTAGCTGCTGGCTTTTAAAACTGCTGGTTCAGTAGTCTTCCAATGTCACTGAGTGAATTAGTTGAAGACTTGCTCAGAGAATTCAACTTCTTTGCTATCAAGCAAGCCGTGTTCTTCCTCTGCTTGCTTGAAGTATTTAATAAGAAAAGATTGTAATTATATTGAAAAATTAATATACTGAGTTAAATCCCATTAATTTACTGATCATGGAAGGTGTTTTCAAAAGCACAGGTGTGGGCTTGGAATATAAGTTCCATTAAGTTTCTGTAAAGTTGAAAAGTATCAATAAATGTAAACCGTTTTGAAACTTACAGAGAAAAGATTCTGAGATTTTGATGTTGAACTGCCTTTCATTAAGTAATAATACCTGGAACCTCAGCTGGCCTATAATCTTAGTGAAGAACCAAGGCATGTTTGCTGCCTATTGGAAAAACAGATTACTGAGTGAACATGCTGGTATATAATAATGTTGGGTTTTTTTTTTCCTGAGAAAGCTTAAAGAAAGCAAAAAAAATTTAAAAGCTAATTAGAAAGAGGCTGTTAAGGAATAGCTCTTAGCTCTGTTAATAGCTCTTCAGAATAATATCTCCTCTGTGCTTCTCTGCAATATGCTATGGTTTATAAAATTATTATAAGCCTGGCAAAAATGTATAATGACCCAACCCATGGAAAAGAGAAATATTATGAGTTGGCATACAGACTCAAACTGCCCAAATTTTTACTTGAAAAAAATCATCCCCCATTTGAAATTATTCTTCTGTGAAGAAGGTCACTGAGGCAAGAATGAAGTTTTCCATTGCACAAGTTATTAATTAAGGTACTTGAAGAATGAATCCTGATATAGCTTAACACTCTAATGCTTTGTAAGCATTTCTATCCAGAAAAAAATGTAATTTAAAAATCTCTCTTTTAATCAGGTAGGTAATGAACATAAAGTTTCTTAGTATCTGATTTCATAGTAAAGTAGTTAGTTTTCAATTACTTTAAAGCTGAAATGCTCACTTGGGTAAAATTTATCATTAATGTTTGTAAAAGGGAAAACATTATGAAAATGGGAGATAATCAATTACTGTTCAGAAATCTGTTTCTCAACAAGATGGCAATGAAAATGTATGGAGATGAGGTGAAAGAACAAATAATATAACCCTGCTTAATATCAATACTGGAACAATACTGTATAATACTGTAAAAATTCCTAACATATTTTCAAGTATTTGTGACATTTGAGCAAAGGAAATTTTAAAGTATCTAGAAACTTCAGTAGGTTCAGCTGTACCAGAGTTGTGAGTAGCACTGCCATTTATCTCTTACATTTGTATGTATATATATTTTGTCTGAGGAACTTAGGAGCTGGTTTTGTAGTCCAAAATCTCCAATGACAGGGATCATTCTGTATATCACTCCATATGTAAAATATGTCCTGTAACCTTTCAAAAAGCTCCTATACCACTTTGACTTGTCTCTTTGCAAATGAGACAAGTTAGATAAAATCATAAATGTAAAGTTTATATATTTTTGCAATTAAATACTTATTACAGTTGTATAATATATTAGATGTCAAACTTAGTTCCGTATGTACTGTCACTGTCCCTATTTCTATATAGCATAGAAAGTGAACAAAAATAATCATTATTAGGTTTTAAGTTAATAAGAACTTCAAATTGAGACAGTAGTTATACAGTTAGTACTATACAATTATGGAGCCAGTGAATTTCAAAAATTCTGTCAATGCTTATGTTCTGTATGAATTCCCCTTGTTCATATTAAGTACATGTTGCTTACAGCCAGTGGTTTTGTCATTTTCAGTGAAGTGTAGAAGGTCATAAGTAGCCATAAAGAAAAGAGGAAAGTGAATATTTGTGTTTTCTCTCCACTTAGTTGTGTTAGTTTGAGTTCTCCATCCTCACTGATGGTCTCCTAAAATGACTGATCAGCTAATACAAAAAAGAAATTTCACTCAGAAGAAGATATCCTCCATGCAGCTCTTCTCAATTCCTTCTGGCAGGATTTGGGCTATAAAATCTCCAAACTTTCTTTATATGTCTTGCCTAAATCAGTTTATCCACTGTCTACCATTTTCTTCCCGAGCTTGTCATTTGGGAGGATGTTCCAGGAACATGAAACATTCTCACTTTCTTCTCTTATGCCTCTCATTTCATTCCTATTTTATAGAACTATTTTCTATGCATGTCATAGGCTCCAGCAACAGTTCTGAGAGCTGTTTCTCTATCATTCTCCTAAATATGTTAGCATGTCAGTATTTAGTAAACCATACATGTGGCAGCTGTTTTATTCTCTAGACTAACATACATATTATCCTCACCATTTCAAGTTTGTTTCTCAGAACTCTATTGGTCCTATACTTCTTATTATTCTCTCCATTAGTATTCACTGTCTTGACTAATTTCTTCCCCTATATATATTCCTTTCTAAAGAAACGCCCATAAATTTGCAGAAACAATAATGCCATTCTTTTTAGAACATTATGTACATGAGAGACAATTTATATGACAATAAAGGTATACAAAATTCACTATAGACTTCGGCAATAGTCACATCCCCCACTCACCTCAACATCTCACTTTATTTCTATCAGACATGCTGCCTTGCCTTTTCCATCTTTTCAAAGGTTGATTTTATGTGTCTTGAAGCATTGCACATCTTCAGTACCTCTGCTTAACTGCCAAGTTTAGTCACTCCTGTTGTTCTGCATTTTTTCTTAGTTAGATTTGATACTGTCTATTCTTCTGACAGTTGCCATCCTTAACTGTATTTTCTGAAGCAAAAGACACTATTTTTTCTTTCTCCACAGTCAATCACCTTTCTTTACACTTCTTTCTTAGATAATCTGTTCTACTGTTCGTCATTATTTTCTTTTGTTGTTGTTGTTGTTTTGGAGGAAGGAAAAAAACCTTTACAGCCTTCCTATCCCATTTTTCACATGGGCTCTGCACAGCCACTGTCTGCCTGGTTCTACATCTCACCTGTTCATAATCCTATTTCACCTATGTCCAGAAAATCCTTATCCGATTCCAGATGACCAGAAGACTGTACTTCTTCTTGCAAGTGAGAAAATGGAGACATGAGTCATTCCTGAATTACCTTTAGATTAATTATGGTAGTTTGTTCTACTTTTTGTGCACAAGAGAAGGATGCTGTGAAGATGGCTGCAAGTGGAACATGAGTGTGCACAGCATTCCACACAATACTCTCTAAGAACAAAGTATCAGGTCCTCCATTATGTCCCCCACTCTGTTAACTCTTGGAGATTCTGAACTTGTTTTGCACAATTTAAATAGCTAGAGTTTGTAGACATGGACTCTTAACACATCAACCAGTTTGCTCCCATCAGCAGCTGCTACTGATGAAACCAAGTCTCTGAAAAAAATAACATTATTGAGATGTCATATCTGTCCTTCCAAATACACTGTAAGATGTGGATGAGCCCAGCAGAAAAGATGAAAATCAGACATATGTGACTTTTTCTAGAACTCTGTAGAAAGATCCTAGCTAGATGTCTTGTTTTACAGAAGTCTTTAATTTTATTTTCTGACATTGTGATGAAGTGTTAATATCTGTGGATTTCATTCCTGTGGGCATAATATAAAATTATTTCACTTCTCACAGGAGTCCTAATAGCTTCCTTTGAACCTCTTCACTGAAACTTTATGCATTTTTCTTTAATTTTTATTTGATGGTGATTCTTCAGCTCTATGGCACTGTCATAAAATGTCCTGTTTAACCACTGGTACCTAAGGTTCCTCAAATACAATGCTAAGAAAGCAAATATGCATGTGTGATGAGTAAACTGATAATCAATTAAAAATTCAGTTTGAAGAATCACATTATCAATTTATGTAATTCTGATGATATGGAGTACAGATGAAAAGATGTCTTCAGAAAGAATCTAACTGAAAATGCAGACTACTGTATGGAAATATATCTAAAGGGAATGAAAATACACTGTATTGTTGCTTTTTATCCCCTTAACCCCATAAAACAAAACAAAACAAAAAAAAGAAGTAGAAATTGATAAAAAAAGATATTTTGTGGGGGGAAGATGGTAGGGTTGGTTTTTTTTTTTACAAATATGCTTTCACTTGTAAAACTGGACAAATAAATGAACTCACTTTTTTTTGACATTCATGCATGTATTCATGTGTACTTTGCAAACTGGTATAACTAACAATAAATTACAAGTACTCCCAAGTAGTTTAAGAATAGTTCTATCCAAGTAAGAGAGGAAAGAACTCAGGATATCAATGGGGACTTGAAGATAAAGGTATTTCCATCAGTCCAAATTATGCCAATCTTCCCACATTAGGGTTCATTTTTTTTCTCTTTGTTTTTTCCTTCCCAGGACAGTTAATTGGCCTGATCACAAACAGGCCCAAAAGCATCTTCTGGCTGATTAGAATGAAGGGTCCCAAATATTAATTTCTTCACTGTACCTACAGTGTATCTTTTAAACTACCAACAATTTTGATTTGGAGACTTGATGGAGAAGCCTCCATATATCAGGCATGTTATACCAGTAGTCAATTTTCATCACTGTTAAAATAGTGAACCTAATTTTCTTTTCTTAATGTGAACAGTTTTTTGTCTTTTACCGTGGTCTTTTTTAATACCTTTGCCGACTGGATTAAGCTGTTTGCCAAATTTATATTGCCATATGGTTGCATATTTGCCTATCACACAGTCATTACTTAAGCTTCTTTTAGATAAACTAATCCATTGGAAGCCTGCTGTACAGTACTGGCATACTGTAGGATGTAAATGAGACAAGGTTTGAAGGTGGAATTAACAACACGAAATTATTAGTAGGCAAGTGATATAGTTGGAAGAAATGAAATTTCAAGTATGCAGATCCTTCTGTTGGTTTGCATAGAATCAGCAAACATCAAACTAAGTACAGACTGGGAAAAACTCTTAATTTTAACCTAATGTGGTAATCAGACAATTTGGGATAAGAGAAGCGATTGCCCTACATAATCACCTGCCCTGTGACCAGAGGGGCAGATAAAAATGTTAAGAATTCCTCTGAGCTAAAATAAGAGAGGAAATTATCAGCTGTGGAACACTGATAAATGAGTTGAAGGGCAGCTGCAGTGGAGGATTATAATGTGCTGTAAAGCCACTATTTTATTCAGTCCATGATTTCGAGTGCATACAGCAGTTCTGAATTTTTGTTCCCAGGCTCAGCTGTTGAAGGTATTTTGTGGTCTCTCTGAGGCTGTGGGCTGAAAGGTCAAAGTTCTTTCGTGAAAAATGTTCCCCTACTGGGAAATGGGCTGTTAATTAAATAAAAGCTATTACTTCCTGCTACAAACCTTACTTCACTCTAAGGTATTTTTTCAGTTCTCAAATAATTTTTCTTTTCTCAGTTTTAAGTTCTTTCTGTTCTTTTCTTTCTATTAAAGAAAAAAAGAAGTGTGTATGCTATTCTGCTGATTTTATGCTGAAACATTTAAGGAGAAAATACCCTCTTTACCTATCTACCTGATTTTCTTGCTATACATGTGAGGGTTGAGTTTGTCCTCTTAGCTGTAGTGTTGCATTAAATGCAGTTGTTTATTTGATTATTAAAGTATAGTTTCAGCTTTCAGGGAAATACTCCCCCTTTCTAAATGTGCAACTTAGAATTTTTACCTTGTTAAAATTTCATATTTTATATTAATTCAAAGACACAGTTTTCCTCAAAGTCTTACTCCGTGCTAACTTCAAACTACTACTATTTCATAGCAGTTTTCCTTTGACAAAAGTCTTCTGAATGGAACATAAAATCCAAGTCTAGAAAAAAAATTGTTATTCTTTTCCAGGAAGATGAAAAATAATTTCCATAGCACTTACTACTGTCAGGCTCCTGCAGACATGAGGCAGACATGCTCTCATTACTCTGCTTGGTCTTGTTAGCTGACATTGTTCTATTTATTACTGACCTGTGGGAAGGTAAACAATAGAAATGTATTGACTCAGTGCTGGAGTAGTTTTCATCTTACTGCAAGTCAGGATTTTTTAAAATGCACTGTAAAAACAACATACTTTCTTGCAGTGTATAAATGTGTGTGGCTTTAAAAAGCAGTAAATGACAGATTTTCAGTTTTTGCATGTTTTCTGTTCATTATTTTAAAAAACTAACATTCACAGAGAATTCTCTTTATTATGAGAGACAAATTCACATGCTACCCAGGGATTAGAAATTATTTCTTCTTTATTTTACATAGTACTAGTATTGTCAAAAACCTCATTTTTCCAGATGACCCAATACATGCTGCTATGGGCCATTTTTACTACTGTCTAGAAACAAATATGGAAGTGCAAATTTTATTTTTGTGGAGATCCAGCTCACACTACAAATATTATTTCTGCTCAGTTCAAATGCTCATGTACAGAGTTACAAGTTGTGTGTGCCCTGATCACTCAAAACTGGAGAATTTTAAACTTCACAGTACCCCTTTGCATTCAAAACCAGTGAGGACAATTTTAGGGCCACTGCTCATTAATGTTTTTATAAAAGATCTGGACTCATAAATTGAATGTACATTAAGAAAATTTGCCAATGGTGCTAAAACAGGTGGGGCTGTGGACTCCCTCAAAGGTAGAGGGGCCTTAGAGAGAAATCTGCATAGGCTGGAGGGCTGGGCAATCACCAATCAAAATTTAACAAGATTCTCCACCTGGGACAAGGTGATCCCTGTTACATGTAAAGACTGGGGAAAGAGAAGCTGGAGAGCAGCACCACGTGAAGGCACCCGGGGGTCCTGGTCCATGGCAAGTTGGACATGAGTCAGCAGTGCTCTGGCAGCCAGGAGGCCCAACCCTGTCCTGAAGGGCATCAGGCACAGCATCACCAGTAGGGCAAGGGAGGGGATTGTCCTGCTCTGCTCTGCTCTGCACTGGGGCAGCCTCACCTTGAGTGCTGGGATCTGCCACAATGCAGGAAGGACTTCTGACTTTTAGAGTGTGTCCAGGACAACCAAGTTGGTGCATGGGCTCAAGGGCAAGACTTCTGAGGAGTGGCTGAGGTCACTTGTGTTGCCCACCTTGGGGAAGTGAAGACTGAGGGGTGCCCTCATCACAGTCTACAGCTTCCACAAGATGGGCAGTGCATACAGCTCTCTAGTGACCAGCAACAGGACAGGAGGAAATGGAATGAAGCCATATCAAGGGAAGTTCAGACTAGACAGCTGGAAAAGGTTCTTCACTGAGACCATGTTCAAGTCACTGGAACAGGCTCCCCAGGGAAGTGGTCAGGGTCTGAAGCCTGTCAGAGTTACAAGAAGCACCTGGTCAATGTCATAAGGTTCAGTTTGAGGTAGTCCTGCAAAGAGCAGAGAGTTGGACTTGCTGGTCCTTATGAGTCCCTTTCAACTTGAGGTATTCTTTGTATGTTGCACCAGGCAACCTTCTGCCAGCTACCTGGTAAAAAACTGTGTAAACACAGAATGAATCACAGTCATCCAAATCTATCAGCTCCCAGCCATCCCTCTGATCTATCAGTAATGGAAGCTGATTCTTTTGCAATGTTGATTTTTTTGCAATGACTCAATAGGAAGGTGTTTCATTCTGGGAAGCCAGCATCCCTTTTTATTTGGACTATGTATGAAATCTTTCCAGGATATATTTTAAAAAACTGACTGTACTCTGTCTCACTCTAAGATATATTAGCACCATTATTAGATTTCTGGATGTACTTCAGAGATTGTGCTGGTAAACATGGCTCTACTCAGAAATTAAGCCATCTTAGTCTAGTCAACATGTCAGTAAATATTCCTATATCCTATTCTCTGAGTTTCAAAAGTAGACAGAATCCAGAAGGCTGGATTACTTTTCTTTTCATGTGGTTTCCTTCTTTGTAATTGCCTCAAATATATCTGAAAGGACAAAACATTCTTGATCTATGTAGTACAGGAGCTTCAAACACACATACTTGAGAAGGATCTTTTCTTCAGTGTCCTTTATCTTCCTTTTTGTCCAGCTATCAGTGACTGCTGCAGCACCACAAGCTGATGAGTTTTACCAGTCTCCTGCACACTGGCTCACACGGGGACTTCACGGTGAAGGTGAATAAGGTCTTCCACATTACTGACTTTTTACAAGAGATGCTGGGCACAGCCAGCTGTGCCTTTAGGATGATGGTGACAGTACTGATAACGTACTAATTTGTTGTATCCATTGCATTCTTCTTTCATCCTCTGCTATCCATCTGATTGAGGATAAGCTAATCTATTTCAACCAGTTTTAGTTGGATCTCACTGCTGTGTAGTCTCAGACACTGTATATCAAAACATTTCTTGGCTGTTTGCAGTTTGTTCCTCTACTACTCTGCTATTCCATCCCTTTTCTGAAATATTTTATCTGTAGACTGCTTCACAGTAGAAAGGCAGGGGATAGGCAGCAACACAGTCAGTTTCCCAGCAAAGTATTTGGTAGGAGAGGGTTTGTGTACCAGATGATGGCAAACCACTCTGAATGTCTTCAGTCATAAGCAGCAGTTAATGACTGAAAAGTATGGAGACTTTAGGCACAGTAACCCTGCATAATGATAACAGAGATTAAAGAATCAATCTGAACAGTTAGTTCAGAGCTTTCAGTGCTTACTTATAGTTACAAAATGTTTTCATATCTAAATATTTTATAGTGGCTTTTCCACTGCGAAGGCCTTACATACAGGATTTCCCCATAGTACAGAAAATCCTTATCAGTGTTTTGGAAATTATGAGAATGGGCATAATACAAAACAGTATCTGTGTTTTCTGGCCTAGACATCTTATAGGAACTTCCCCAATGTATATGATTTGCAACAGTTGACTCCATGACTCTATGGATGAAAGACAGCGTCCACCAAAATCCTTCCTTGTCAAGTTAGTAAATACGAGATCTTACACTTCAGCTGAAGTCATGTGCAGGTGACTATCACTCCTATAGCCAGACAAACCTTTCAGGCATGTCTGGATCCACGTTAATCCTCTTTCCTTCATATGAGTCATATGTGATAAGGAAACGCAGACAAAATCAAATTTCTGTTAGACAGATGTGTAACTGGTTGGAAAGCTGTTCTCAAGAAACAGTTAATTATGCTTCACTGTCAGACGAGATGCATCAAAGCACACTCCCCAGGGACTATACAAAATTTAATTCATGACTGAAAAGATGAAATCAGCATTTAATGGTACTCATACTACCTGGAAAAATACTACAAGATATTATGATCTTAAATTATTTTAAGAATTCGTTTCAAAAAATGACATGTAATGACAATAAAGACAAATACCAACTTCTGTGTTTATACAGAAGTGATCTTTGCATAAAGGCAAGTGAGGGAGGACTGCCTCAGCAGCAGTTCTGGAGACAATAGGTGGATCACAAGTTGCACATGAGACACCAGTATATTTTTATAAAGGATGTAACTGTTGTACTGGGATACATAGAAAGGAGGATTATTTATAAAGCATGCAAAGTAGTTCTTTTATTCCTCTCAACTGTAGAAAAGACTTTCTGGTTTGGAACACCACAACTGGAGAAGGATTCTGACCAACTGGACCGATTCCAGAGGAGATGAAAGCTAGGAAATATAACTTGTGAGAACACATTAAATAAATAGAGGCTGTTTAATCTGAAGAAGAGGAAACTGAGGAAATATGTATTCTAAATATAGAAGAGAAAAGAGAAGAAAACAAAGATTTTTCCATGTTCTCTTCAAAATAAGTTCAGGCCAAATACCAAGACAAGTTTTCTAATTGTATTTTTGATCTTAGATAATGAGGTATTGAGACACATTCCCTGGGGAAATTCTGGAGATTCTGAAGTACTCATCATGTTCTAAAAGAGGTAAATCAGATATCTCTGGAGCATAGTTTAAAATTTCTGCTGTAGCCCAACAGGAGAGGATTTTTCATGCTCTCTTCAGACCCATTTTCTATTAATGTCTATGATTTTTTTTGTCACAAGTTAAATAGTAAGGTCTACTCCTCCCTATTGGTTAACCCAAATTCTATGGCCAGGGAGGCTGCTGTCCCCTCATTCTGTCCAACTTTGTGTTTTCCACACATGAGCAAGCAAGGGAATCCCTACTGCTGATCTTGACAGAACAGCTGAAGCAACTGTGGTAGCAAAGAAACTTATTTGTCTTATTTGTCTTTGTCAATGAAGTGTCCCAGGACTTTACTTTGCTTTTCTCTCAATCTGTCACAGTGCACTAAGAGATGCACTAATAGATGCTAATGGCCATGACCTGTGTCCTTTGGGACCTCTACTCACACCTGTGGGCACAGGAACACCAGCTTAGCCCTGGGCTCTTAGTCCACACCTGATGTGTGCTGTGTGGGTACCAACCTTCAGCTCAACTGCAGCCAAACCTGTACGTTACTAAAAACATTGACCCTGACTCATAGGCTGACTTTGCTGAACCTGTCTCAAGGCCGTGGACCTACCTTGAGATCCATGGGCTGTGTTTGATCATGGTTACTCTCACTGGGCCTGGTACTAAAAGGGTTCATTTTCATTTTTAGTTCTGGTAAGGTTCTTTCTTTGTCAACTCTTTTGCCCTCTCCCTTTATCTTTCATATATATATATATATTTGTGTATGTGTGTGTGTGTGTGTGTGTGTATAAACACATCAGTATTTACATATATCACCAGCTGCTCAAGTTCCTTGGGGTGGTTAAGCCATTACTCCTGCACATTATCTTTAGGTGTCCACTGACTGGATCAAGTAATTTCCTTATGCCTCAGACCCAGGTGTCCTGAGCTAGTCCTCAGAAGTGTTTTCCCCACTTATGACTTCATACAGGAAGCCAGATGAGAACCAAATTGGTTTTGGATCCAAATGGTTTCCTTCAAAAAATGTGTTCCTACAAACCTGTCACAAGCTTCTCCTGAACATGGTTTTGGCTCTTCATCTTATCTAGAGAACTGATATACTTCCATTCTTTCTTGAAGGGAGAAGGTTTTAGAGGCAGGGTATCTTCAGACTTTTGTTGTTAAGAGGCCTTTAACTTTTTGCCTTCACAGGAGTAGGTGCTCTAGATCCAAAGTTGTTTGTGTCAGCAGCTGAGAGGTTGAAAGTCAGGAGTGCCAAGCAGGATAACCACCAGTGAAACCTGTTATGAAAACACCAAAAAGGAGCCTCCCTCCAAGATTAATATACATTCCACCAGAGCTCAGTCTAAATTAGTGGCTTTCTTGAGTGGTATCTCCATTGCTGACATTTGCTCAACTGCTGCCGGGAGTTCCCTCCACACCTTTACCAAGTGTTTTGCCATTTCAGAAACATCCAGGTATAATAAAGTGTGTGGTAATGTGTTTCTGCAGTGCTTAATGATGAAGAATGCCATGTTTCCCTACCAAGCACTGTGAGTGTTAGGAGGAGCTGCAGTATGAATATAAATATGGATAATCTATATTAATAATTTCTGGTTTGAAGATTGAAAATTATTTACATATCGGTTAATGAAGCTGTTAAAGGTGTGCTGGTTGTGAGCATGCTCCTTTCACACACTTCTTCTCCATGTGTTTGAGTCTCTTACTACTCAGCCTTGGGTTTCTGTTATGGAAAAGGAAGTTAAATAGTCTCCATGTTATGTATGTAGCAAAGCCAACAAGCCTGATAGAAAGGAAGTGAATGTAAACTAGGCTGGTGGATACTGCATGGATATGAAACTATGTGGTCTCGAGGTTTTGCAGGACACACAGTGTGCACATCCATGTAAGGTATATACACTGATAGATAGGTAAAGGTATTTGTGAAATAACTTTCCTCTTGCTACTGCAGGTTTCACTTCAGAAAGTAGATCTTAATGCAAGATTGTAAGAGTCCATCCTTATGATGATGCATATGATCATGCCTACTAATAAATAAATTTTTATTTTTTCTAATAAGGACATTACATCTTTTTATTGCTTTTAGTAGAAGAACTGAAGTCTCCTTAGACACTGTATTTCTTGGAACAGTGATGAAACATTCCAGCAAAAAGATTCAGCCTGTGTGATGATACTGTCATAAAGCTTGACATCACTGCTCTTGGCTGGGCCACTCCCCTTTTCTTCAAATAATACTGATTTCAGCAGCAGTATCTGAAGAGAAAGAGGGTGCTTTGCAGTATGAGAGTAGGTGTTACAACTTGGCCTCTAATCTTTTACTGTGAAGTTGCTGGGGTGTGGGTGGGAGGAAGAGCATTTATTTCAGAGAAAGAATATTATTGCTGTATTCTCATACTAACATTGGAAATAGTATTTTAGTGAACTGTAGGGTACACTGCAGTACACAGCTAGAGACGCTGGAATGAAGTGAAGCTCATCCTATTTGGATTTCTTCCATCTAATTTTATTTTCCAAAGCTACATCCGTTTTTGGGTGAAGAGGATAATCTAGACAGAGCTGAATTAAGTTGTGGTCTCTGACTGCAGGGCTTGCTCTTATGGCTGGCTCTTTTTCAGGGCATAGAAATGAAACAGGAAACTCCTTGTGTCCTACTGTGTTGTACATATGCACATGGACCTATCTTCACTTCCCTTTTTTAAACATTTGTTTCGTTTACTATGTGAATATTATGTAATTGTATTCCTTTTTGTTTGTTTCTTCCAGAATGTTCTAATTGTGGAGGTAAGCTGGGTGTTTATGTCATATTGTACTTAGATAGTCACACAGTCAAATCATGATTGGCTGTTCATTGTCTGTGTTTACACTTCTCTCGCTGGGAGATGGTGAAGAGGGAGAGGGGTTGATTTGCTTAATGGCCTCTCAGTCTTATTGCAATTGCATGACAGATAAAACTACATTGCTGTCACTCTAACTGGTGCTCTGCCTCGTGATATCCAGGAGTCTTTGTTTCTGCCTCATTTGATTTGTACTTTCTGTGGTTTCATCAACTCCTGTTCTTCAAGTTGTTCTGTTCCTTGGAGGACAGTGAATCAACTGCAGTGATGCCCTGCATTTCTCAGGTGCATGACATTGAAATAGCGTCCCTGCATATGCTTTACAGCCCCAGGGTTGTTCACAGTCTGGTTGGGAGTGTCAGTCATTCCCTCAAGGCTCCCAGCTCCTGCATCCAGCTCTCCAACCATCAGTGTCCCCAGGGGACAGCCCATCACAGAGCTGTTGCTGATGTAAGTCAGCAGTGTTCAGTTGTAGAGGGAAAGAACATGTCACCTCACTGATGCTACAAATTCTCATATAATTAAGATAGGTGATTCTCTTTGAAAATGTTGAATAAGCAACTGGAACACCTAGAGAGCACATTAGGATCTGCCTGGCATTTCAGAACCAGTTTGCTTGTGTGGGAAGTAAGCAGGACAGTGTAATGAACTGTATACTGTTGAAATTTCTTATCTTAGCAAAGGATGGAAGAAAAGCCATCAGCCACAGAGATGGCTGGTTACCTGAATAGCTGCTAAGAGCTCCAATTTGCCATTCCAGCTGCTTTAACAACAATTAAAAATGTCCACAGCAAATTTTGTTAATGCTATTAAACAGCTGGAGGGCAGAGACAAGGTGTTGCTGATCCACCCCCAAAGTTCAGGATCAACAGCTGCTCTCCATGGTCAGTTTTCTAGCCAGGTACCTACTGATCTCATTGAGATCATATTGGATATGGCAGCTCTGGAGAAATCACATTTGTACTGTGCTAATACAACAAATAGGGCAGATTTAGTCCCGACATAGAGACACATTGACATATGGTGATCTCAAGCATAATATGAAAAGTCTAATCCCTGCATCCTTGCAGTGCCCAGTAGAGTCAACTCCAGCCCTGAGTTACACCCCAAGTACTGGCAACATAGCTGTTTTCAAGAGGAAGTGGACAGTCCTTGAACTGATAATTTTATGAATAGAAAGTGCTTGCTTCAAAGTGTAAGCTCAATTATAGCCTTTTTTGGATGTGGTTTACAATGCACTGGAGAAATAAATCATCTCTACAAAATAAGAACGTGAAACTTCTCAGTCATTGTCCAGATTTCCTACTTTCAGCTTTCCTTTGTGTTTTACTTACTTTATTTTTCTTGTTTTGTAAGGATATTGTTGGAACTGGAAGGACCATGAAGGTTCTGCTTAACAATATAGAAAAATACAAGCCGAAAATGATTAAAGTGGCAAGGTGAGTAAAACGATCACAAAATTTAGTAATTAATTAGTCTAGTCCAGCATATTTTCCAGAGTAGATTGCCATTCAGACATCCTGTTTTAAGTTGATGCTGCAATATGAAAGAGAGCTGCACAGAGGAGCTGCCTGAGTCACTAAGGGGAGGGTGAAGGAAAGGAGGGGAAATGCTTTTCATTGTTCTGCCTTGGCGATGATCCTCCAGCCATTTCAAGACTGGCACTGATGGACTTGGGAGGGGAATACACCCAGCTCTTCCCTGCAATCAGGATGTTGTCAGGAAGAGAAAAAGAACAAGAACAGGGACTCACATGGCTCAGAAGATTTTTAGTAAAGGGAATAGTTTTTATGTGTGTTACTCAGTTACATATGGGGTTTATTTTATTTTTATTACAGTTTGTTGGTGAAAAGAACATCTCGGCCTGATGGGTACAGACCAGATTGTAAGTGTTCTGAAAACCTCTACTTGACAGTAGAAGTTACCACTACTCTGTCACTTGCCATTCATAATGTTCTATGGACTGCTAGAAGCATTGTAAAATACCAATTGTCAATGGGTCTATGGGATGCAATGGAAGGATTTGTATAATTGTCATTTGGAAAGCCTACCCTACTTAGGTTTTCTGCAGAATACTAACTTTATTGGGAAATTTTGAAAGGATTTAATTTTATCAATGAAAGGTGAGTGTTTTATCTTCTGTCTCTGACAAACAATATCGAAGAGAATATCCATTTCTTCTTTTTCCTTCCTCATTGCATCTCTCTGGAGGAGCTGCAGGATTCCATCTGAGTATGAAAGGTGTTTTATTGTGACTAAGTATTAAGAAGTTTTATATTTTTTTATTCAGAAAAGCACTTCTGTTTTTTTATATTATTATTGTTCAAAGGGAAAACACTGATATTATAATTAAATACCACCCCCTAAAAAGCAGAAGATAAATTGGGCTTTTTAAACTTTCTCCTGCTGCTCAGTTTGCACCATACCAGCACCACTTCTCTCTAAATTATTGGTCCTTATACTGTGTTATGATGAAGCTGTAAATGGAGCTATACCAAGCAATTGTCATTTTAGACTTATTTAGAATAAATGATGTAATAACAGGTATGTGGCTAAATACGAAAAGAATAGATCCATCTAGAAGAGATCGACCAGTATTTGCTACTGAAGAAGGCTCTGGTCAGCTGAGCTGGGGAGGAGGGTAGAAGGAGAGTAGGCAGGTGAGTACCAGGAGGCAGCATGAAGGGTTTTGATTTGGGATGTGGGACAGAGGGAAAATTTATGAAGCAAAAGTTACTGAAATGTTGGGCATGGCCTTGAGGTTTTAGTCCTGTTATCTGAACTGTGATCCAAACATTTTGTTGTACAACTTTTTATACAGTGGAGTGGTATTTTTTAACATTTAGAATTTAATCCAGTAAATTAAGGCATATATTTGACTGGATTCGCTAATGTTAAACATATAAAAGAGGCAATAAAATTACTTCATTAAGGGTAGCCTTATATTTTTATGTATTGACTTTTGAATGAAACAAATTTTATCTTTGCTTATTCATAGTGTGATGAATTTTATAAAACATCAGAGATTCCTTCTGTAAATCACTGACAGTGGTGTAGCATTTCCTCACCTAAATTTACAATTCCAAAGTGCATATAACCTCCAATCTTAAACAACTGAATAAATTCCTTATCTGAATACCTGTAGAATTTTTTATGTGGACCTATTTTTGTGTACATAAGATTGGGTTTTCCTCTGGTTATTTAGAAAACAATTTGGAAAGAGTCTAACTTGTTTTATGTAGACCTGATATTGCACAGACCTTCACACTCAAAAAGATGCATGTCTGTGCTTGGCTTCAAGTGTGTGAGTTGTACAGTTGTGGTGCACTGCATGCATTTACTTTGTTAAGCATGTGCTTGGATCTTCTTAAGGTCAGGGCTTTAATTTAAAAAGCATTTGACATGTTTTGGTAGCATAAAATACGAGATAGATTTTGCTGTTCTTAGCAGAAAATATACAGATCTCTGAAAGTTACTTCTGATTTAGTATTCTACATTTTTCCATCATTACTGTGATACGGGACAGTAATCTTCACACATATATACCAGTGGAGCTTCCAAATGCAAGCAGAACGTTCCAGCTCTGATTCTGGCTTCCTTCCACAATGAGCCAGTGATAATTTTATACAAAATTATCCTCTCCTCTGACTATTCACATCCCTTTCACAAGTGCTCTATGACTGGGAACTGGTTATGGGACTACTGCTGACCATGATGTCTCATTCAAAAGTAACATAGCCCCAGCTGACTCCATATAAGTAGAGTTTGCTTGTTGAGAACCACGCATGAATTTAAGGGCTTATAACTGCCACTGATCTTATACTGATGGTGTTTGTTATTTGTCTCAATACAGATTACGGATTTGAAATTCCAGATTTATTTGTGGTAGGTTATGCCTTAGACTACAATGAGCACTTCAGGGATCTAAACGTAAGTTTCTTATTAAAAAAATAGTTTAAAAAGTCACTGATCTACTTTTTCCATATTTATTCCCATAAATACCCCACAATTTGTCTCCTCCATGGGGCCCTGTGGAGGTATGACATGGTTGGGATTTGGGATCCTTTCAGTGAGTGCAAAACTCCCTGTAAAACCTCAAATAATCCAAAGGAGTGCTGCTTAGCACTGTGAACAGTTCCCTCCCCCTAAGAGTTCCCTAAATTTCCATCTGCTGTGAGCCTAGGGCTTCTCAGGTCCACCATTGCCAGTATGTGCAGAGACAGCAGCAAAAGTGAAGCAGGTCAGGCACAGGTCACATGGGTTGTCTGAATACTATGTTGCCTGTCCCTTTTTTCAGAGAAGTGAGGATGGAAAAGAGGTGCAAACCTTTCCTCTGCTTCTTGTGGTACTCCCAGGGGTGCTCCTCAAAGCTGAGAGTTCCAAGTGGGAAAACTTGCTGTAGCTAGAAAGTGAAATCAGAATTCACTTCCAGATGTCTGGAAGGGAAAGAGTAATTGTAATATCACTAGGTTGGCCAAGCCTAAGTATTTCTGAACAATTAATTAATAATTAATAATGTACTCAACCGTACTTTTGCAATCTGTTCTGTTTTTTTTCAGCACATATGTGTTATCAATGATCATGGCAAAACAAAATACAGAGTCTGAAGCAGTAACATCCACACCTGAATATTTCTGTGAAGCAGAAATTTGACTACACTCCCTCAAGCATCTCCCAGAAAAGTGATTCAACTGGCTTGTATGTCTTTCAACTCAGTATAATAAGGGGTTTACTCTAGAGATGCTGATGAATATTTACAGAAGTGAGAGGTCTTATCTAAAATGTGAAGCATAGGGCTTTTACAGTTACTACCTTTATTAAGTATTAAAATTACCACCTAAGATGCCTTTTGACTAATAACTTGTCTGCCTCAGGTCTCATTGTGAACACATCTTTTCTTTGCTCAGTTCTTCATTCCACCTATTGCAATTCATGTACTTCACTGTGTTGCACGGGATAGTTCAAAAGTGCCATTCTGTGCATGAGGATTATTTTACAACATTTATTGATTTCATCATGCCTGTAGTCTTGGTCAGATATGCTGCTGTGAAATTGAAAGCATTATTTTGACTTAATTCTACAATTCAAAAGTTTCAGCAGAAGTTCTGTGTTGTGTTGCAGTTCATTACTCACTCTTCAAAACAAAGCTTTAGCTCTCAGAATGTGCTGAATTAAGTGCAGATCCAAAATTGGAAGATATCATGGTTCTGGTATATTATGTAGCCATAGATCTGACCTGTTTAATGTGCTGAATTTTAATCAAGACAAACCAGTTCCAGGCTGGTTTGAATTTCTGTATGGTATCCGTTTCTTCTCTAGGACACAAACAAGTATGAACAGTGTTCTCCTGAGCTTATATTCTTAACTGAACCTCATAAAGCACAAAAGTTTAATGTTAGACAATTATTCAGTTATTATTTGATTTTTGTAACATGTCTAAGTATAGGCTTTTTGTAACCATCTGTCATCTTCGAGAATACAGGTCTGACAATGCTGAAGAAGTCCTGTATAGAAAAAAAAGAAAAAATATATAGGACAACACAGAAAACCAGTTAATGCATGAGTGTTGTAGACTCTAGACTCCTTCCTTTATAGATCATGTTTGAAGAAGTTTGTGAATTTTATGTACTGTATTAGCTGTGAAAAGTTTAATTCTGTATTAAATATAAGTGTTCTTAACAACTTCCCAAGGGAAACCAATGCAAAGTAAGTAGCTGTGTATCCATAGCTTTGCTCTGAACTGTGAAAGGCAGATTGTTACTAGCTGCAGATAAACTAATAAACATTAAGAATACTTATTACATTGCACAGTTGTTTGTTTCCCAGCTTCAGCATATTTTGCACATCCCATAAAAGCTTTTGAAAAATATCCATTTACCTGGTAATCTAAACATACCATACATATGTATTCTGTAGCTGATAAACTATTGTTATTTGGATAAAATCCATGATGTTAAGGGAATGAAAAGGTCAAAGAATTATGGTGATTGCTAGAGAAATGCCTTAGCTCATCTCTACTCCTTGTATTTTAAAAGAGTTCTGTTGAAAAGCTTTCCCTCAGAGTAAATTTCTTCTGTTTTAGAGAATAATGTATATCCTTACAGACCCTGGAAGAAGCTGCTGAAGAATTTAATCCCTTTTTGTTTGATGAGAATGGTAAAGCTTTTCTTAACACTTCTGACTGCTACGGATTTAGCAGTAATGGCACATTGCATAGACTGACATGCTTAGACTTAGGCTTAGTCCAAGGCATCCATTAGGTTATTTTTTTTCCTCTTTTCTTAAAAAATTAGTCCAATTCACCTTGCTACAATTATCAGCTTTCAGCAATAACAATAAAAATTTAGTGAGCTGTGTAAAATTAGTGTGACAGTATAAAGAACTGTAGATACAAATAATTCAGACAGTGTTAAAATTGTTTAATTGGAAGACTCAGATTATTAAAATCTGCATGCTTAAAAGAAAAGATCAGATCTCTAGATATTATGAGAACTGGAATGTTTCTTCAAATTCCATTTCCTCCTATCCTCAAATTTTTAACATTGTGAAAAAGGACCATACAGATTTCTTTAGTGAATTTGCATGTGGAATTATCCTGTGAATTAGGGTTCTAATGTCATATTGAATTTTGTACCTGTATGTATCTGAGCATCTCCAGGTATCTCAGCTGCCATCCACATTACTCTCTGCTTGAAGCACTTCCACCTGAAAAATCAGCTTTCTATTACTTTAACAATCAGACTCTGAAAATCATTACTGTAACTGAGGGAACAGGTATGTTGATTGCATGTATGACCAATATTGTGCTCATTGGGCACTCTTTGGTGTGCTCAGGGAATTTATTGTTGTGTGTTTTGGTAATATTGTTGATTCCACTCCTTTAACTAAAAGGCCACTAAATATTTTTTCAGTTGTGGTTGCACACTGTGACCCACAAAGCTATGTTTGGGTTTTTTTAATCAGTTCAGCAACATCTGTTACATAAGAGAAGATGTTCTCTAAAATCCATTATTTTCCTTGGACATTGTGTTTATGGACAGGCTTCCATTTTTATCTCAATTTTTCTTCTTGTGCACTTAATACCAGCATCTTTTCCCCACCTGTTGAATTCAAATTAGCATGGACAGTAATTTTGTTTAAAATGACATAAATACTTATCAGCCATCAGGTTTTAGACTTTATTCATTTATGTCTGATTCCAAAATATCCATAAGTGATTTTCTGGAGAGAAGGTCAAACTAGGAAGAATAATTTCTGTGCCTTGGTTAACTGAATATAAATTAAGATTTCATGTTGCAAACCATAGATATGGTTAGAATATCTAGTAATTTCTGCCTAAAAAATAGAATTTAAATAGTCTAAAAGATCTGTAATTAATTTTTTTCAATTGAATCAGCTGCTGTACTCTCCTAATTAGAGCTGAAGAAAGTAGAAAATAGTGTCTCTTTGATTCATTAATTGATTGATTGCTATTAGTGTTATATTTCTTGACCATTTTATCTTAATTCTTTAAGTGTTCTTAATAAATCTGTATAATGTAATATTCTAACATTTCCACCCAAAATACAATACTAACTGTATGTGATATTCAGCTGCAGAAGAGTTTCTGATCTGTGAAAGTGTGAAATCGTCACAGTTTATACACTGTGTTTATACACAGTTTTATATATCAAAATGCTTAACTTTGAGATGTACTTAGGTCATGAGTCATCACTATTGATCTATGGTAAGAATAAGATTTATTTAAATAAAAATATTTGCAATTCTAAATTTTGATATTTCTTTATACTGAAGAAGATAAAGACTGAATCACCTCTGCATATCTTGCATTTTGATTTTTTCATATAACATAGCAGTGAAAACCCCTATTGTAATTAAACTTGTTACACATGCAAACTGTAATTGATTCTAGCTACCTTGAAAACTTGAATTTTCAGTTTCAGTTAAAAATTAGAGTCTCAAAAGAAAAACATTACAAGGTTGCATAGCAAGAGACAGGAGGATTCCTTGCGCTTTTGTAAAACCATCATATTTGAGGATACTTTTTCCTTCTTTTACCTTTTAAATGTTTTCCAAAACGTCTCATGGTCTAAAAACAAAGATCTGAGATGAATGCAGTATCTCAGTATACTGGGAAAGGTATCCTAAATGATTCTTCTCCTTAAATTGGAGGGAGAAATGCAGATACATAAGTTAATGTAGGTGTGTGTTACCTCAGCTCAATCTTCCAAAAGTTAGCTCTGGCTGTAGCCTCCACATGACTGAGGTGGCTGAGTCAGCCTGCTCCTGCACTTGTCTCAGTGTCCCCACTTGAAACCTTGTAGGTGAGAGAAGCAGGCTGTCAGGTGCTTTAGCCATCCTTTCAAAACATTGTAAGTACAGTGGAGGGAAAATAAAAGTTTGTATCCTAATTTCATACACTTTTCACAGTTACTTTTTTAATGCCACATGCCTTCCTCTGGGAAGTCAGCCCTGTACAGCTATCCCAGTACCTGTCTGAAATGTTTGTACCACTAGGGAATGACTGCTGTGCTTGCCAGAGATATTCAAAGCAGTGACAGCACTACAGCAACACTTGGACAGCTAGTTTGGTCACAAGCCATAAACTATACTGTGGGATTATTTTGTAGTGTTAAAAGGATAATTATTTGTGAAGAAACAGCAATATTATGCACTTATAAATGGTTAGAAGGGAAAGACACCCCAAGTAAGGAGTGCAATACAAACAGATTGAGGAAAGATTGTCCTTTATTTTGCAGAAAACACACAAAATCTTTTAGAAGGGGAAAAAAGGAGACATTAGTTCTGGGTGAGGCTCTGTGAGCCCTTTGAAGGCTGTCAGCTGTAGTTTGGATGCTTGTGCTGTTACGCAGAACTGGCTGACCCTGCCTTCCTTTCTGTCAATAAACCAGTGCTTGGTTTCTTTGTACCTTCGCATGGACACATGCGTATCCGCAGCTGAACCTTTCACTGCTGCCAGCAGTTGTTTTGGAACACTAAGGAGTTTCCAAATGCAGAAATTTAGACTCAGTTAGTTAAATACTTGCTGTCAAGCCTTATTCCTTCTGCTGCTGCATGGAGCAATGAACTACTGACAAACTATTGGAGTCTGCAGTACAGCGATTTATGTCTAATACTAAGTTTTGGATACTGTTCAGAGGATGACCTTTAGTTTGTTTCAGGAGTGGCATGAAAGTTTTCCTCTGTTTTTCCATAGCAGAAAGAGACAAAAATTACTTGTAGTACTGTAGTTCTAGAAGTCTTGTCTTCAACCTGCATGATTGGGCCTCTGATAATGGTAAGAAAGTGTTGGTTCTAACCATGACACCAAATTTCATTAAATTAACTCATTACTGTGTGTGTTCAAAAATACATTGTTCCTACTGTTAGTAGAGCTTTGTATATTTATCAGTGCTGTTAAGTCATGAGGTTACACAAGGGACAGCTATTGCTGGAAGACATATGTTATGCCTTCATAGCTATTGAATTTGCATAGAAAAACATTGGAATTTAGCTAAGATATTTTAGAAGCAATGCCAGAAAACAGAGTTATCTTGAAATGCCTTTCTCAGCAATCTTCCATTTTCCTAAATTTCTAGAAGTATTAATCTTTTTTCTTCAGATTTCTTATCTGCAGTTACACATTGGTTTTATACTCTATTCTATCACAATGTCTTTTAAGCAAGTCCTTACCAGTCCTGTGGTTTTCAAGGACATTCACAAATGCTTGTTATTTACCAGGAAACTTGAGCCCTTTTTCTGAAATATTCAAGAGCAGATTTTCAAAGGTGCTTATGCATCCAAGAAAATTTTATGGGATTTCACCTGCTTGGATAGGTGCCTAGCTGCATCCTTCAGTGACCATGTACCTTTGAAATTATGGTTCTTGACTAATCTGGATAGACTGGGAAAATATGCAGTAACATAACTTGGAATGAAAACAGGAGGATATCACAACAAAAAGAAGAGGCAAACACAATCATGTCATTCTTTCATGTGGGCATGAATATCTCTTTGTCTTTCTGAATCATGCAAGTGTTTAATTGATTTATTTGTTTGGGTTTTCATGAGAATTATTGTAGTAGTGTTTCTGCTCTTTCTTAGGAAATTTGGAATGCAGCAAGAGTGCTCAAAATTCAGCTTTTGGAAATAATAACTTAGCATAAACATTAGCACAGAAAGACAGAAAACAGATCAGCTACAAAGGAATATTCAACAACAGTGGCAGAAGAGTCAAGGAGAGTAAAAAATGAAGTGTCATAAAAAAATCTTAAGCCATAGAGTATTGATTGGAATGGATCCACCAGTGGGTGTACAGGCAAGATATTAAATTGGTTAAATATGACCTGCTGAATGAGTGTGGAGATGGGAGCTTTCTGCTGAGAGCCAGTTTGGTCCTGGGCCCATTTGTGCCATATGGGAAAGAAAATCATAATAAACTGAAATTGTTTATCTTCCTTCAGAAGCATTTCAGATAATAACATGATGCTATTAACTGCATTCAAGCTTTTAACTACAAACACCCAACTGAAGCTTCCAGTACTATTTTGCCTAAGCTGTAGACAAGACAATCTCAGCCCTGTAAAGTCAATCTCAATCTCTCTGTTTTAAATTTAATCAAGTACTAGACACTGATGTTACTCCATCTGTATAGATTCCAGTGTTGTTCCTCACAGCCTCTCTGTCCTATTTTCTGAGATTTTAATATCTTTCCATCACAAGCTTTTTTATTCCTTACATCTTAATTTATCCCAATTTCTCTTAGCCTATTAACCAATTTACAAGCTTAGCAGATGCTGGGAGAGAAGTGAAGAATGATCTGCAGACAGACATTGCTGAGTTTGCAATCCCAAGAGAAAACAAAACCCACAAAGTGCTGAGATACTCTGTGGGGTGGCAGTCATTTTTTTTTTCATGGGAGATTTTAAGAAAAGTAGCAAATATTTAACTTTAGGGGAGAAAAAAATCTTTGCTTTGTATCCAGAAGTGTCAGAGCAGAGGTGACTGGCTTGCAAGGCATGGAGAGAGGATTTTGTGCCACCACCACTGTCCAGTGTGGTTCTGTTTGCTGCCAGAGCTTAGGCAGAGGCTGGGGCTGGAGGAGCAGCCACTGCCACACAAATCAGCACAACTAACATCCTCCTTTGCTGCAGCTTTTCTAGCTCCAGTGCTCAGACAGACACAGAACAGGGTTTATCCTGGTCAGGTCTGGCACACTGTTGATTCTGTCGGGCCTCAGCCATATCTCACAGCAGTCTAGCCAAAATATGCCTCAAAGTATTTTAATATTTTCCCCACACAAGTCACAAGCTGGAGTCCAAAGCTAGCAAGTGTTTTCCTGATTATGGTCTGTTTATTTATAGAAGAAGAGTCAAACATAAAAACACATTTCCTATGCAGAAGGGAAGAAGGAAATCAAGGCACATCGTGGCACTGCCCCAGGCAGCTCTGAAGTGTTTGGTTGAGAACAGATTTACCATGGTTATTTTCCATCCCCTAAACTGTGTTTAGACTGTCTCAGCTTCAGCAGTCTCTGAGACATGTAAATTATTTTATGCAGAAGGACAACAGAATTTTGTGAAGCCAAAATAGGTAAAGAGTGTATGTAAAGCTACTTAGGAAGGAGTGCATGCTCTCTGTGTTCAAATGGCACACTCACCCCACACATACCAGCCCTGTTCCTACAGAGGAACACAGACCAAGTCACCATCATTGCTCACACACCCCAAGTTAAGCCCCTACAGAGTCTGAGCAAGATTGTACCAACAGATTTTTCTTAGTATAGGTGTATACATGAACATACTATCATTTTCAATATGGATGTTATTCCAAACATCCTTTTGGAGTCCTTTTGCCTCCTTTAATATAATGGCATCAGCCTAAAATTAGGAATGGTGGTACTATTGTTAACTACAAGAATGTAAATTTTGGGCACAAAATTTAATACATCGTGAAATGTGATGGGAAAGCAGCCATGTAGTTTGAAGTAAGGATCACCACAGGTTCATCCACCAATATTTTCATGAAGTCTCTGCTGTTGAGGTAAATCTTCATTACCTGAGGAGACAAAGGCACATCATAGCTCTTCTCAGCCATCATGAGGCATGCTTTCCAAATTCATAATAACTTACAAGGCCCATTTGTAGTAAAGCAAAAAGAGTAGAATATACACTCTTGTTTATGAATCATAACAATCATCACAGAGCACAGCTGCTTTATTCTCCTCTGTAGTTCACCTGCCCATGAATTCCAAGGCTTTCTCCCTTGAGGCTCTTCAAGACCAACCTGGCCTGCCTAAAGCCACAGTTTCATCCACAGCCATTATCCTAACAGAGCCAGAACCTTTGTGTCTTCCACCTTAATTTGCTAAGAGAAATCCTTTCCCAGCCAAAGCACTAAGCTATGTAAAATTATTATCAGTTATGTAGCGCAGGAGTGGCCACAAAGGACTGGGTATCAGCACAGCCTATGGGTAACAGGCTTGGGTTGAACTGGGATGGGGATAGTGGCATTTTACCCTGCCATTTTTGGAAGGGCTGGGCTGGGAGGATGAGGACAACCACAGTCTTTGGTTTATGCAGCAGCCAGAGCACCTGAGCAGAAGCACAGTGCTCCCTCAGGGCTCAGAGCCTCTCGTGGCAGCTCCCAATGTCAAGTCCAGCACCCTGCTGAGATCTCCTGGTATTTTCCAAGCTCAGCTCTCAGTGTTAGAGCAGATGGGATCACAGTTTAAAACTGTCAAGGTGTAGGAGTTAGCTTTTCACCAAGAACAAGCTCTAAATAAAAATGTCATCATGCTACCTTTATAAACATCCCTGACCTTCTCCTGAGGGTTTGTGCTGCTCTCCCTGGCTGCTGTTGCTGCCTTGGTTCAGCTTCTTTCCAGAACCAGTTTTTCTCACCCTCCACTGGCTTTCGCTCTTGCCCGAGACTGCTTCATAAATGTGTTTTACAGCTCAAAATTACCACACCTGACCTACCCCTCCCTCCCTGCCTGTGGCTACAACTGAAATAATAGGGTGAGTGGGGAAAAGTTATTTTGAAAATCAAGAAAGTAGGAGATTTCCATGTTTAGGTTTAATCAAAATTATAGTACCAATATGTGTGAAACACCAAGGCCTGGCTGATGTTCTCTGCTGCTGTTGAAAGAAGCTGCTGCCTTCGCTCCTTCAGACAGTTTTGATCTATAGGGAAATGTAGTGTCCTAGTAGGTAATACTGTAGCTATTGTAAAAATGGAGAGCTAACAGATAAATATCTGCCAACTTGTAAATAATTATTTAAGAATTTAGAGTTTGGAGAGATTTTGGCTTTTTAAAAAATTTTCCTCTTTCCTGACATACTTTGCAAACATCCCTCGCCAGCTTATTTTCAAGAGTCTTCTAATTAGTAATTCCAGGAAAAAACAATGGATTTATCATTTGTTCTTTTGTCTATATGTTCACCTAAGTTGAAAAATCTTGGGAGGTTGCCATCACTCTTTTGAATTAATTCATATCAAATTTGCTCTAAAAGTTAGTTTCAAAATGGGCAGTTAAGCATTCAGGTGTCACTATCTGCATTAATTGCTTTCTGAAAGACAAAACTAATTCTTACTTATGTATGATGTTCTTATAATAATAGTTAGTAGAAATGTGGACATAGGAAAACAGCTCAAAATTCAGTTTTTTCTATCCCTGTTTTGATAAAGTCTTAGCTAAAAAGTATTTTTATATTTCTCATATTCTCAGTGATTTTCCAGAATTCTACCAGAACCTCTGTGTTCAATGTTTTAGGTCAGTAAATTTAAGTCATAGAATTCCTGCCTCATTGGTCCTGCCTCATATCAAGCGTGCTTCATTTGCTCTACTATACTGACCTTAGAAATTCCTGTTAAGGGACTCCTCACAAGTCTGGTTTTAACTTAGGATTCTCACTTTTTATACTTCCAACAAGTATATTTCAAAGGTAGCAATGCAGATTGCTCATCCAAATTAACTTCCTTGTTGCCCTCCCTCGTGCTTTCCACAGCAGGTCAGCGCCCCTCATTCCTCCTGACACATCTTGCCGGTGTTCTCAGTGGATCACATTTAAGTTCTGAATTATTTCAGCAACTACAGAATTGTTTCCTCTTGTTCCTGTGACATTTTATGGCACAATAAGGCAGCCTTGAAGTGAGAACAACTGGCTTTAGAGGAATATCCTTCATCATTTCAGCCCTTCCGGCCATGACAATAGCATAGAATACATGCTGGGCCTCATCTGAGTTCCTGCTGCAGATTGCTGTGGCAATGCCAGACTGCTGATCTGCTTTTCCCAGTGCATTGCAATCAGTAGCTATCACTGCAACCCCAGGTTCTTTCTGGGCTGGGCAGGCACATGCACGAGCTTTACAGGCTGCTGAGAGCCTGACCTCACTCCCACCCTTGGGACTGGCTCTGCACACAGGCACAGCGCAGTGCTGGACCACAGTCTGATGTCCTGGGCCTCTCCTAGTTTTAATTATTTGCAACACCTGGAGAAACTTCTAGAAGCCCTGCTTCTGGATTTAGTCTGTTTCTCCAGCCTGCTCCTCTTTGTCTCTATAGATCTGTCAGTCTTTTCAAAAACAAGAACTTTTTTTCCTGACAAAGCCAGATTCTTGGCACATTCTTTCAGCATTCCTTTGAACATCCAGTCAGCAAACAACATCACAAACACTTGCCTGCCCCCTCATTGTTTCCTGACCCTGATTTATGAGAGGTCGGTGTGATAGATGTTTAAACTAACCACAGGCTCAGTTTATGCCAGGCCATTCCATCTAAGCTTTCATGTCATATTAATAACAATTCTTTTAAATTCTATTGCAATTAAAATCAAAAGCAACAGCTGTATGCCTTCAGCTCCCACCCAAATATCAGGTATTGCTGAAGGCCAGAGTCCGTCCCTCTTCTCCTTTCTGGATATCATCTTCCCTTCTATATATTCATATTTTCAGATCAGTCTTGAAAAACATAGAAGCTCATCTAATTGAGTGGACAGCCAAGTGCAGTGACATCCAAGAGAAAAGCACAGCATTAGATAAGACTGCTACAGGTTGGCCCTTTGCAAATATGTCTGAGCTGGCTTTCACAGTACAAATTCAGGATGTGGGCAAAACCACAGATTCTCAGTTTCAAAAATCGAGAAGTTACAGGCATGTATATGCATTACTTTCAAGCTATTAGGGAGTTTGCCACAACAAATGAAACCAAGGTTCTGCAGGAGCTGAGGTGTCCCAGCTTTTCATCCCCAGAGGTGGCACTGCCCATGGCAAAGTGTCCTGTTCAGCAGCAGCACCCTAAGGGGATGCCCCATCACAGGCCTGCCAGGTTTGCTGGGGTTTAGCCAGCTGGCCCCTTGCCCAACAGATCAGCTGCTAGGTCATACTCTGCTTGCTGCACCTTGGCCTCTTCCTATTCCTACTCTTTTTCCTCCACTGCATTTCTTTTATTGTCTTCCTTTATCTTTTGTTGTATTTCTAACTCTGCTTTGTCCTAATTTTGCTGGAACCAGCAGCCTTCTGCTGGACTCTTAGACTGAAGGATCTGCTGCACTTCCTTTCTGGTCTCGCAGGACTGCTGCTGAAGCTTCTGGCAGAATTTCTTTCTTGTAGCTTTTTTTCCCCCCCAGACTCTACTGAAATAGCTGTTTGCCTTTCCAGTAAGAGATGCTGCATTACTACCAGGAGCAGGTGGTTCTCGTTTCAGAAATTCCTGTCAAGAAACTGAACCATGTGACATCTTGTGAATCACAGATTCTTGCTGTCTGTCCTGACAGTTTCTCTTATCTTTCTGAGCAGAAGGCTGATCCTTAAAATGGATAAGCAAGTGATATTGCATACCATGCCACTACAGTCCAGCCAAATAGTATCAAAACAAATGGCTTAGGTGGAGTCACTGCAAAATGCAGAATTAGAAAAGATCACTTGATGTTGGTCTAGAAAAAACTTTTATATTTGCACTATTGCCTCCCAGATGAATTAAAAATTACATAGCCTTACAGCTCTTAAATCAGTTTAAAAATCTCCTAACATTTTATAACCTCTGATTTATTTATAACCTGATATATTTTCTTCTTCAAAAAGTTCAACTTGAGATCCTACTTGCCATTTTGCAGCCTTTCTTTGTTCCTGCCTGACAACTAGAATGCTGGTGACCCTAGTGAGCTACCAGGCACTTCAGCTTCAGAACAACTGAAAATGTAGCACCTTAAACTGAGCAATCTGTCCAATGAGAAAAAAAAATGCATAAGGGAAAAAAGCAAGAGGTTATAGAGAAAACAAATTTAAAATATGTATTACAGAAAGTTATCCATGGCAAGAGTGGATATAGGGTTTAAACTTCTACAACTCAAAATCTGAATGTCTTATACATTTTAAAATGTATCTCTGGGCTCCAATGTCTCTGGCTAGGGTCAGTCTATTTTGCATTATCTGAACTGAGCTAGCTGAAAGGAGATTCTGCTGTCTCCAGACGAGTTCTTCCAGTTTCTATCACTAGCCATCACATAACAACAATAACTTTACACTTAGCTCATGCAAATATGCCAGAGAATTTTCTTCCACACCTCGCTGCAGGCCAGATGGGCTGGAAGGCAATGCAGTGTCCCAGGAACAGCCATGCCTGAGCCCATAGCAACTTTTTGTCCTACTTAGTATCTGAATGTTCTTGTTTTTGCTTGTGTACAAAGGACAAGAGCTGGAGCTTGTGTGCAAGCTGTTGGAGTAGCCCCTGATAATTTCAGTGCCACAGAGTTACAGTCATTATCCCTGATAAAAGCAATGTTCTCCTGCTGCCTCCTCAGTGCATTCATGGCGAAAGAGGAAATAGCGTTTTTGCAGGTGCGAGGAGCAATGCTTTCCAATGATACTTGATGGCACCAATGACACCTTAAAAAATCCTGTCCTTGACTTCAGTTGTCCATATGGGCACTCTCTCCTCCTTGCTGAGGGTCTGCTCCTTGAGCAGCACATCATTGCTCAGTTTTCTTCTTCAGTTCTGATCTAACCCTCCCCTGACTCAGCTCCTGCCACCCGTGCTCCACTGAATCAGTGTGCTTGGCTCATGATGTCCATCAGGTTCAGAACTAGAGGCAAGGTGAGTCTCATTCTAATTTTAAACTGTCACTTTTAAAATATTTTAAACTGTTATATGTAAAACTCAGGTATATTAAAGACAGAAGCTTGTGGGGGAAGGAGAAGGAATTGTGCATCTCTCTCAGCAGCTTCCTTATAACGAGGGCAAAGCAGGAACAGACTGTTCTACTGATGCTGCATTTTAGACTGAGCTTCAGTAAGCCCAGCTGTCTGCTGAGGGTCCCACAAAAGCCCCTCTTGATTTATTTCTAGCTAATACTACCTTCCTCCTCTGATCTGTATCCTACTTTCAAGGGATTTGCTCAGGTTAGTCTCCATTCTTTCATTTGGCTTCCAGGATTCTATTTCTGCTTCCACATTTTTAATCTTTCTTACAAGGTGTTAAGGGATCCTTATTCTCTTTTCAGCATTTTCTGCAAATTCAAGAAATAGCTGTATTCAATCACCTCATCTTCCCTCTCTGTACTTTGCCTCTGAAGGATCACATCATAAATACCATTTTGGCAGCTTTCTCCATGCTTATGATTCACCAGCTTTTCTACTTCCTATTTGTCACATTCAGATATTTATGGTAATCTTTTAATGCCACTCCACTAAACACATTTTTCTTGCAACTCTTGGGCTTCTGGGTCCTCTTATTATAGGAACCTGATTTTGGTTTCTCACATCCGCTACTCCCACCTTGTACAACTTCTGTTCCCATAGTTCTGATATGGGTAGGAAAGTGCTGATGGGTTTGTGCGGGGTCACCGGTCACTGTAACCTAAAAAATATGAGCAAGTCTCAGGTTTGGTGAATGGAAGTAGATCAAGTCTTGAAAAGATCCTTTAGGACTGACTTGTACTAGTCTTTACTCATATTTTTGTTTGTTTTTTCTCTTCATTTGAGAAGGTGAACAAAACATAATCAAGCCTACCAGATTTTTCTAAAGGCAACTGTATCCCACTGTGAAGGTGTAAACACAAAAGAGAGGGGCTGAGTTCTTGGCACTGACTGACAGGGAATAACTGGGAGTAATGAGATTAAACTGAACAAAGGAAAACCACTGAAGGTTGAACATCAGGAAAATATCCTGACTGTGTCTATCAGACCATGGACTAATTTCCCACGGGAAGAGGTGGAAACTCCATCTCTTGAGTCATTTAAAATTAGAACAGATAAATCACTAAAAACCAGAGGGCTGGGAACAACCCAAATGGAATTGGAAGGGGATGAACTAGACAGTTTTGAAAGATGTTTTTAGTCTCAGTTTCTCTTCCCCTGAAATTAAATAAGAAGCCTTGTTTAGGGTTTGCTCACGTGGGACTGACAAACCTGTAGCTGCATGTGTTCTACTCATTGTGGCCAGGTTGAAATGCTAATGTGACTCTCTGATCAGTTTTCTCTGCTATGGCCACATCACAGCTAAAGCCTGGCAGGGTGACCAGAGGACTCCTGTACATGCCCTCCTCCTCCCCAAATCACAGGCCTGGTTGGTCTGTCCCTGGATTTTTCTGCCAAAATCCTTTGTTTTCGATGGATTCCTTGTTATTTCCTATAGCACATACCCTGCTGGGCTGAGCTCCCCTAGATGGCAGAGCTGAAGCAATTTACAATGCAAAATGCTTTACACAGCCCTTCTGGAACAGGGACTGCCATAGCCAGCCCTCTAATTTCTTCAGAGCTACTGGCTAGAAACAGCTTCTGTTGCCATGGGTCACTTTTTGCTGCATGTGAGAGATGCTCCAACTCCATGTGCAGTTAATGCAGTAAGGTCTTGGCCCCAAAAGTATATTGTTTCTCATAAAGGATTCAAGTTTCCAGTTCTCAAAAACAGCAGGCCAAAAAAATGGTTCATTTATGGCTGTGTCCTTAGCAAACCCCCAGGGTTCAGCCACACTGACCTCTTGAAAAAAAATCAGCTACAATACAGTTGTGCAGATGCTTAGAAAAGCAACAAAGGTGATGAGGCAAGTTTAGAGAAGATACAAGTGACCTTCTTGTGTATTTACATTTTCTTGCCTTCTGTTACGTAACACGAGGGGTTATCCTGTCAGCAGCATCACTCCACACAGCACTGCTCTTGGTCCACACTCAGCTGTTCTTCCAACTCACTGAACTCTGCTGCAATGCATTTTTTTGGGTTGAAGTGCTGAGGAAACCTGAACACAAACTGGGTCACATTTTGAGGATTTCATTTGAAATTAAACGCGTAACTTCAAGTTTAAGGATCTGATAAAAAAACCAAACAAACAAACTTGAGTTCTGTTATCTCCAGAACTGTCTTCATTTTCTCTGGTTTGCTGAAGAGGACAATAGCTCAGGGGCTTCTTGTGTATATTATTTCTTTCTCAGCTGAGCAGCTTCAGAAGGGCTACTGCATTTCTCAGTTGGCAAAAGACTTTTTTTAACACTATTGTTGGATTAGCATGCCTGAGAGTTTTCCATCTTAGAGTCAGAAACAAGTTAAAAATACTGACAATGGCTGTGCTAGATCTACGGAGGGAAAAGGGAATTCCTTGGGAAGCAAGAAGATTGATCTGAACTATTTCATGAGTCTTCTTTTGTTACTTATCTAAAATTCTAAGTTTAGATAATAAAACACAATCCAAATCAAGAGCTGTGAGTACAACAGAGAAAAAAAAAAAAAAGTGTTTATAAATTATCAGTTCAGAATCAGGCTAACTTTCTTAGCTCTGAATTTGTATAGCTTTACAGTTTGTTCCAGAAGATTTTATTTCTCATGTAAGGATTATTCTGTTTGCATCCAGTCTTTTACTGATCATTTCCTTGTTACTCTATTTTCCATTATTTTAATCTCTTTTTTTTTGCTGAGTTTTATAATTTCTCTTTTACTCATCTTTGATTATCTCCAGCTCATTTCACATTTATTTTACCAATTTTGTCAATTTTTGCTTCCTCCCTGTATCTTTTTTATCTTTATTATCATTGTGTATATTTTTTGATTTTCCACAGTGCAGCTTCTCAGTATCAAATACTCATGTTGCAAAATTTCCCCTTGTATAAAGATCAACAGTAAGTTAGCTGGAAGTCATCCGTATTTCATTATATTTGGCACTGAGAAGTGCAGCTTTTAAAGAGCCTCCACCCTACAGCTGCATTGCATCATTGATCCATTTAAATGCACTAATCTAGCCAAAAAGCCAATGTTTCCCATTACAACCTGTCTCTAAGTGACATCTATGTGCTAGTTTAGGAATAGATCTTCATAAGAGAACTACTTTGGAGGTAAACCAGGAAAAGATATTCTGGTTCAGTGCTGAACACTTGCACGCTTTTAACCTGAAATAAGTATGGAGCTGGGTAGTTCCATCCAGTTATGTAGTGGTAAAATAAACATTGTGAGTATAGCTCACTGAATACAAAGTCTGCAGTTTTGGTTGTGTGTATGACCATTTAGGTGACTAGAAATTGGCTTCTGCATTGGAAGGGATTTCTCCACATAAAAGGGAAATTATTAAAAACTCTGAAATTCACAAGGAACATAGGGGAGGAGATCTAACATGTGACTAATATCCCAAAGGCCCTCAGGTCTTTATAACAGTGATCATAACACTATAGCTTCATGAAAGGAGTAATGAGGCCTGATCTGCCCCCGGGCTAACACAGTAGTGTGTGAGATTGCTTCTGAGTCAGTTTGTTGACATAGTTATAATACTGGAAATCTTGCTAATCAAGATGAAGGGTCTTAAAAAAAAACAAACTGGGGCTTACAGGTCCTGTGACAGAGACACATTTTGATATAAGCCTCATAGATGAAAAAAGGGTTTCTTACAACAAAGAAGGAAAACACACAGGATATTCCATAGCATATTCATTATTTCAAATACGTCTAAGTTGAAATAATGATCAATATCCTGTGCAGATCTTCCAGTGTGATGCTGCCTTCCCACACTTCCCAGGAGCCGGGGCTGCAGGACCCGCCCCCGGCACTGCTCCGCTCCCACAGCTGTCACAGCAGAACGAGAGGGTTCTACAACGAGAGAGTGGGTATCTGAAATTTGGGCACTCAGGAACTCGTGGGAGGCTGTTTCTTGACTCCAAAGGCAAGTTGATAAATGAGAATATACAGTGGGAGATGCACAGGCTTCAGAACACTTTGCAGGAACTGCTACCAGGAGATCTGCGGGGGCCATACCCAGCTACTTATGTGTTCTGGCACCTTCAGAAATACTATGGCTTCTCCTGAAGGACCATCTTGCTGCCAAATGCTTTTTGCATGTGTTCAATGGATGCCTGAGTCATAGATTCTACAGTGCTAACACTCACAAAACTAAGTTTATTTTTGATCTCCTTTTCAAAACTTCTTTTCTAATTCATAATTGTAGTCAACAGCACCTTTGACATGCCTTCCCATAAACTGAGCCTTAAGACAGACATACAGTTAAAGCCCTGAGTTGTATTTGCTTTCTAAATTCACATCAGGCTGTGATGAATGTGGCAGTGCGTGGATAACAAAGTTATTGTTTCATGCTCTTTGCTGGCAGCATCAGAAGAATAAGTGCAGTGGTCTCAGTTCAAGTCACACACGACTGAAAAGCCTCCTGCTCTAGGGTGGCCTTCGTCCTCAACCTCAGCTCCATGAAAAGAACTCATCTCCAATCACTGTCTTGTCCAGGTGAACAAGATAAGGACTTAATCATTCCTTCCTACAGAGTAGTTAAAAGAATATCTGTACAGAAGGTCTTTCTGTGATGCTGACATACAGATATACAATGAATAAAAAAAACCCAGCCCTCATGAGAATGTGTGCTTTGAACTTAGTTTTAATGCATTTGGCACATAGTTTATAATGTTTCTTCACCTCAAGAGAGGTCACTTATATCCTGTTTCAATACTTTATTTTTCACTGGACTTACACACAAGTCAGTTGTGAAAGAGATCTTCCAATAATTTCCTGTGATAGGGGACACACTGCTCAATTTTTTATTACTATTAAATGGACCAAATTTCTGTATTAAAAAAAAAATTGCATATACTAGGTATATTGTTTCCAGAGTCATAACCATTCTTGATACAGTTTGTGACAGCCAGACTACTAAATTTTTCAACATGATGAATGAAACTAAACTGAAAATCAATATTTTCTTTTACAGAAGCTTTGAAAATACAAGGTTTGGTACCTTGCTCTGAGTAAAAAATTCTTCCTTACTAATGACAAACTTCTAGTAATACATATCCTGTAGCACAGTCACACTTGCTCTCACCCCACAAAATGGCATGACAATCTATAAAGCTAAAGAATTAGAAAATAACTAATTAACATAATTGAAATGTCTCACTTAATATACTTGGTTAACAGCAATGTTATGTTACCAAGAGAAAAATCCCCCTACACACTTGGATGAAAGCCTTGCTGTTACCTCATGTCATATTTATTTCTTAATATAGAAATAATTAATACTTTTATGTATACAGTTATACAGAGAAGAATTGCACAGCTGTCCCTGGCTAGCCATCAAAGGGATGTCTTTTATACACAAGAATAAATTGTTACTTTTTCTGTAATTCTCCCAATATGAGGGTGGACAAAAAGCAAGTGGGCTAATATGTCATTGCAGTTGCAGTAGTCTGAGCTTTCCCAGAAGTCACTAGAGAGAAATAAGAGCCCTGAGAGGTTGATGCAAGCCATCTTACATGTGGTATGAACGTGCCTGGCCAGCTTCTTTGTCTTTCATTGACTATTGAGGGAGCATAGCTGATTAGCTCAGATCAAATGAATAATTTATAGATGGGTAAAATCAGGTGTCACGAATACCATCCTCAGTGTCTACTGCATTTGGAGAGCACAAGGCAAGCAGAAAATTTCCCTTGCCTCAGGATATTAAAGGGTTGTGTTATTAAGCTCCCTGTTTGCCCAGAGAGGGGGTCCTATTGCAGCCAGATTTGTAAGGATTTGCTTTCTCCTGGCATAAACAATAGTGGCTGTACAGGAACACCTGTATCTGCAACAAGAGCCCCTCATTCTTGTCTTCACATTGAGCTAAACTGAAGGTGAATAAGACATTCATATTTTTGAAGGAGAGTACCCAGCATATGCTTTGAAAATCCATTAATGTTTTTAATATTTCAGCAGTGCTCCTGCTCTGAATTGGAACCAAAAGAAGTCATTTCATTAAAAAGAAGAAGAGAGTATGAGATCCATTTAATTAAAGCTTTTCCAGCCAATACGCTAAGGAACATTTAGATTCTGCAGGCAGCTTATGTATAATCAATGGAAATTGCAAGAGCAGGAACCAGAAAGGCTTGCAGGAAGCCAATGCAGAATGAGCAAAGACTACAACAGAATAGACCCCAGATTACAAGGCTCTGGCATTTATCAGAGAAGAACCAAAATATTTGACTACTAAGTGGACCCTGTCTGTTGAAGAGTGGCAGGTGAACCCTGGCATGGTTTAAAGCACCCTGCCAGTCTGCTCTGCACCAAGTGACACATTTGACAGGAATAAGGTGCTCCTGCAGGAGCAGGATCATTGACCAGCACAAACCCATCACTCAAAAGTACCAGTCTCCCTATAGCTGGCATCCCCTCCAGCAGGGTCAATTGTTCCTATACCCTGTCTCAGTGCAGAGCAGCCTGAAAAGGAAGGGGGTGGGGCACTATTTCATTAGTCCAACAGTCTGTGAAGTAATCATTTAGCTTCAGGTACAGCTAAATCAGGGAGCTGCTTGAGGTAGCTGTCTGCAGGCAGCACAAACATGGACCATCTTTTCCCAGTGACCCAAGCAATGTGCCTCATTCTCTGCTCTCAGCTCTCATCTTTGTTCTTGTAAGAACAGTATTGTCATGAGCAAGAAGAGCATAATCCTCCGAGCTGGAGTCAGAAAACACATCTTGCAGGAGGAAAAGCCAAAAGATGACTGCTGCAGTGTTTCCAAGTGGTTCACCCCCTTTGCTAAAGCAGCTAATTATTGGAAGGGACTTGAGCTCTGCACAGATGTTATTTACCTCTATTTTGAAATGCAGAAAGTTGCAGAAATCTGTTTATTTTTCTTTAACTCTTTTGTGCTTTGGAAGCATCACACAGTTCAAAAGGCAATATAACTAATTTTTAAGAAAATTATTGAGCTGCCAGTGTTTTAATAGCTGTTGTTTTATAAAAGAAAACAATAAATAAGGAAAAGCTGATTAAATAAACATAGAAGCTATGAGCAACACACAAACCAAGTTTTAGTGCATAGAGAAGTTTAACAAATGATGACTGCTGCAAATCTTTGCTTTTTCTCTGGCTTTCATCAAGATTTCTCTTAAATCTTAGACCACATCTCCAGAAGAGCAGCCTGACACATTGCAAATGGAATAGAACCTGTTGCTCCTGCAGCTGGTCCCACAGGGGATGAGAAGAGCAAACAGGAATCTGTATATCAAGGAGAAGGGTTTTCCCTTTGGATGTCTTTTTTATATTAATCAGATCCAGTTACTCATGCTAATTACCTTTATAAATATTGTAAAATACTTGTGACCCTCACCTCAGGTAGTCATGTAAACCTGAAAGTGAATAGTCCATCCCCACCTGATCAAAAGAAAAGAACACTCTTAATATACCAAAAATATTAATCCCTGACCCTAGACATCAGGGAAAAATGCTTTGCATTACTGTGCTCAGAGTTTGTTTTGTATTTTGCTTAGGCCCTAAGGACTGCCTTGAGAATTAAACTAACTTGGACTGCTTTCCCTCGCCTCCCTTGCAACTCTTTGGTCTAATCCTGCAAATGACCTTTGTGTGGACATACTTTGCATCCACATGGAGCCATTTGGAGTCTGGCACATATGAAATAGCACAACACTGCAGCGAAGAGTTCAAGTATATCTAATGAGTTAAAATATTTGGCTGCTGCTTTTTTCTGGGAAAGCAGTTCTGAAATGAACATCTGAGGGTGTCTCAGCAGAAGACTGGGCTGAAAATATTCTGTAAACGTGGCTTTGTTCCTTAGCTCATTACTTTAATTTCGACTTCTCCCAGCATTATGTTATTGCTGATCAGATTTCTGGATTGATTTTTGACTAGATTTGAAGTTCTAAGTCCATTGCCAAACAGGGACAAACTGGTGGAGGGTGCTGATAATTAATTTAGTTACACTAGAAACATGCTTTCTTCAGTCAGTTCAAAAGCATGTTTCTTTCTTCCATACTACAGTTTGCATAGGCAATCAACACAGCCTGTTCACAGAAAATTAATGAGCATTTCTGTTCATTAGTTGCAATAATTTACATGGCTGGATTCTAACGTTGTTTTTTTTCTATAAAGGCAGATGAGCCACTTGGAATGTGAACCCAATTCTGGGTGTCCCTAATTCCCACAGTTGTCCCTGTGTTGGTCCCTAAAGCTAGAGCAGAACCAGTCATTAGATAGTATCTCTAACTCCAAGCAGCCAGCATCTTCTACAGCATTTGTTTAAAGGATTTGTAAAACACTGAAAGAGAATAAATTCTCTACTTCCTTCTTGAAAGCAGCATTCATATACAGTCCTTTCTCTGGAAGCAGGATGTAGCTTGCTCAGGAATTCATATTATTTTTTTCAGGAAGCTATAGTAAAAGTTTAGTTCTGTTAAAATACCAAAGATACTCCTAATCCAGTCTCCTCTTTCTCTTCTGGGAAATTTACAACCTACAGACATAAATACAATCCAGCTTGCCTCACACATTTGGTTTGTTTTTGTTCTTCTTTTTTTTTGTGGGGATCATGCTTCTCTGGATGCTGTCTATCAATTTTCCATCTCACTTTTTAAAAGTTTCAGCAGAAAGATGGGTGGTGGGAAGGCAGTGGGGAAATAAACCAACCAACAACCCCCCAGCCAACCAACAAAAAAAATACCCACCCCAATGTAATATCACTTTCAGAGCCTAGTCCCCATAAATAGTAATCAGCTTACAGGTTTAGACACCTTCTGGCCTTTGGATGACTCCTGCTGTCCTAGAGAACCTCTTGTGTCTCTTCAGTGAAAAGAGAGCTGAGCAGCGGTCGGTTGGCGTAAGTAGCAGCACGTGAAGTCAGGTTTAGAAGCCAGTAAAAGCCAAGTACCTGTTTTCTACAGGGTATCTGGCAGTGAGGTTCTGATGAGCTCAAACTGGAGTATAAGCTCTTTGGACAGGGTAGGTAAAATGTGGGAGCAGCAACTGACACATTGCCTTTGGGTGGGGCACGTCATTTTTGGAAGGAGGGAGAGTTTGAATGAAATCAACATATTAATGTGATACATCTAATTTTTACTCATGAGCTTTTCCTCAATGCCTGAAAGCTGTCTTGATCCAGCCCAGCTCTAGAGGCAGACTTGCTATGTGGCAGAGCTCAGGAGAAAGCTGCCACGCTTAGTCTATCTAAAGGGAAGCAGTGGTTAGTCAGAAAAAATACAAGATGGGTAGCCTGAATTTTGGAGATGGCTGTTAGCACCTCTGTGCTACTAAAACAAGGCTTTGCTAATCAGTGGATCAAGCTGCTGATTATGTGATAAAGCAAGGAGAGAGCAACAATGCTGTTGTCAATTCCTCACCAGCTACTTCCACCTAAATTCTCAGTTCAGTAGTTAAACGAAACATTTCACAAACTAGGGCTGATTTATTACCTTCCAGTCAGAAGCACAGAACCAAACACAGAGCTGTTATTTCAGAAGAGGAGCTAAGGTGACTCAAATTGTCATTTCACTTTTCTCTCTCATTCAGGCACTTAAACCTTTGCTGTCATGGCCAGTTTTAGATAGGTTGGATATTTATTGTGTTGAACTCTTTTAAACTGTGTGTGTGTGGGAGGGGAGGGTTTCTGAGGGAAAATGCTGCACATGTAATAGTCCCTGCTGGCTTTCTAAAACAAGTTAACATTGTTTGACCTAATGTGAATAAACCTTCAGCAGAACTGAGGCCGATGACTTTATCTGTTAGATTTTGGCTCCTCTAATTTAAAACAAATGAAAGAATGTAGATAGTTTAAGTGAATGCAGAAAAGACTGGAGTGATTTTTTTTTTCCTTGACCTTTAAAAAATTAGGAAATCCTATGAAAACAGGCACAGCATCTTTAGAAACATTGTCACTGTTGTTATTCCACAGTGACAGTTTCCAACAGCAAAGCATGAAAATCATGTTTTACTCTGCTCACGGTTTCAAAGTGTGTCAGTAGATTTTCATTCCTAGGAACACAAGTTAAAAGTCTTAAGTGAGTTTTGCTGGGCTCCTCCTAACCATAATCTCACTTGCTCAAATTTTATAGTGCAACCCATTCTCCTGGGCTCACTGAATTATACTTGAAATTGTTTTTGTCTCTGGCTGGATGATAGTAAATTCCTGCAGGCTTGAACAACTTTGTATTTCTTTACAGAGTACCAAGTTTGTGGTCTGAGCTGAAATACAAATGCTGCAAACCCACCAGAATATATCCAGCTCCAGACTTACAATAGCAGGGATGATTGTGTGAACAGCTGAGGTTTACTGGTGTAAAAGCTGTGCCAGCCTGCCTTGGTGCACATTGGTAGCCTCACACAAACACCTCTGGGTCCAGCTCAGGAAGACTGGCAATGGATCAGGGATGCTGGCCAGGAGGAACAGTCATCTGGCTGTCCACTCCTGGATTCCCCCTGTGCTTTGGACATTGTTACTCTCTCCACATCAGGAGCAGCATCCTGACAGACAAAGATCTTCCTTTACACCGCAGCTTTGTTATCTGAGAAGACTACACAGAGGAGCAGAAGACATCATCTGAAACATTGGTTTTCATAGCACAGGTAGCTGGTTCCCAAAAGTGGAGAAATGCCAGAAGCCAAATGGCTCCTTTCTCCTTACAGTGCAGCAGGATAAGAACTAGATGTCCAGACTTCTACCCAAGCTGCAATGTTACTCTTTGTTGGCCCCCCCAGGCAGTGATTTTCCCTGAGAGTATTCTTGCAGAATACTGTATGCACTTAAAATGGTGTTACTTCTAGGAGGTACTGCCTAACACCTGTGACTGATGGAGATGGCTGACTGAAGCTTCAGGATGTTAAAATCCTCTCTTACTATAGAGCCAGTGGCAGGCCTAGCTGCAATTCTCTCTAGCAGTGTTCTGAGCACTTTAAATGCATCAGTATCCAGGGCCAAGTGAGGAAGGTGTGATCGCCTGTGAAGAGAAGACTGAAATAAAATAAAGGAAACACATTTGTAAAGGTTCAGTGTAAAAGGAGAGCCAAGATGTAGGCATGGCAGCAATGATATTTATTTCTGTTGCCTGAGTAGCGGTGATAGGAACATCTAAAGAGCAAAAGGGGAATACTGTGGTATGGTTACCAAGAAAACAGCCATCACCACTGATGTCTAAGATGAAAACTGTACTAGTTCTGGACAGGAAACAGATGCCTGTATCATGACTGAATCACAGGAATTTCAGTGCAGAAATCTGTAAAGCAAATGCAGTTGCAGACAATGGTCACATTACTGTGTAGCTATAGTAATGATTTCATGGCTTTTAATATCTAGGAGGGACCGACTATTATCTGCAGTATCTTGGAAATACCAGTGAATGAAAAATGTATGTGTAATCCAATCCTCAAATCCCCATGCTGGGAAGAATCTACTGATTCATTCTTGGGCACCTGTCTGCATCTTTGGGGAGCAGGGACGCTGTTAGGCTGATGCCAGAGATGAAAAGCCTGTAGCCAGGCACACTGTGGTGCTTGAAAACACTTCTTGGGAGGCAGTAGTGTTTCTTATGTCCAAAACAACATAACAGAGGTGTCCAGGTTCAGCCTGAACCTCTCAAAGCAGACCCTGATCGTGAGATTAAAGCCACTGGCAACTATAGCAGAAGCTCTAATCAGAATGATCATTACCTCAGCAGCTCCTACAAGTGACAATTTCTGAGGGCAAACATCAGTACAAACATCTACTTGCCTGAGGCTTATGTCCGCCCACTCACTCTTCCTTTCATCCCTAAACTCTGGCCCTGTTAAACTTGGACCCTTTCCTGTTTAACTTTTCAGGCTTCTCCTTAGGAGAAAAGTCCTTATCCCAACACAAAACACCCAAGGTTTATTGCTATCTCCCACAGCTGCCTATCTAATCTGTTTTACTCAGGTACTCCACACTAATCTAAAGAGTCCTGTAAAAAACCTGCTCTCACTTTAAGTTCTTTTTCTCTCCACTCCTGCTGTTGTCTAACCCAAAAGCTGGGCATTTGGGACTGGCTATGGCTGGGCCTCCTCAGTGCCTGTGGCACCTCAGGTCTGACACATCATGGTGGGCTGCAGGTGGTGAGAAATGAAGGAGCCTTCAAGATGGCAAGGACAACAGAACTGCTTGGCAAATGAATTGCTTCACCTGCGTGCAGATTACAGGTCTACACACTTGTGCATGTGAGAGAAAGGCAGGCCCCTGTGCCCTGCCAGAGGTAGGTGCTATGCACCATCTGGAAAGGAGGCAGCTACCAAAACCATATTTAGTGTAATGAAATCCAGTCCTCCAGTCTACCTGGCCAAGTGAATTTTGATGTCCACAAATTAGCCTCTAGAATATATTCTCAACACATCAACATGTTCACTCAGCAAATGATAGTTTAAGAAGACAGAGGCCAATAATTGTGCCACCACTGACCCAGGAGAATGGGCAGAACAGAATGACTGAGTACACCTCAGCCCCCAGACTGCAGGACAGGCTTAACTCTGCCTACCTGAGCAATTTAAATTAGCTGCTAGACTTTGCACTGGAGTGTCTGAGATGTGCTCAAAGATGTCTGCAGCAGCTCTCCTGTGGGGATGATACTCTTTAGCAAGGAGTGATAATAAACAGTAGGACAGTGCTAACACTTTAAGCTGCTGCAGCTGCCTGCTAACTGAGTATGTGTCAACACCTTCAGACTGGAAGGTGAGAAAGTGAAATTATAGCTTTCAGTTACCCTATTTTTGCTTTTGCAACCTCTCTTATTAAATAACTTTCAAAGATGATTAAGGGACTCAAAGGTTTGCTTGTGTATTATGAATCCAAGATACTGAGCACGTTTCTGAAAGTTTGTGTCCTTCTTCAAGCTTGACAACTTATGACACCATATTTACAACAAAAAAAATTACAGCATAGATTATACAGATAGTCTTATAAAGAAAAGTCCTAAAAACAGTTCAGTGACTTGAACAAAAACATCTGCCACTAAAAAACAGACCACTGTAATATGAGGAAGAAAATTAAGTACACAGTTTAACAAAGGTTTGTGTAGCCTGAATTTTCTTTTGATAATTACACAAATATAAACATCTCAGTCAATAATGAGATCTAGTCCCTCAACCTAGCAATGAAGTAATATGTGACTCTAGGATCAAATTTTCCTCTGTTGTATTTTCATCTCCCTGTTAAAGTTTGAAAGCTAAACCTAGAGAAATTGATTGGCAATGTCAAAAAATAAAACTGGAAGATTTGTCTCTGTATTGATGTAGCTATGCTGATATGGAGACTTGTTAGATACTATACTCAGAGACCACTCGTAGTTCAATCTCTCCAACATATTTTGTAAATCTGAAAACATTCTATATGGGTATTAGTTATGATAGCAATTTAAATTTGGAGTCACTATTGTGTCTCCTATTGAAAAAAAGAATTATCATGAGTACATGAACTGATTTTCTGTACATCATGGATTCTTGATGGTGTTCTGCAGATTGTCATGATGACTCCAGTGCAAAGAACAATATGCAGCTGAGCACATAGCTACACTTCTTGGCTCTGTTTGATAACAGAATCTCAACAGAAGTGTCCCAACTGTTCCCTTTCTCCACTCTTCAAAAATCTCAAGTGATTTTAATTCTGGTCTTTTCAACTTCTTGACAACCACTGTGCAAACAATATTATAACAGTTTTCTCTGGGCCTGGATGGCAAATAAATCTTTTAATGTTGTAGGACAGGGAGCTGGGAGAACCTTCCTGTAGATTGCCAGATGGACAGCAGTATGCTTATTCAAAATGTGTATGTAATCTCTGGCCCAGGTCAGGTTCAGCCATAAAGTAGTAGTTAACATCAGAAATTTATGAGGAACTCAAATTCAGAAACTACCATACATTTTTAACTATATATATGCCTTATGAAATCCACAGCAACACACAGTATTATGGGCAAGCATGTGAATCAGTGTGACAGGCTGTGAGTTGTAACACCCTTTTAAACTCAGCAGATGTGACCTTGGTTGACAATAATTAGCATATGGGCCTTGAGACTTTTCCTCCAGCGACTGGAAATAAGCTTGTTCCTCAGTTCTCTGGATACCAGTATTCATCCCTGCTGACAACGCAAGTTGCTGATGGATAACCAGGGCAGGCACCTCTTTTCAGAGATTGTGATCTCATGGGCAAAGGTAGCATAGCAAAAAAACCACAACCCAAAACAATACTATTGTTTTCAGAACACAAACTAGACACAATCCTTCGTTTCACTCAATTTTTTACCGATTCTTGCAAATGCTTTGTTTTTCTTTGTTCCCTGCTACAGAGACCTTACTTGTCCAACCTCCAGGCTACTAAACACCACCCTAAAAACTGAAAAGAAATTTCAAATCATACACTCCGATGATGATAAAGCATAGAAAAAGTCTGCATTTACCGCCCTCGCGGCTACAACAAAACCAAGCTCGGCCCCCCCGCCACTGGCTCAGGGGCGGCTTCGGCCGAGACCGTCCAAAGCCAGCCGAGAGGCGGTGGCGGTCTCCGTCCTCCCGAAGCCAGGTGCAGGTGGATCTGGCGGCAAAGCACCAAATCCTGCGTTAGGGCGGAAAGTCTGAGATCGCTGCTGTGTGATCACTCCCGAAAACGCCCAGGGAAGCAGCAGCAAACGCCGCCGCCCCTGGCGGGCGGGGGCCGGCGAGGCTCGGCGCTCCCTGGCCGCAGGGCGGGTGCCCTGGACGGCAGCCGGGAGCCAGTTCCTGCCCTCGCGGTGTCGTCTGAGAAGGTGGGTGGATTTTTGGAGGGAAGAGAAACCGCCAGTCGGGAGGCAGGGGAAGGGGACATGCTCCCCCGTCAGCAGAGGCAGCGGGAGCCGCCAGCGCCGGGAACGGCGGGGCGGGGGCAGGGGCAGGAGCCCCGCGGGCC
>WBNO01005612.1:0-48152 GCA_013400575.1 Peucedramus taeniatus | reverse complement strand
TGCCGCCGCCCTCGCCCTCGGGACGGAGGTTTCCCCGGGGCCGCCCCTTGGGCCTCTCGCCCCCCCGGCCCCGCGGGCAGAGCGTGGCGTGTCGCTCCCACGCCCAACCTGCCCGTCCTGGAGGAGCGCTTCGCTGAGCGCTCAGGGGTACGGCTTCGTGCCTGTCACATTTCTGTCGTGGAGATTTTTAGTAGAAATAAGGGTCTGGCCTCTGTCTGCTTCTACCCAGTGCTTGCCACTTTCCTGTCTGTCCGTACCCGCTTATATTGAGGATATTTCTATCCATAGCATTTGTTGCTAGAACGATCCTCTATGTGTTTAGTTCAGAAACTTAATAGCTTGCCCTATGGTGGCACCATTGCATGTTTTGACTTGCAAGACAGAGTTTTTAACACAGAACCGTGTCTGATCCTTCTGTGCTCCTTATTAATAGTAATGTCTCTGAAACAGCTATTTACTTTAGATTCAACAAAATACATACAACAGCTTCAGTAGACTTGTTTTAAGATTTGTCTTAAACTTTATTTACGAAGACAAACTTGATTTTATATTTCTCAAAGTTAGAGTATGTATGTTGTGCTGAAGAAAACGCTGATTTAAATCTGCATAGGGCTGTGAAATATATGCCCTTTATGTAGATATTCCCCCTTTTGTTTGCTGAAGTTGAAATACAATTGAGTGATTCTTAGGCATACAGAACTTTAATTTTAACGTGTGGGTGGTTTTTGGTTTGGTTGTGTTTTTTTTTTTTTTTATTTATATTTTATTTTGTGTGATTTTTTTTTTCCTTAGGACACTGAGCTTTAGTTTACTGCTATCTTGAATTCACCCTTTTGCCTTGGTTTGGAAGTGTCACATATGGTATTGTAGGATTTTCCTTTCTGCCATCGCCTCAATTAAGAGATTCCCACAGTCTCTTAAAGCCAGGTGGGTTAGGTGACAATAAAATCAGTCTTAAGTAAGAGCACAGAAGATGTTAAGACTTTGTGATAAAATACAGCTGAAAAACTGTTGGGAGTTCTCCATGTTGGGAGAACCTGTTCTTCAGTACTGTTCAGGCAGTGTGGGAAGAAGGAGAAAACTACATGTCTAAGGGTAAAAATTAATATCTGTTTTTTAATTCTGTAACATTGAAACTTCTGGTCTTTGGCGCTGGCCCTTGTCATAATGTACCTCTCCCTGTGGTGGTAAGCCTCAACAAGGCCTGTGGCACTATTGGAGCTCATCGTGTTAAAGCTGCCTAATTGGGGACTACTAATAGGCGTGGAATTGCAAAATGGACTGCTCTGCCTGTTGTTTTGCCAGGTACTTACATGTTGGAGTTAAAATGTAACTGGCAGAAAACATGCGCTGGGACCTGTGATTGCCTTAATCACAGCAGGCCTGATGTAATCTTTGCTTGAACTTAGACAGCCCTGGTGAATGTCTGATCAAGATTGTAGTGCATTCTCAGTTGCCTTCGTGTAATATTGCTGCATGTCTTAAAGCTCAGTTTATTTTCTTACACCTTTACTTTCATAGATTTGTGTAAAATGCCCAGAGAGTGAGAATTTGTGGCTTGACATCTGCTCTGTTCATTTGATGTGATCGTTACTGTACAGTGCTTCATGTGCTATATGTGAACAAATCCCTTTAATTGAAGTCTCTCATGTTTGTATTGAACAGTAAGAATGGCTTTTCTGTTTAAAAGATCAGAAAACACCTTTAATGAAAAACAATTACTATAAAAAGGGACTTCAGATTTCAGAAAAATTGCTGCATTTGCAGGGGTTTATAGTACTCCAGCACTGATGTGCAAGGTATTAGCAATTTTGGGAAATGATTTATGTTTTTGGGACACTGGATCCCATATGGTGCTTGCGTTATAATGCGGTAATTAAGTAATCTACATTTAATGCTTAGGTGTAGATATGCACACAGCAGGCTGTCACGAGGAAGACTCCAGGCATAGCTGTTGTTCACCACAGTTAAGGGAGTTGCAACAGAAATTAGGACTTTCTATCAGTTTAAGTTTTTGGAAGTGCTCAACTGTAGTCATCATACTTTGAACAAGAACTGAAAAACTTGTGCTCTATCTTCAAGATCAGTGGTCTTGAAGACCTAATACTAAGAAAGGGAATGTTTGACTGAGAAGTGGTGCTTCTGTGAGTCTTTGTGTACACAGGTAGAATAGAGGACATGTGATTTCAATCCTCTGGATACCGCGTATGTTGGTTGATAGTTGTGTTTTTGGATGCGTGCCTACTCTGATATTAAGTTCTGTTTGGTCATGCCTGCTATGTTTTCTATTTTTATTTTCACTTTTTTTTTTTTTTCCCTTTGACACTGTACCTGGTGGTCTTTCTCAGTACAGAGCCCCTTCACTGAAATGATTGCTGTGAAAAAAGATTGCACATTCAGGCTTGCAGGCTCCATCTGAACATGGAGCGCCTGTTCAAAGAGACAGGTCACGTATTCTGGGCTCCTGAGGGAGCTGGCAGAGAGGGCCAGGGACTCTCAGGGCTGTTTGCCATTCTGTTTGAAATCTGACACACGTTTACAAATGGAAGAATTGCTGGGCTTATGTTCATAAGGACAGATAAGTGAGAGTGTGTTCTTTCTGGCTTTTAGATTAATAGGCGCAGGCTATCTCTGTTCCGTCAGGTTGTAGCTGTATTTTGCTGGAGAGTTTAAGCCCTGCTGAGGTACAGGCAGTTCTGCTTCAGTCAAAACATCCCACCTACAGGCCTGTCTAGATTCAAGGCTGGAACTGGTGCCTTCGTTAGTGTAAATTTAATTTCCCATCCTTTGCCTAGAAAGGTACAACAAAAAGTGCTTTCTTGTTTTCATTTTTTATTTTTGCTTTTCTGCTTCTACTGTTTTGTGTTTAAAGAAGTGCTGTGTCTCTTTGTGGTATAGGTTACTGTTAATCTGTATTAAAAGTGTGTTCTGAATATAGGTTACTGTTAATCTGTATTAAAAGTGTGTTCTGAATATTAAATGCAGGTTTAAGAAAATATTAAACACAATGTATGTGGCCTTAAAAGCCAAATTTTAATTCTTAACAATACTATTTCCTCAGTTTATGAATAGTAAAATGAATACTAAAAATACTTTATAAAATACTTTTATTAAGACTGATATTTTCCTTTTGGTTTGGTTACATGTTTTTGTTTTGCTTAGCAGATGAGTTTTTAGAAATAGTGAGCCATCTTTAGTGATTCCCAAGAACTTCTGTATTTGTCGAAAGTTAGGAATACATTTCCAAAGACTTCTGTAAAAAAAAAAAAAAGCCTTTTGTCAGTACTTGCTTTGTAATCACAACTGTTCAATTTCAGAGAAGAAGAAAACGCACAATATTCTTACTCCTACACCTTATCAGAGAGAGTGCAACTGTGTAAACTGAAGAGAAGCATGTGCTGGGTCAGGAACCAGAGAAGGGCAATGATGGCACTAAAAATAGAAAATTATTTGCCTTCTCGCTAACAATAATGAATAGAAAGTTTACTGCTTTAGCAGCCTGATTGGGATGACATTGGTAAACTTCAGGTGGTGCTTGCAGGTGTTAGGTCTCTCCACTATCAGAGCAGAATGTCAGTCTTTCTGTAATTGTGCTTGTAAACATGTGAACTGTTCTGGAACTCTGTGTCGTTTGGTATTAATGCTTTTTCTATGCCTGATATTCAGAGGATGAAAGGTTCAATCGTAATGTTAAAGATCAGAATTAGAAAAATCCATTTATAAAATTTTATATGCCAAATAGTACACAATACTGGTTGTTAAAAGTGTACATTACTTAGGGTGATAGAGAATTCTGCACAAAGCTTCCATTTAATAAATTCAGTATAAATACCAGCCTTACCTGGAGTTTTGGTTGCAGCTGTTTAAAAAGCTTGAGTCAAATCCTGTTTAATCATGCAAGCATAATGCTGACTTCTGCTCTGATTTATGTCAGCATAAGCCTAGGATAATTTGACAAAACATGGACCTCTTCCATGAAGAAATGTTACGTATTTAATATGTGACAATATGAAGCAGGAAGTAGTTCCTTCAAAAAAAATGAAGGTATTTGCCTTCCAGTGTAACTGCATTTAATGTGTTTTTCTAAGGCGACTTCTTGCTTTCTAGTTACACGACTTTGTTGATTGTACCACTTTGGTATAGTTGTCTGAAAAAAAAAAGCCTTTGCAAGAGAAATGCAATAAACAGAGACTATCTTGACCTGTCCACATGAAATAACTGCTCTTACTGCATGCAGTATATGCGTTATACAACTGAACTTTTTTCTTTAACAGGCTTGACAAACATCAAAGCACTAAGTTGACTTTATCTGTGTAAGCTATTTTTAATGATTTTTATTAAGATGCAAAAATAAGATCTGCTGCTTTAGACATATTATTTCATGCAATTTGTATTTATTTACATGCAAAAACAATGGAGAGAATGGTTGGGGAAGAGGAGCTATTTCATCACACACTGTATGCAAGTTGTGTTCTTGTCCCTCTTGTATCTTTGAAAAATCTTACTGTAAGTGGATTACCAAATCCTAACTGAACAGTATGGGCTCTGAAAACAGTAAAAGCTGGTATTTATTTTCTTTAATTCTCTGACTACATACATATGTGTCTGTGTAAATGATGATTATATTATAAACGTGTACAACCTGTGAGGCTTACTAAAAGAAAAAAATTATCTTTCCAAGGAAGTCTAAGTAGCAGTGTTAGGCTAAGATGTTAGGAATATATACTGATGCTTTGTAGCTGATGTTTTGGGTTTTTTTCGCTGATAAAAAATGGAAGAAAAAAAATGAGGTTCAAAGGTTGTATGCTACTCTTCCTTGCAGTTATTTGTGTGCTAAATTGCATAGAATAGGAAGCAGATATAAAAAAATATGAAATGGTGTTAAATGAAAACAAAATTTATTTCTTGTGGATAACATGAGTAATTGTTTTTAAAAAAGCATGAGTTAGCCCTGGTGTAAATGTTGAGTCTTGTAAACTGCATTGAAACAATCTGAATTGACAGTGCTCCAGAAGTCAGTCTGGTGGGCTGTTAGATACAATTCCATGGTCGTGGAAGCTGTCAGAGCCTATGATCTCCTCAAAGCCTTGAACTTAGGGCCTTGCTACAGAGGAAGTGTTTGTCTGCTTGCCACAATAGATAATAGATATATACTAAAAACATGTTATGCTAAGCATAGTATGCAAACAGTGAATGCAAGTTATGCTGTCTGGTCAGATTGATTTCTTTCTACAAAAATCTTGTAACACTTTGCCTGCTTATAATATGAAATGTAGATTATTGTAAATGCTGTGCTTTTCTGCTGTCCAAATCCTTCTTATGTCTTGTAATTTTTTTTTTTTTTTTTGCAAAGATGCTCCATGGTATTTTTTGCCCAACACACAGTAGAAGTGTAATGGGTGGGAGCAGTGACATCAAACAAGCTTTGATTGTGTTCATATCAAAGGTCTGACACATGTTGTAAACCTGAAAGTACATAATCTATAATCTTGGAGTTGCAAGGTGGGATTAAGCAGTTTTATGTATACAGTTCCTGAGTACATAAAGGTTATTTAATGGGAAGGCTTCCTCTGTGGTGTGTTTTTTCTTTTTGTTGAGTGTTCCATTTTTCTTTGGTATGGGTTTTGTTTGGTTTTTTTTTTTTTTTTTTTTTTTTTTTTTTTTAAACCATGGTGAAATGCATTTTTCATTTACACTAGTTAGATGGGAGCTCTGGCTTCTCCCTGTTTTGTTGTTTACTTTGGTAACAGGGAAGCAATTTTCTGAATTTACTGTTTGATGACTGCTGCTGGATTTGAAGAGAACTCTTCTGGGGAGGTGATAGTAGAGTTTAGTGATTGGATCACCTGGGAATAGGATGGTAAAGATTAGACATAACTGTATGCTTTGTTCTCTGGATCTCTGTGCTGGGGGGCTAGAACTACTGCATTTTTCTGAATTGGTGTACCCTCTTGTTCTGTATGCAAGGGACTTATGTTCAGCAGAAAGTGTTGCTGCTTTATATTTTCTGTTCTAGATTTTTGCATTGAGAACTTCAAGTGTTTTAGTGAAGCCTTGGGATCTGTTGCTGCAGCTCTCTACAGCCTGTTTGAGAGAGACTGATATAAATCATGTTAGTAAATATTTGGTGCTGGGCATGAGAGGTTCTGTGTGGGCATTCTGGAAAAACACAAACAGCTGCTTCGATTTTGACTCTGGCTTGCAACTCTGAGTATACACCTTTGGGAGTGTAGGTAGTAGGCTTATTTTTATTCTAAATTTCTTTATTTCCATTTGCCAGCAGCTGCTGCTTTGGTGAGAGTGAATGAGGTGCCTCCTTAGAGGACATGGCTAATTACAGATTGTCTGTTGGTGGAGGGGGACACTCTGAGATAGACATTTTCTTTCACTGTGTGTGTTATTTGCATAATGTGTTAGGACACACAGTATGGACTGCATTAAGCACTAGCAAATATGCTGTAGGGAATAATCTTGCACTGGCATCGCTAAGTTGGCTGGATAACATAATCTTCCATATTTTAAATGTTGAAGTTTATATTTGTCTATTTGAAGGGCCAGGGACAAGAAATCAAATAGAAAACCATGTAAACTGTACTGAGGAGAGAAATTTTAAATGCTTCTGAGTAACAGTTGCAATTGGTACAAATAGGTTGAAAAGAAACCTGAACTTGTGTGGGGATTTTGGTTTTTGTTTGTTTGCTGTGGGTTTTTGGTTTTTTTAGTTGGCTGCTTTGTGGGGTTTGTGGTTGTTTTTTGGAGGGTTTGTTTTTTTTTGTTTTGTTTTTTGTTTTTTTTTTACCTAATGTAAATGGCAATGTGCCCTCCTATTTGTATGTATGTATATCTCTTTAGGCTTTGATGAAATACTATTTCTTATTAAAACTTCATTGCAAACCACTCACCCTTTAAAGGACTATATTTTATTCTCTTCTAGTCAGGTTTGTCATCTAAATATTTGGGGCTTTTTGTGTTGCGAAGTGTGAGACATAAGAAAGTGAACAATCCTGTAATAAAAAGAGTTTTAAAAAAATCAAAGCTTCTTAAATTTCCTTAAATGTTAGTGTTAAATATATCTTTGTAATTCTCTTAGTCTAAGTGCAAGGGCAGGAAAGACTAAAATTCAAATGTTGATGTGATTTAAAACTTCAAGGTGAATAGGGATCTTGGATACAACTTGTTCTGTCCATGGGATGAGCTACAAGAGAATCTTTTAAACTCTCAAGAATCCCTTACAGGTCACTTGGCTTGTTGTAGATAAATACAGTCTGCTCAGTGATACATTCACAGCATTGAGGTGAACTACTCAATTTTGAAAGCTAAAACGGAGCTCAGTCTACAACTTAAGTTGCAGTTTTAAGTTGGAAAACTGCAGAGGGAGAGATGTTGTTCAAAAACTAGTTTATGGAGCTAAAGTCTATGGATTTCAAAGCCACAACACAATTCTAGTTACTTCTGAGAAAAAGACATTATAACTTGCTCAAGGTCTGTCCAGATGTAATAGAGTGGAAGAGGTTGATTTCCTAAGAAGCTTGACAATATTTAAATAAAATTCTTTCATTAAAGTCTATGGCAGTTTAGACATGTTTAAATGTATATGTCCTCAGTTCCATAATGTTAAAGAGGGCTACAGGTCAGTCAGCATTTGCAGGAGTATACAAAGCTATGAAAATTTCCTTTTGATGGAAGAATTGAGAACTGAAACATTTTGTTGTTCTTTTTGGTCAGCAAAAGAAGCAGCAGATCTAGTATGTGCTCCTCAAGCAGGTGACTCCTCTTACCTGTGAGTTCTGACCTGTTTTTGTAAGATAAAAATCTGGTTAAGGTTATCTCCAAAAGAAATGCTGCAGTTTTCATGGAACAAGCTGTCCCACTGCACTTAATGTTTTGTTGTTGTTGTGCTTTTCTTCTAATTTTGATGCAGCTTTAATAGGGAGCCTGTGACTCCAGTGAAAAGCATTCTTATGTATAGCCGCAAACATTTCTTACTCATCAATGGCTGTAAAATCTGACTTGTTCCTTCTTGCATGCATTTTAAAATTTTATTATCCTCAGTCATCATGGTAAAAGGTGAGTAAGTAAACTTTGCCCGGAGTAATCAATTTTCATGGCAATTTTTCAGGCCTTCTGTTCCGTTCTCTGTACTTACACTGTTTTTGTATGGATCTGTCTACATACAGCCTCACATTTTTTATATGCTTTAGTTACATTCTTAAAATATGTTGGAGAAGTTGCTTTGGAGCTGCTTGTGAGGTGCATGATCTTTCTTTTCTTAAGGAAAAAAGAATGAATGGCTTGTGTGCTGCTGTCAGGGTATTAAAGTTACCCATCTTGCCAAATTACCAATAATATGAAGTTGGAAGAGTGAAACAAGTGAACATAAATAACCTTCAGTATTCATTGCAATCTGTATCAGATGCTGAGTAATTCAGTAGCAGTAAGTAGTTTGGCAAGCTGGTGTTCTGATCCTGATGTCATGGAGGTGATCTTACAAGCTCATTGCTTGCATCTGTTTTGAAGGCATTTAAATTTTTTGAGAGCATGAAAAGTCTTATTTCTGCTTTTAAAACTACTGCATACAGAACCAAAATGGTCCTTGTAGCTGNGTTTTGAGTAATTTTCTCTCCATTTGCACTGTGACTGAGGCTGATTCAGCTGTATATCTAAAAAGGTCTGGTAACTGTCTGCTGTTTTCATGAATTTATTGGCAATGGAGAGGTAAAAGTGCTTTTGTTATCTTTCTTTGTAGAAAACTTTTGCCTGCTGATAGTTATTCAGATTATTGAAGATGAATTGTCTGTGCAGAAATGCTGAAGGACTTTCTTCAGCACTAGTTGATATAAAATGTATGTAAATGTCAAAGTATTATGTCACATATAAAATACTAAGGGGTAATGATTAACCAGGAGCTCATGGGTGAAGTATTAAATGTTCTGGTAGGTAACTCCAGGGATTAAACAGAACCTTAATGCTTGGTGTTGTTCAAAAGAGTAAATTGTCATCCATTTCCATAATAATTTTGAATGTGTTTTCTGTTATGCCTCAGTATATAAATCCATAGTACACTTGGAGCTGGTGTGTCTAGGTCCCATCTCTCTCCATTTTCCCCATCTCAGAAACGATATAGTAGAGCCAGAAAAGTTGTGGAGAAAGGCTAACTATGATAATTGAATATATGGAGTTGTTCTGTATCAAAACCAAAAATTGGAAGCTGGGACTTGGCAATTTGTGAAAGAGGAGACTAGAGACAGGTGATGTTGAGATGATGTAGCTTTCTCTGTCTTCATCTGGAATTTCTATGGATCAGCTCTTTACTATCTGCACCAAGAACTTGGGGGTGTCAGATGAGTATGGTGGGGTGAAAACAAGCAAAAGGAGATGGTCCTTTGCATAAAAATTAATTAAAACTTGTTACTCTTCCCCTTAATATTTTGGAAGCTAAAAGCATGTGTGTGACTTGGATACATTTTTCAAAGAGGAATGCTTTTAGAGTTACTCAGTACTCTTGTAGTGGAATGAAGTATGGATTTGTGAATAATTAAAGCTGGGAGGATAGTCTAGTGATGCTTGTTTCTGTGTTCTTTCCTAATTATTCACAGCTATCAGCATTTGGTCACTGTTAGAGCTGGGCTAGTTGAATCTTTGATGTGATCTACAGGTGTTCTTGCATGTTGCAGTGCTGATTCCATAATAGCTCATCAGGATTCCTTCTGCTTTCAGGATGTTCTGTACCAAGCCTGATGAAACAAGGCAGCTGTTGGTGATCAGCAACAGGAAATGGAGTTTTTCAAATATTCAGGACTGGGCCTATTTTTGCTTCTTGAAGATACCAAACTTATGTCTTTGGTTTTACTTGGTTTTGCTAAAGTTGTTGCATCATATGGGTCTAATGTTCTCCAGTTTTAATAAGCTAAATGAAATGCACCATTGCCTGCTTTTGTGTTCACTCCCTCTCTTCTCCATCCCCCTCCCAGATGAAGGAGAGCTCAAGGTGTTTGGGGATTGTACACCCAAGTTACGTATGCTGTCGTACTTTCATTTATTTCCTACTTATTTGCAGTCAGGCAACTGCTTTTTTTTGGCTGTATAATAGTTTTCTGTGCCACCTTTTTAGTGGACTGCATTACATTGCAGGATTTAATTTTTGATTCCAGGTCTTATTGCAGCAAGCAAACTCAATAAACCACTTTGATCCTGTGGAAAACTCTTTTCTTCTTTTGTGGTGAATGATGCTGCTGGGACTTCTGTTTGCTGTGGAATAGTTACTCCTCTCTCACTCTATTTCTACAGCTTAAGGGAAGGAAATAGCACTTTCAGAGGCTACACAGCAAGCTACATAGCTCTAAAGGGTGGGACTGGGTGATAGAGGGATAGGGAAAGGACTGGAGGGAGCAGCTCCATCTGGCAAAATGAAACTTCTCCCCTTCATGAGTCCTGAAAATCAGTTATTCAGAAGGTAACATAAAAAAGGTAAACTGCCTAAACAACTGGGAAATGAGATGGCCACAAAAATAGTTTTGTTGAGTTGGGGTTTTTGTCTTTTGTGGGTGGATAGACAAATAATCTCCACCCCCAAAAACTATTTTTAGAGCTGGATCTAAAATGTTAAAAGGCATCTGTGGCTAAGGTGGTTTCTGCTCTTGTAATCAGTGATTCATGACTGAGAAACTAAATTCTTTAATGCGAGTGAGTAGAGACAGTGGTAATATTAGACAGTTACTCAGCAAGGCGTGTTCAGGGTAAACAGTCCTCACTGTTAAGTTTGTCTGTAGAGAATAATTTTTTCCTTGTTTCATTTAAATTGGAGACTTGGATAGACTTAGGAAAAAATCTTGTATTCACTTAAGAATTCAGTGATGCCTGTTTTTCACACTATCCTGGTGTGAGTTTATTTGAGAAAAAGATTCTTCCCTTGCAACTCCCTCAGCATGTTAACCTTTATACATTCCATGGCCAGCATTCAGTGGCTTAAAATTTGGATGATGCAACATCAGTAAGTGATGTAATGGTTGTCTATAAGCTTCTTTGCAGTTCACGGTGGGAATCTGAAGTTTGGAAACAGAATTTTTTTCTATGTTACGTTCTGTGTCTGCTGTGAGGGAGGTGAAGCACAAACACCACAATCATCTTATTTTGGATAGTGCCAAAAAAAGTGTATAATGATGTTTTAGCATTTGGAGGTTTTTTGTGGTTATTGGGTTATTGAGTATGTTTTTTGGTGGTGTGTTGCTGTGTGGGTGGTGGTTTGTTTAGGTTTTTTCTTTTTTATAATTATTGGATTTTAAAAAAATTCAAACCATCAATACTTCCAAATGAGTCAAGGGGAAGGCATTATGTGTGAGATTAAAACCAGGATTTGTGGGAGTGACTTGACCTTAAATTCAGTTAATACTGTGGTGACTTCCCCTACTTGGATAATCTGGTCTGGCAGATTTCTCTTTCCTGCTTAGGACCCAAGATACCTTGAGCTTTCATTCCTTGGAAAGTGCCTCTAGTCTTCCCTACTTTTCTAAGTGGGAAAGCTGGGATTACAAGAACGTGTCCTGAACTGAATGTTGCTAACCTTTTCAAGGCATGAGGAACAGTGGTTTTCCTTTCTTTGGGTTCTTTATACCATGGCACAGTTGTTTTTGTGGAACTTGATTTCTTTATTGCAGAGACACTTCTCATTTGGGAAAGAAATACAACTAGTTGTATTTTGGAATGACTCACTAGAGAAGGATCTTCCAATTTATTCTTACTGTTTAACAAGGCTGTTCTGGTCTATGTGCACGTTATTTCACAAGCCTGTTTTTCTCTGTTACCTTATTTACAAATGACTGTTACAAAGTGGCAGTAGAGGCTTTACTTTTCCATTATACAGTTTTGTACTTTGAGTTCCAATGAGTTCTGAAAAGTTCCATTGTATTTATTAACTGGTTGAAGTCCAGAGTACTTTTTATTCTTAACTGCAGATTTAGGTTAGATGATTTCAGAAATGATAAAAAATATGTCAGAAGACATCTTGTGTTGTTTATGTTAATAAAAGTTTTCTTAATAATCGGTGAAAAAAAGTATTTGGTCTAATTAAAAATATTAAAATAGGGGGAAAATTACATTTATTCATACTTCATAAATAGCCTGTATAAGTATTTTCAGCTGGAGATGGTTCTGGACTTCAGCAGGCTTTGAATCAGTGGTTCTAATAAATGAGCCTTTGGAAAAAATCTTTAGTTCTTTTGAAGATCACTTTTGCTTATTCTGTTCTTTAATGCTGACTGCTTTTTGTATTCTGTGCTAGAATATAAATAAATAACTTGAATTGTATACTTTCTTCAAACCTTCTTTTGGAGAGAGATCAGTGTCAGGTTTAAGTAAAAATATCCCAAACAACTAACATTTCCTTGCTTAGGAAAAAGAGCAATTTTTTGCTTAGAGCAAAAAAAAAAAAGAGCATTTTTTTGCTTAGAGCAAAAAGCCTACGAATACTAGTTCTTTGTATAATGCAAGACCATACATGCTGGAGAAAGCCTAACATGCTGTTATATATGAAGTCACAATGTGAAAATATGAAAAATGTAAAAATAACTGTATATTGAAGCTAAACACAGTGGAAGTAGATACCTTTGTTTCAGGAACAAAATGTTTGTTTTTATACAACTCCTTTATTCTTACTCAAATTTAGAGGGTGAGAAAGCTTGTCTATTTAAAGGGAATCTATGAAGATTGAGGTCTGCTTTTTTGAATGTCTGCAATTTGAAAGTGTTGTAGGTATGTCTCCAAAACCAGGCAGATAAGACCCTTTGTAAAAGTAGTACAAGTTGTGAATTTAATAAATGTAAATATAATATTAAAAAAAAAACCCAAAAGGAAAACTAAAAGAAATTCATGAGCATCTTTCCATAGCAAGTCATGGACTAAAGTATAATTATACTTCATCTACTGTCTTTTTCTGGCATTCACAGACTTTGCCTGTTTTAAGAGAATTTTGTCTTCTTGGCATGGTTTTGTTTTCTGTAGCTATTGCAGGATTTTGCCTGGGGCCTAGAAACCACTGCTATACCTGCAGCAATCTCTCTTCGGTGTTAGATCTATGACTTAAGAGTTTCTGACCCTCTGAGAGCAATATTGAGGTGAATTTGTTCTTCTGTTTCCTCCTTCCTTCCATATACACATGTGATTATATGTTATAATTGTGAAAGTGGTTGCTGAAGCCAGAGAAGGAATAGATACACTTTTGTACTTATGTTGAAAGTCCTGTGTGCTTGTTAGCAGGGGTATTGCAGACTGTATTGGACATGAATGGGTAGGGGATGTTAAGGATTTGAGCTAGAATGCAGCACTTCACCAAAAATAGTCTGAACCTGATTTGCCTGCAGCTCCAATTTGTGTAGCTGCTGTAAAATGCTTTCTCACTACTAAAGATAAGGCACGGATTTAAAAGCAGTTTTCACAGTATCAATGAATCATTGAGGTTGAAAGCACTTCTGAAGATCATTCAGTTCAGTAAACTGGAGCAGGCTGTCTGGGATGGTGTCTAGGCTGGTTTTGACCACAAGTATGGAGACTCAGCAGCTTTTCTGGCAACGTGTTTCAGTGTTTGATCATGCTTATAGTAAAATTTAGGGTAGTGTTGGTGATGTTTATATGGGTTTTCCTCTATTCAGTTTGTTTCTGTACATTTTCTAATTTCATACTTGGCCTCCAGCTGGACCTCTTCCTGTTGTTCATAACCCCTTCAATTTCCAGTTCAGTTCACTGTTCATTTTCATCTGGCCCATACTTCATTAGTTTGTCCATAAGAACATACTAGGAGACAGTGTCAAAAACCTTCCTGATGTCAGGGCAAAAAAAATACCTGCTACTCTTCTCTCATCTACCAAGCCAGTCAACTCTTTACAAATGGCCACCAGGCTGATTAAGTATATTTTATTCTTGACAAATCTACCTTGTCCTTCGTATGTTTGGAAGCCTGCCTTGTTGCCCTTCATTTCCGGTACTAGATGGAAATCCAAGTGGATTTTGGCATTCCCGTGGGCTTTGGCTTTCCTAACCCCTATCACTGCATGCTCAGACAGTGTCTTTGTTTCTTCTGGATCACCTGGATTATGCTTGTGATCCTTGTCCACTCCCTTTTACATTTGAGCTCAGTCAGAATCTTCTTGTTTGTCCATGCCACCTTTGCTTGATTCTTTGCACACTGATAAGGACCATTCTTGAGCTTGTAGGAGGAGATCAGTGAAAATCCACCAGCTCTCCCCGACTCTTCTCCAGGACAGCCTCCTTTGAAATTCTTCCAAGCTGATCAGTGAGCAGTCCTGTTGTGTGGAAGTCCAGGGCTGTGAGTCTGTTATGTGGCTTTGCTCTCTGCACTCAGGAGAGCCTTGTTGAAAATGTTGTAAACAGTCACTGTAGCTCAGGTGTCCCCTGAACTTCATGCTCCCTAGAATTCTTCCTTTTCTCTAAATATGAGGTTTAGTAGATTGCCTGTTCCTTTTTGGAGTCTCAGTCACCAATGTCAGAAAGGAACTGTTAGCACATTCTGGAAACCTGCTGGAAGGATTTTGTTCTGCTGTGATGTTAATAAAATTATTAAAAAGAATATATATTTTATTGCATATGTTTTTGTGAATAACATAATTCTTCTGAATTGGTCTTACACAAGGTAAAGCCCTTACAGGCTGTTGGCCAGGAACTTGTACAGGGGAATTAAAAGAAGAGAAAATTTCATTAGAGGATTAATCTGTTTCATCATATGGCATAATTTGAGAGCCAGGATGTAAATTTGATAAGAGAAGCAGTGAAGAGGTTTGGAAGAGACCTGTTAAATAAAACTGAAACAAGAGCTTATATTCCTGCAGTTAAGTAATTTTTAGTTATTGTTGATGTCAATGTAATATTGGTGTCATTTTTGAAATCTAGTTGAAAGTATTTTGGTAAGTTGTGCTGTCTTTGTCTTGCTGCGTCTTAGTGGAGTGCAGGTCTCCTACCATCGTTTAACACATGATATTTCGTGCAAACACACCCAGGTCATGGAATTTCTGCCATTTGACCTGAAGTTGTTGAATGGTGATTTTTAAAAAAAATAATTTCTCACTTGAAAGATAAGGTTAGGAAATACATTGTCTTTTTAAAGACATAGTAAAAAATGAAAGCAAAAGCCTCCAGAAGAGAGCCAAATATTTTTGCACAGGCTGATTACTGTCAGTTATGTAATGAGGAACTTGGCTCATGTGTCGTAGTTCATGATTGATGGATCACAGTAGGTGTACTCACACGTGGGACAAGACTGGTAAAATACATTCCTAAGATATACTGTGAGCTTAATATGATGTTAGGTGAAATTTTTGTTAAGGGTCAAGACCTGCTGCTGGCTGAAAGAAGGTTGTGGTGACACAAGGTAGACTTTCTGCAGGAGTATAAGCAACACTGAATTTAATTCATGTGACTTTGTTTGTTATATAATCAATACTCAACCTGTAGTTTTCCACTGATAAACCCCCTGCTTGCTTCTTGGTTTCTGTAAGTGTGTTGCTTTTTCCCTCTATTCCACACATTCAACTACGTTGTTTTTCTTTAATTTCTTTTTGAATGTTATAGTCTTCTATACCTTGTTTCTTAGGCTTTTTTGGCTGTAATATTAGTACTTCCCTGAGTACTGACAGAAGTCTGATATCTGATATGTTATGATTGATTTAGGACTTGCTTGTTAAAATGGTATGTTTTTCTTCAAACGGTAATTTCATTGCGTTTCAGTGGCACATTAATTTCAGACTTTGAATGCAGCTGTCACAGACTGTCTTGAACTTGTTGATGACATTTTGTATGGTGTGTTCTTTTACATACAGAAAATGTGTTGCTGGTTGAACAGTTTTTCAGTCTGTTTGAATACACTGGCTCGGGTGGGTTTATGTGCCATATGCAGGTTTGTGCACCCGAATTTCTGTCTCAGGTTGTTTGTATCAGTCTTTAGTTATTAAAAGTTTCTTTAAGTGCTAGTACATTTATTCCATATTTACTAGGAGTCTTTAGAGTGGGAATTTTTACCTTTTTAATTAGTTCTGCACTGTAGCCCTGAACTTTTCAGTTAAAAAAGAAAAAAATCCTTGACTCTTTATTCTATCCAGCTTTTTTAGACAGGGAATCTGTTGGTCATTGATGTACTTTGTGTTTAGTATTCAATATAGAGGTAGGTTTTTAATGTGACAGATTATTTGTGTTCAGTTAAGTCTTTGTGTGCCTTTATATGTTGTCAATCACACCTGCCATGCATCTTAAAAATAAGGACCACTTTATGGCCTCTCTGATCCCTTCTCATCCTGTCCTCTTCCTGCTGAACTGTTACTTCCTCCGTTGCTGGGGTTTTTTTGCACTATTTAAACTGTGGCAAGACTTTCCCTTTTAATAGAAGACTTAGGAAGGGCCAGGGAATTACATGCTGATTTTGCAGCTCTGGAGGTCATTGATCCAACACTTCAGTGAGGGAAAAAAATTAATATCAGTATGTGTAGTGCTACTGATGTAATTGTTGTTGCTGTGGTTGTGTAGCATGTCTGGGTGGCCATGCTGTTCACAACGTTTGTAAACATTTATACTCTGTAATCTCTGAACGTTGTGTTGGTGTCATTCCCAGTCTGTTTGCCATTGTGTTCCTCTCAGGAGACCATGCCCAGTGTTTGGCCCTCGCTGCAGGACATGACAAACTGGAGAGAGGGAAGGTGTTCAGGGTCTGGATTGCCTGCCTGGACAGGAGGCCACTGACCCCAGCTTTGCTCAGCCTGAAGCAGGGAAGGCTGAGGAGGCAGCTGGATGGGGCCTTCAGCCTCTTAAAAGGGAAGGGATGAGAAAATGGGTGTGGTAAGTGGTAATTCCAGGTGAATGCAAGGAGAAAAAAAAATCACTGTTTAGTGTTGTTAAACATTGGAACAGCTTGTGAGAGGTCCTGGACCCTTCCTCTTTGGAAACTTCTGGGACTTCACTGTGTGAAGACCTCAGCAGCCTTTTAATCAGCAGTCTCCAGTGTCCACAATTAGGATTGTGTAATTGTTGCTTTTTCTCAAAAAAACCCCATTGCTACATTATAAAAAGTATTACTGGCATGTCCTTTCTAATAAAAATGAGGTGTTTCTGAATATAGTCATGTGATGAAAAGGACACCTGTCTGTGCCTGTAGGGGTCTTTAAAAAAATTGGAATTAAATTCAATGCAAAACACTGGTGTGGGGCTTTTTTTTTTCTTCTTTTTCCCCTGAGTCCCACCTGTATAATGCCTCATGAAGATTATATTTTCAGTATAAAGTAAAGCTCAGTGAAATTGGACTTTTTGTCCAATTTTTGACCAAATAATTGGACAATTATTTTGGACTAGTCTGTTTTAGGGCTTAAAAAAAAACCAAAAAAACAGATGATGGATCTTGATTTTAAGCCTGTCTCAAGAACTTTAGTGAGATGACTGCAGAGGATGTGGCTTTTCATCATGCAACATGAGTTTTTACTAGGGTGATGATTAGGTCAAATTTACAGTTCCTCTTTATTGCCTGACTTTGGAGGATGAAATTTTGGTAAAGAAAATGGGAATCAGGTTGACTTTCTGAGGAGTGTTTTGTCTATGTTTCCTGTATTAGCAGCTTTTTTCAGGTTCAGCGCTCAGGAAAAATGAAAGTACAAATTTGCTTTCTAGAGTTTTCTTTCTTTATCCTTACTTTGGGGAATCTCAGGGATTGTGTTTTAAAGCCAGTTCTTGGAAACCCTTTGTATTTGTTTTCATTGTGTTTTAATTTCTTAGTGTAAATTATTCTCCCTGTCTAGATCTTGGGAATAAGGAGTAGAAAAGATGGATCTCTAAGAGTGATAAAAGTGAAGGAAATGATGGAGTTATGATTTAGGCCATTGTGCCACAGCCACCTTGCTTGGCCTTTATTTATTGAGATCAGTAGATGTTATTACTGATTTCTGAATGACATTAGTTACGTGGCTATTTGTGTGCAGGGTTGGAGATGGGCTTGTGAGTAGCTCTTGACTTGATGGGATGGAACCCTATTGGCCAGAGTTTTGGTGTGGCTCTGCTTATACCCTTCCATTAATAGTAAACACCCCAAAATATTTGTAAGCTAAAAAAAAGAGATTTTGCACAGCTTTCTCCTATATAGAAAGCTGAAAGGAAAACAAAATTATTTTATTGGTTTAGAAATTGGGGGAATATATCTCTACTCCCTACTCACTAAATCAGAACAAGTTCTTGATTCGAGCATTAGCTCCTGATGAGGCTTTTTATTTATTCGTTTTCTGTTATGAATTAAGTAAAGATGATATTTCTCAGAAAGCAGTTCCTTCTAGTTCATAGGTAGGAAGTTTTTCTCCAATCTCCTCTGAGGCCTGGCTGCACTTCTGGTGGCATTCTTAATAGTCTCTGGTTGCAGTGGTTCACTGAAGGGCAGGCAGTAAGCTGTTAGGCCAGCCAAGCCCATCACTTCTAGAAATGTCATGTAGGCTTGAGAGATCATTTGGAAAGTGGAACTTAGTATTAGCTGGATTTTTTTGTGCTGATGAATGGTAATGGGCTAATATGAGCAAACTTCTCTTTTTTTAAGATGCTTCCTTGCATTTAGGGAAGCAAACGATTCTCTTTGTCTTAACCTTTCAGAGGATACCCTGACTTTTTTCCCAAGTTTTGGAATGATGAATTGTGCCACCAGCATAGTGAGGTTTGAGACCGTAATTCTAAGCGACACATCATTACTAAGATCTGCTTAGATACCATCCCTGTGGAGCTGCATGTGTTGAGTTCTGTGGTTTTTTGCAATCAGTGTATTTCCCTTTAGTGGTGAGCACTAAAAATTACCCTGGGTTCACAGTGTAATTGAAATGTTGAGGCCAGAGGGTGAAGCTATTGACTTCCTCTAAATGTAATGGGGCAGTGCTTCTAGTTGATGAAAAGCAGGTCTTTGCCAGTGCTGCAGTAGTGTTTTGCATACTGTGTGTTTTTGCTATAAAAGTTCCTTTTATCCTGTGGTTAAGAAATAAAAAGGTTTTAAGTTCCATTGTATGAAAGAATTATTGTGTCAGGTCTTTCATGCCACAGGTAATTTGCCTGTTACGTACAGACAAATTCAGACACCTGGCTTCTTTGCACCTTTGAACATTTAGATGTGCATTGCAGTAATTTTACATAGCAGTTTTGCACATTGCATCTGAAAATGCATTCTGTTGTCTAAACTGTAAAAAAAGTGGGGTTTCAGATGTACTCCTTTCTTCAATATAATGCTGCTTTTAGCATCTACCTGGTCTGTACTTCACTGTTTTGAATTTCCTAACTAGTTGCTTAGACCTGGAGCTATACCCTATAAGAGAAGTGCAACACTACCTTTGCTCTGCCTGTGTTTTGTGAATTTGAACTCTTGCTCCCTAGAAAAAAATGATTTTTAGCTCTACGGGCATACAAAAATTAATCTATTGGAAAATGTATGTTGATCAGAAAAAAAGGTTATTGTTCCACCTGTACTCATATTTTTTGCCAAGAATATTTCTGATTTCATAATTTTCAGTTACGGTATTTTTTTCCTAAAGAATGTGTATAAGCATTATAAGATCGAAATGTACTAAAAGCACTTATGATTCTGCAAGTTTCTTCTTTTACTTTTGATGAAAAGGTCACCATATCTGCATTTCTGTAGGATAGTTGCATGCTGAAGTAGCAGAAGGCACTACAGGTGAAAATGCAAGGCTTATTTTCTTCAGGCAAAAGATAGTGTCAGAAGCAAGTGTTGTAATGGAGAAAAGTAAAAATTCTTGAATCTGATTTCTTTTGTTCATGGCATCAGTCTTCCCATCTGTTAGTAGCTCTACAGTTGCTCTTGAAGGTCCCTGGCCGATTTTGGTCAATTTTCAAGTCAGGAAGATGGTCTCAGAGATAATGAGATGCCTGGAAATTCAGAGTCACTCAGTAGGTAGACGGAAGCAAAGGCCTGGTTATTGCCTTGCACTGAAGGTGAGGTGGGAGAGCTGTTGTGGCCAGTCAGCACATGTGTGACTGCCAAAAAACCATTCTTTCCCTTACAGGGGATCTGACAGGATGAAAGAAGATGAGGGGGAGTTACAAGATGTATGAGACCCAAGTCAGTTCTACTACTCATGTAGCAACTTGATATGTTTAATTTGTTTCTAAAATAAACCTTAAGCCTTCTTAGAATTCCAAAGCTCCCTGGAAAATTTGTTAACTTCTTTTAAAGGGTATTTTCTTGTGAGTAAATCTACCTTTGGATGAATGAAGGCTTTTGAGAAGAGATGGAAATTTGCTCAATGGTGGGGAAGAACTTTGATCAAGTCCACATATTTTATAAATCAAAAAAGAATGGAAGTCATGAAAGTTAGTTTCAGATAGTGTCAGATGACTGATCTGGTAATACTGTTCATGCAAAACTGAGCTTGTTCCTGATAGAAAAAGTTATTAAAAAACTGAAGGAAAATCTAAATTTTTGAATCTCTTCCAGTTACGTAAATTGTCTAGAGAGATTACTAGATATTATAGAGATCAATCTTTGAGGTTTTTTTAAAAAGACTGGAGTTTAAGCCTTTGAAAACGTAGCATATGGAAGCATGATTATAGGGTCTAAACTAATTTTTTTTTTTTTTAATATGGGAACCAGGGTGTTTGATTTTGTTGAATGTTTGAGGTACCTCATCTTCCTTCAAAGGAGTGAAAGCTTCATCAAGTTCTAGACAAGCCTCTGGCACTGTGCAAGTTCAAAATTTGGGGACAGTCAGAAGAGAAAGCTAGGCATAAGTCACTAAGCTGTATTAGTTAACAAGCTGTTTTTATTTAACTCTTCTTCTCTTGGGAGTGACAAGTGGTGATACTTGTTTCTCTGCTGGGTTCTGTAGCTTGAGTGTGACAGGACTTCTCTGTACTTCGTATGTTGCCTGTAATTAATACAACAAATTGCCTGACAGATTTGAAAACCTAACCCAGAGTAGCTTTATTTGTAGCATATGTTAGCTGGTATATTTACACTTTACCCTCCTACAAAAGCAAAGTAGAAGTGCAGGTGTGAAGAACGTTGCTCATTAGTAATCCAGTATCTTAGGGTCTATGTCCCCTGCCCGTGCATCTGCAGGAAAAAATGTGCTGACAAAGGACTTCGGACTGCACTGAGTAATTCAGTGTAAATAATGTTTCTACATGGCACCTTCCTCTGTAGTATTTGTGTAACACTAACAGTGTGGGAGTTCTATCAAGCTTTACCTTTGAGACCACAGGTGGGAAGAGGAGGAAGGCTTCTGTGAAGGGTACTTTGAGATCTCTCTTGGTGTGGGGGGTGAAGTGGCCAAGGAGGGTGTTCAGCATCATGGGCCTCACCAGCTGGGGTGCAGCAGCCTTAAAAAAGTTTGCCCTAGGAGCTTAGGGTTCTTGCTGCTGTGGGAAACTTACAGGAAGGTATTAAGAAATGTTATGTTCACTTACAGGTTTTCTTCCTAGGGTTTTTAGAACATAGATACAGTGACTGATCATTACTTGAATTTTGGGAGAGCAATTCTAAAAGAATTTCACATTGTCATTCTGAAGTCTAACACCTTGAAGAACAAGTGCTGAGTTAAAGCTTTTTGACTCTGATAGTGCAGATCAGAGTCAAAAAGTTAAACATTAAGAGATTAAGTAAAGTTTAACATTATAGAGATTACCAGTCTCTAAGGGTAAGTTATCATTTACTAAAAACATATTTTTGTTATTAATGGAAAAAATCCTGGATGTTAAGAATAGTAAAATAAAGGTGTTCTGTGACAAAATAAGATCAATAATACTATGTAATATGTTTTCCAGCATGCCCAAACTGATTTTCTGTGGGTTTTTTTTTTTTGTTTTCAGTTTAGTTAAGTGAAAGAAATGTTCAGAAATTTTTTATTGTAGTTGAGATTAGACTTTTGCTTTGTGGAGTTGGAGCTTACCTTTCTGACTGAGAGCTCGGTACAGTCCCTTTCTTGTTTCACTGGTGGATTGCCTTCCAGCTGAGGTAAAAGGAAGGCAGAGGAAGCAAATGTGATTATTTTGCTAGCTGATAAACTCAAGTTGCTTCACAGGTGCTCTAGTAACTTTATTTTAATGAAGATTTTATTTTTCTCAATTTAGCTGTCTTCAGGAAGAGCTCAGCTGTTCTGATTGCCAGTTAGGTGAGGTTAATGTTGACTTCAAAATTTGTACTTGGTGTTGAAGGACACTTCTGCTGTTATTCTCTGAATATCAGAGTTGTGCTTTGAAGTAGACCATGTAGTCAAGTACTGAGAACATACTATTCTCACAGAAATAGGAGGATTTTATTGAAAATCTCTTAATATTTCAATAGTTCTTGTGTTTACCAACAGTAATAACTTTTAATTTTGGTTCTCTTCTTGCAGTCTGAATGTGCAGAAAGCAGGAGTATGTCTGTGTTCTGATCAGGCTGGCACTGTGTCTGGAGTGACATGGGTGTTGCTTTCTGGGATTGTCTTTCAGGGAGGTGGTTCTCTGTACACAAACAGTTTAGCTTTCTGAACACTCCCTGGTCTCAGGGTATTGGGCTATAAGTGAAGGTGCTTTAGTGTGGTCACAATTGCTGATTAGCTTTATCCTAGCCTTGTATTTAGAGATTGCTAGATTATTGAGAAGAGTTAAATGCATTATAATAGATTTTCTATCTAAATAAATGTCCCAATAAATTGAAAGGATTTTCTCTGTCATCACCAGAGGTAGCACTCTATTTTCCTATGTGTTTCTATAGGCATCAATGTATGTAGGCATTCTGTTTTATTACGATGGAAATTTTAGGATTCTGAAGCCCTGTCTTAAGCAGGCAAGTAACTTTGTTGTGACTTTGTGCTGGGATCAGAAAATGGCTGAACTGATTGTGTGGCACTGCAGTGCAGTGAAGAATGGAAAGACAAGAGGAAGTCCCTCTTAAAATTCTTCCTGTGGTGATGGTGCTCTAGCCAGTTGTGAACTCATGTGTGTTTAGATAGGATCACTAATACTGTGAGTGAAAAGCCTTCTGTAAAAGCAAATGTGTGTGCTGTTAATACCAAAGCCATTACATTTGATGATTTAATTTAGATGATTTTACCATCATTCCTGGGAATAAAAAAAAAGTAAGAAAGACCTCCCTATTTTCTAACCTGATCATGGCTGCATCATTGCTGGTGTGCTCACTGTCTTCTAGAGATAAAGATTCAGATGTAACCTAGAAACAATGAATGTATTTTACAGTTATTGTTTTCATGGCGACAAATAAGTGTTGGTGGGTAGTGCATTATGTTAGGAATAAGCACTGCAGTATTTTCTTTCCATGTGTTGCTTGGACATGAAAAATTACCATGTAGAGACATTTCAAATTAAGTCACGTTGCATTTTGTCTTAGACTGGAGATGATGTAAAATAACCAGGTGAATAGTATTAATGTGATCTAAAATGCATTTAACAAATAGACTGCTGTAAAATTGTTGCTAGATTTTGCTAGTTTAATCCTCTGCCAACATAAAAACTAAAGATAGTGAGAGCAAGTGGACACTGAAACAATACTGGTATAGTTGTGTGGACACTGAATTGGACAAACAGGAATTTCCACAGGAGCAGTACATTTGCCGTCCAGGAACTCGCAGGTGGAAAGCAAGTGATCTGCTCTTGAGAGACATTGAGCTTGTAGGTAGCAGTGCTGATAGCTTCTGTAAACTTACATGTTCTCAGGAGCTTGGTCTTGTTAACAGTGTAAATGTTACCAAGTGCTTAATGGTGTGACAGAAGTATACTTTGCATAAGGGTACATATGGCTTTTATTTCTTACTCAGTCCTTACTAAACTTGGCTGTGCATTTTTTAAATAGAACAGTGTTAAAAGCTTGCTTCCAGTTTCTAAAGATTGTCAGCTGCTTTACTAGAGTGCAGTTTGTGGCATTGAAGTATATTTGAGTATATTCATTTTTATGGGATAACATACAAAATTATACTTTCCTATAGCTAGTAAAAAGTCATGTTTTGTTTGGATGTTGATTGTTTGCTGAAACAGGTATCTGTGGCTGAATATGTCAGATAAAGAAAAGGAAATGCTAGAAGTTGGTTAAAGAAAGGAAACACAGGACTAGTTTACTGAAAATGACTGGCTAAAATCCAAGGAAGTGGGCACTACTTGAGCTTAACTGGTGAACTGAACTGATTGCTCAAGAGAAAGGACTTTTCTATGTTGTGACTCAAACTGACACTTGACAGGTCAATCCTGCTATTGCATGTCCTTCTTGGAAGCAAACATGGTGAAATTGTCTTGAGAGTGGGTGCAGGAGAATTTTTGAAGAATTAGGCAGCCAAATTGATGAGTACCTCACTGCATGAGTTTTTAAAACAATTACTAGAACAACTCTCTATATGATTTAGATGTTACGAGTTTGTTTGCAGTGTGATAGAAAAATGCATCATAAAATACATTGTTCAATTAATCTAATGAGCTTATACATTGATAAAATACAAGTTGCATTTATGCAGAAGAAAAATGACAGTTATGCTAATCTCAGTTATTTTCTTTTGCCCTTAGTTTCTGAAGGAAAAGTGATATGTTTTGTGTACTCCATTAGTTTCTCAGGTTTTGGACTAAAATACCAGTAGAATTGTAGCAGACTGGTATGCATGTGTTAAAGAGCCTGAAATGGTACTGTGCCACCCTTTGTACGCTGCACTTTTCCCCTCTAAGGTTCTCGTGTTTCTAATTCTATGAGCTGTGTTACATCTTAAGAAGGAGTTGTTACAGAGGGAAGGAAACACTCCAGATATTTTTTTTTTCCCCACTATGGAGAGAGATCATTTTTGTATTTACTGTTTCTTCCTTTTTTTTTAATGTTCACAGATTTTTGTACCAATTTCAGTGATAGGAAAGAACTCAAAATGGAATCATATTTCAACCTCTTCCTGCTGTTGACTTGGTTTGTAGGAACTTTTTTCCTTGTCAGTCTTTGTGACCTGAGCAATGAAATCGCCTTTTCTCCAGACAAGACAATTTTTCCTTTTTTGTTCTTGTGCAATTCTCAGTTTGATTTACTAACCCCCCCCCCCCCACACGTTTCCACCAGAACTTCACCATCATTGTCAGTCTGCAGTTTGTTACTAAAGGATTTACCCTTTCTAAGAATTGTTGCAAGTTCTAAACACCATCTTTCTTTCAAGCTTCACCGTGTGCTGCCGATGTGCTGACCCTTGTGTATTGTTTGTGTATTTACTCATGTAGAAAAAGTATCCGGAGTTTTAGGGAAATGGAAGCTCTTCCTTTCTGTGAGTATTAGCTGTTTCTGTTTCAGAAAGCTCACTGCAGTTTTTAGAGAAAAGTCTAGATACTTGAGGGGCACAATTTTAGGGAAATTGTTCCTCTTTTCTGCTGTTCCTTTTTAACCTTCTAGAATCTGCATACAAAGATGGAGAGTTCTGAGAGTTGAGGAAGTTGTTTCTGAGCTGTTTTTAGTTTAGTTACCTCAAAATATTGAGATCTTAAACCTGGTTTTTAACAGCAGGAGAGAATACTGGACTTGGCAACGCATGTGAGCGAACATTGGATAGCCTCTTGATTTTTTAATTTAATAAATTGCATAATTGAGGTTCAACTGCATTGTGTTCTCGGAATTTTAAGTGGTCCCTTCATTATTTTAAAGAGGCGGAAAGCTGACCAGCAGTAGAACTTCAAAACCTGGATGTCATCATCATCTGTTTTTCAGTCAAAGCTCAGTGTATGATAAGGAGTTCCCTGGACAATTGAGTGCTGGACTTAAATTGTCTCTGGACAGTGAGTCCTTTGGTGCCTGCTAATGTTGATGTGTGTCATCTGTCATTCCCTAGTTATGCCATGGGTGCATCTTTAAATGCTCCGTTGACCTCCAGATGGAAAATTCTGTGTGTAAGCACTGCTTTTATATCTTGAGCAAAACTTTTTAAAAGTTTAATGGTTACAACAAAAATTATTTTGGTTTCACTTCTGCATTAAACTTTTTGAAGAAAGGCATTAGTAAATTGAATGTTGAAGGCAAAAAGGGAAGAAGACCTCTCTTGATTTTTATGCCCCTTTTAAGGAAGTTTCATGCATAGTAACTATGCTTAGGAGGAGTAAAAGTGGTCTCCCAAAAAAACATGCTAACAGTAATGAAAATAAAGTTAGAACAGGGGAGCGCTGAATTAGAGGAATTTGATTTGACATCGTGCCAGGAAGGAGATTTATCTCATGTAAATGAGGGCAATTGTCAAGCTGGCTGATGATGATCAGGAACAGTTTTCAGTAACAGCAGGTTAAAATTTACAAGTATAAAGACTGACTTGGAGAAAAACATTGAGACAGTCCATTTCAAGCAACAACTGCAATTTACTGTTGAAGATGTTGCTCTTGCTGCAGTTTGTGAACTCCTTTTACCTGAGGCACCTTAGTAAAGACTCAAGCTTGAAACAACTTGTCCTCAGGTCATTCCTGTGCCTACTGGAATTTACAAGCACTTTGATACTAACCTTTGGCAGCAGCTGAAAGGCTAGGACTGAGTGTTTCTGAAAATGTTCTCCTACTGCTCTGTATTGCTATTTATGATTCTATTTGCAGTATTTAGACACTTTTGCATAAACTGCAATGGTGTATAAGTACTGTCCAGATTGCAGGAGATAAAAAATTGGTTTAGGATTTCCTTGAAACAGATTTGAAAATGAGTGGAAGGTAATGGGTAAATAATGGCTGCTGACTTTATGGAAAGAGTTGTACAAATTTGATTCTAGGTTGTAACTGCTGTTTTTTAAATGATAACGTACTATACAGTACGAGGTTTCTAATGTAATATGTTGAACACTTTTTTAGGAAGTTGAGTGCTTCATAGGAAATAAATATGGAGTGATATTTGATGAATCTGAAAGTAGATAATTGATAGTAAAACAAATCACTGCAATATTGTATTAAAATCCTGCTTAAGAGGAACTTGGTTGATGCTGATTTTAGTATAGAACAGCAGTCTTCTCTTAATTTTCCAGATCTACTTTCCCTCTGCCTTAGTTGGTGACAGCATTTTTCCACAGTCCAACAAATGTGCAGCTGGCTGCTTTTCCAGCCATGTGTAGGCTGCCCCACACACTTTGCCAGCATCCCTGCTGCCAGTCCTGCAGGGTGCCAGGTTCTTCCTCGTTCCAGCATTACTGTCCTGGGGACTTCACTGCCTCAGTCTGCTCCGGCATCTCTGCAGTGACCCCCTGCTCCGTAAAACCTTCCCAGACATCCTCTCCAAGATTTCTCAAGCTTGGATAGTTAATGGTGTCTCTTGTGAGGAAGTGTTTCTGTTCCACCTAGTAATAGTTGCTAAGCAGGACATTTCTGCTAGCCACATATCATGTCAGCCCTGCCTGCTTCATTACAGACCATCTAACTAGAGATGTTATTGTTCTATTTTTTTTTTCACCTGAGAACAAATTAATTTTGTGCTATGTTGCTGTTCTCCCTTTTGCACAATTAGGTGTTGTAAAGATAATAGAGAATCTCCTGCCATATATATCTTAAAATGAACCAGAATGGACTTTTTCTGTACACAACAGGGTCTTGGAAGTTTTCAGACTATTCACATTGGCAAGAAGGGGAGAGGTTGGCTTGGACTCTGGAATTAATTTCCAGGGTCCTTTGGATGAGAAATTGGAACAAGATTTTTTTAATTTTGTTTGATTAAAACAAATGAAGCCTTATTTGTCTAACTGTCACAAAGTTAGAGCTGCATTTTGGCCACACCATTTGTTTAAGTCTCATGTATGAGTTTGTTTGATTTCCATACTGCTTTTATAGCACACATTTTCTTTGACATTTGAAGTACTTCTCAGTCATTTGGCCATTACTGAGCCAAAGGGTGAATTGGCCACTTGTTTCCTGTAGCCTTTCCTCTGTCTTTTCCGAGACAGTTTTCTGTCTCTTGCATCTCACGGGTGTTGTTAGATAATTGTATCATTTAAACAGAAGTTATTCTAGGTTGGTTCTGTGACTAGTCTAATAGTTCGTGTAGTTACCAGAAAAAATGTGTATGTTTCTGCAGAAACACATTTTCTGTATTTCTGAATCTCACTTTGGAATATTAGGTAAGCAGTCGAGATACAGTAAATGAGGTTCATGATAAAACAGGATTGTTGTTTGCAGATTGCAAAAAAGGAATACATAAAGGAAGGAAAAAGCTTTTTCAGTATTTCTTCAGTTTATCAGGATCCCTCTGGTGTTGCAGCCCTGATCTGTAGGATTGTCATCCTTCATTTCAGAAGGCTGCCAGCATATCTGTACAACTCTAGCAGTACTTTTACAGATTTAAAGAGAAGTCTGCTGTTTAAGAATACGACGTAGATAAACTTGTATAATTTTTATGAGCACTGTGACGTTCTCCTAACTTTGAAAAGTTGCTTGTATTGTGCTGTTTTAAAAGAGGCATCCTAAGCTTTTGAGTCTCATGTACAATATGGGGAACCATCATCACAGCTGTGCCTAAGAAAGTTTTAAGATTCATACGATGTGAATTATGACACAATTGTTTATATTTAGAGTGATTTCAGCAGGAGCAGAAATGAAGGGGGTAGGGAAAAGAATAAGCACAGTTTGAGAGTGCCTTTCTGTTTGCTTTAGTGTGGTTTCTTAGGATGTTCTTATTTCTCATATATTCCCAAGAATGCATAATTTGTCAGCTTCGGAAGTATTATTTTGAAGAATGTTACGCAATTCTGTCAATTTATCTTGTTGACTTGACACATAGTTGGGGTGGGAAGGGAGACTGAACAGGAAGGAAAGTCCTTGTTCCTGAATGTCATTGCTGCATAGCTCTCATATCCTCGAGGATCACCCGGACAAAAGCTGAGTCAGAGCACAGCAGCACTGTGCACTACAGCAATGGCCCAGTTCAGGATTTTGGACTGCGTGATCAATCACAACTGGAGTTTCATATGTAACCTGTACTGTGCATGGAGTGATCAGGTTTGTTGCTTGCTTATCCTTGCATACAAGATGATTATATAATTTAATGTAAGGGGAGAACAGAAAGGCTGTGGTTGATCTTTTCTCCCCACCCCCAGTCTAACTGAGGATGAACTATTAGAAATGCTGCTATTTATAAGGAGTTTTCTAGAGTTAGTAAGCATACAAAACATGGTTTGACTATATAATTGCCTTTTTTTACACTTTGAGTACTTTAGTTTGTTCTCTTTAGAGTCTTATGCTTTGAGAGGTTTTGTTTAATGAATTGCACAAAAAGGTAAATATCATGTACAGGAAGGGGGAGATATGCCAAGACAAACTAAGTGGTTAATAAATATAAAACTGATTTGTTTTCTTGCTTTAAAAAGACTGAGCATCTTGGCTGTTACAAAATACTTCATCATGAGCAGGATTAAAATAAGTGTGAGGGGGAGGTTGTTACCCTTTTTTTCTTTTAATATACAGGGTTAAATAAATCACAGGATGCTATTCAGTTTTTTAATATGGACAGATATACTTCTTATTCGCTACTTTGCTGTAGAATTGGAGGGGGGAAAAGCCAAACAAACAAAATTACCTGGATTCTGAATGAAAATGTTTTAAAATAGAATCCACTTACTAAAGCCTTTTTAATAGTGTATGCAGTTGTAATACTACTTTAAAGTTACTCTAGAAATTACCTGTATTTCTCATATAACATTCAGAAAATTAAATAATTTTTATTTGGTGTAAGGGGAAGGTAAACAATCCTTAAAGTTGCCTTGAAGTTGCAGTTTCAGTACAGTTATTAGAGACAGGTGATTCAGAATTTTTTTCTACTATACATAGAGGTCCTTTGATCTGCCATTTAAAAATGCTTTCAACTCCTGTATGTCACATCTATACTGCAGCTTCTTAATCAGGAAAACACACTGTAAGGTGATCGTGGTGGGGTTTGGTTTTGCTTGTTTGTGGGTATTGTTTTAGTTCTTTTGTTAATGGTGCAAAACGTGATTGATGGTGCCTGGATTTTTCAAGTAATCTAGTTAATGTGACAGGTAAAAAGTATCTTCTGTTGAACTTGAAAAAACAGAGGAAACATGATACATTCTCTTAAACTTCTAATTTTTACAGGTGCCCAACTATTTGATCTGTTTGCTTACATATATATAAGAATTCACCTGTCCAGTTCAATGCAGTAGGACAGTTGCTTCCCATGCTTCAGAGGAATCAAGAAGAAATAAGAAAAGGCTTAGGATGTGGGCAGTCCTGCAGAGTTTTAAAGTGCATTTGATCTAACTACAGGGAAGGGAAAAGAGAATTCTTTTTTGAGTATATTGAAGTGAAAGGTTTTTAAAAAACGTAAACACTAACCCCCCAAAACCAAACCCCAAACACTTCCCCTTTCAAAAAAAACCCAAAAAACCCCAACCAAATTCAAACAAACAAAAAAGCCCCAAACAAACAAAAACCACCAAAACCCCCTCACCTCAATGCAGAACAGGGTTCACATAGTCCAAAAACTGTTCCTTACCAATATGGAAAGAAGGAAGAAGCTTTAGATCAGTGTACCCTGAATTAATTGCATGCTTGAGGTAGTAATGGTGCTGAACTGTTTGATCTTGCTAGATTTTATTAAGTAGACTCTGCAATTGTTATGTGTGTTTGGGGTTGTTTTGTTTACTTTAACTGAAGTCCAGTCTCTGTAAGCTACACAATTTAATGATCTGTTGCTGATGTTTTTCTTTGAAATTAAACTGGAAGTTTGTCAAACAAACATTACAGTGCAGCTGCTCTGTTCATGCTGCACTGAAATGCCATGGCAGAAGTGGAAGCTGCCAGGCCTGGGGAAGGGTGCATGCTGCTCCACACAGCAGTGCTGCTCTCCACCTTTCCCACCTGACAGTGCCCAAGCAGGCTGCTGGTGGGAGGGCAGATGGGTGACCTCTGAAGTTTGTGTCTCTAATATTATCTCAAATTAGGTTTCAATCATCTAAGGATTTCTTTTGTTTTTATTGTTCACCACCCCGTCCCTTGGCTCTGGAGCATATACTTCCCAAAGCTTATTTTTTAAAACAGGAAGTGAGCAAGTATGAAATACCAGTGATATTTTCTTGTATCATGGTGGTTTAAATTTTAGAAAAAGTATTTTCATAGTGTGACATAAAAGTTACTGTGGCTGGGCACAGTTACCTTTTGGACTCTGATACAGCAAACTCAGGTTTATTAAAAAGTTTTCAGAGGATATGCAGTGTTTCATACTAAAACAAAAACCCTTAAAATTATTTTGTGATGTAAATCAGTGAAGTTCTGTTGGCATCAGTGAATTACAGGTTTTTAGTCCAAACATTGGATGGGATTGATGGCTATCACATGGTGATCCATAAATAACAACTCAGAAGCCTTCAGTGACAATAAACTTGATTACTTGCAGTTTTTCATCCTTTACTTTTTGTTCATGGGACAACTGCACTACTTGTGTTAAAAATATTTCTTAAAATGAGTTACTGCAAAGTACCAAAGTGTCTTGCTTCTTGCATATGTTGTCTGTGACAGTTGTCTTGTGGGACATGAGTTAGATTCAAATGTGACAGTCTTACTGGCAATTCAGAGCTTCTGCATGACTGCAAATGTAGAATTAGTGAAGAAGAATAGTAGGTAAGAAGTTTGTATCTTATGGGGGACCTTGGTACACAGCTTTATGTGGAAATTTATGTTTGTACTTATCCAAGTTGCCCTGACAGTATCATAGATGATTAATCCTATTTTTAATATAGTCTGGTCTTAGTAAACAAGGAATTTTTAGTGTTTTTTCTTAAAGAAGAAAAGAGAGAGGATGAGAGTGCCTTAAAAAGTTAAGGCTTTTTTTTTTTATGTGATGGTCTGCTGTTTATGAAGTTGTAGTCTTGGTATGATAACTTAACGTGCTAGCTGTGGTCCAAGAGGAGTTCCTCAATTAATGTATGGAAGAGCTAGGTAATATTTTTCCTCAGTAATGTATGAACTAGGCTCTTCCTCAGTAAGATGTAATAGGAGCTACTCCCTCTGTCCTTGTCCTTTATGAGCCTCCAGCCCATGAGCAGACTCTGGAGATGCCTGGTATGTCAGTTGACCTTGTGGCCATGATGACATGCAGTAGAGCAAGTATGCCTAAAACAAAAATTCCACTGCTTCATGGTTGGAAGAAGTACTGGTAGGTAATATAAAGTAGGTGATACAGTGGGTTTGGATTTTTTTCCCTCCTTTTATCACAAATATCTTTCCTTCATGTGTTAGATAGGAAACAGTAGACCACAAACTGAATGTAGATCATCTTCCTACCAGCACAGAGCATAGGTCAGCTCTGTGCTCTGAGGAGACTACTGTTAGTTTGAGGAGAGCAGATCACGTCTTCTCATGTCCTGTTCTCACTGGTTCTTTGATGAACTGCATCAGGCTTCTTTTTTTAAATCTTATTGCTGCACCCTAGCCTCTAAAAATAATGATAATGTTCATTCAGCCATGTAAATACTTAAATCTTGGGTTTTTCAGCCGGGGTAAGTATTTTGCAAATTCTGTAAACTTGCAGTTGGTCAAATTTCACTGCACAGAGTGGGCCTCATCATTGCAGTTGTTGGTCTTGGAGAAACCTTCTCATGAAAGACCAATTTGATGTACACGAAGGTTTGTTGTTACATGGTGACCTAGCAGCCAAGGTGTCTGATTTCTGTTCTTTTAGCTGGAGCTCATTACTGCAGGCAGTGTGTGAGAATGTGACGTTGCAGTGCAAGCCTGGCTCTCACATCACCAGCGGTACTGCAGCAGCTGCTGCACTGCAGCTATTTCCCTTCCTCCGGAGGATCTCCAGTAACATTAAAAATGCTTTTCGGGCTTCCAAATGTGTCATTTGGAGGATGGAATAACAAAGGTGTCTGCATTTCTTCTGAGATATTTGCAGCTGATAATGGTTTTGAAATGCGATATTTATTATCTTACTGTGCTCTTCTATTCATCTGCTGCCTTGGAGAGGGAGGGAGGCAATATGATAAAAATCTCTCTTGGTAGCAGTGCAGGGTGTGCTGTTTTCAGTTTAAGCAAAAAGTATAAAATCATTGCATGGAACGGCTGGTGACTTAACTCATTGTGGAAATTAAAACTGCTGGAGAAACATTTTGTAATGTCCAAAAGTACAGGGAAATAACTTGGCATAAGTGAGCAATTCAAGCCACAATAATAGGCATGCAAAGACCAGTAGTTCTTAAATAAGCAAATAGAGATTTTTGTTAAAATAGATTTCTTCTCTCTCCCCACTCTAACCTCCAGACAGAGGAAAAAAATGTAGATTTAGTTACCTATATCAACCATTCTTACTGATACACACAATGCAAACTGTGAGGAAATATATGCAGGTCACGTGTGATCATGTCATAAGTCAGTGTTCAGAAGCTTTTGGATTTGCAGTTAAACTGAAAATCCTGTGGACAACTTTCTCCTCTATATCCTCTTAGTGACATCTCTGGGCATAAAGATTTAATATATTTTTTCAGGTTAATGACTTCACACTCCTTTTTAAGCATTTTCCAATGCATTGTATCTTTGTAAAAGAAATTATTCACTGAAAAGGCTACTTTTTTTCCTCTGTTTTATGTGCACAATAGATTACAAATTTAGAGGTCAGTCATAATTTAACTTGGGTGTTTGGATATATGGCTTTACATCTGTATATTTACATTTACATTTTATTTTGCTTTACAATGGACAAGCCTTTTCACTTCCAAGTTTAGGACTTAGGAAACATAAGAGTGTGTTGATTTGCACATTATATCAAATGTTGCATTTAAATGTCTTGAAACACAGGACCAGGATTGTTTTTAAGTGGTGAGTTTGCAGCAGTTTATTAATAAAGTCACTGTATTAGAAAGCTTTAACACTGAGTATCTCATGCTGTATGTAGATCTGTTTAGAGGTTATTTTTGGGGAGGGAAGCTGTGTATGTGGGGAGGTAAATAATCTTGACACACTGGTCTTTTTTGTGTTTTGAGCCATGTTCTCTGTGTTAAAATTCCTGTGCTGTTATTTAACCTTGATCCACACCGTTGTTCTTAAAACTCTCCCCATATGTCTAGGTAAATCTTCTACAAATGGAGTCAAATTCTAGAATAACAACCCACGTGCAATAAGGTTTTTAAGGTTACTGTTTAGGTTTGACATTGAAGGATCAAATCCCTGATTTTCCAAAGGCTTCTGTTTGGCGTTGGGCAGGTCAAGAGACTTTTCTGGTACACATGAAATAAAATCCCAAGTAGAGCTGCTGTAGTGCAGTACTGAATGAGTTTAAGCCTTAACAGCTTGAATTAGCAGCAGGTACAATGATGCACATATGCAGATGAAGTGATGTGTCTAGTCTCTAAATGACCTCATTTTTCTTGTTTTTAGAACAGAAATGAGCATATTCTGTTTATGTTGAGAAGTTCAGTGGTTTCAGTCAGAGAAGGTCAGCCTCATGCTTGCATTAAATAGAGAGCAGGTATAAGGATGTGCTGTCCCACTGCTCAGCCCAAAAACAGTGAAGCTCTTACTCAGTATTGTAGCTGCCTCCTGGAGTAGTCTAGTCAACACAGAGGTTTGCCATAGGGACAAAGAAGCTGTGGAAAAATGGCTGTTCTCTGGCTGGTTTGGTCAGCTTTAACTGTGTCCTTTGTAGAGTTAATGGTTTTTTTATTCAAGTCATAGTCTCTGGCTGCAGTGGAGAAAAACACTATGAAGGGAAGGAAGTCTGTAGGTAGTTTCAGGGCTGGTAGTAGTTTCAAGTGTGGAGCATCACTTTATTGAAATGGGAAAATCACCTGTGGAGGTGATTTTGGTGATTTTTATATTGTGCAGTGGTTTTGGTTTTCTTGAAGGCTTCTGGAAAGCTATTTCACATGTAAATGCATTTGTGCTTACACTGTGGTGGAAGTGTAGTGGAAACTATCTGGTATCTTGTGTGTTTGGTAAAGACCAGGTTATTTTAGAAAGCAAAAAGAGTACAAGCTTCACTGACACTCATTCCTATTTTTGCAGTAGTGTTCTTAGCTGGGGACAGAGGTGGCGTTTCTTATTGTCCTCTCCCCTTTTGTAGGAAGCAGAGTGGGTCATGGGGCAGCTCATAGTCTTGGATCTGAAAAAATTCCTATAGATTGAAAGAGGCAATATGAGGCAGCCCTTGACAGCTAGTGACTGTGCAAGGTGCTCTTACCATTTCTGTTAGACTGCTGAAAAGATTCTTGTATCTTGCATGAAGTAACCTCAAACATTTCTACAATGCTGAGGAGCAGAAGCATGCTTTCTTTGTCTCCTGTCTCTGATATTTCCAGATTACACTGTAAGGTGAAGACAGAAGATTTCCTATTCTTAACAAGCAATGACAGAACAAGCAGAGAAGGAAAAATTTCAATTTAGCTAAATTAAGATCACATGATATTTTGCTGTTGTGCTAGCTACCAGCCCTGCAGATGTTTCCTTTCTTTCCATTTTAAGGATGTAGCTGTTAAGAGGGGAGGCTTTTGCTAATGGGTCTATAAGAAAACAAGGAAGCTCTCAATTTCTCTTTGTTGTTAATGTTTTTCTGACTAAATTTAATATTATGAACTCCATGTTTGTTGTTATGAATAAAAAAATTCCAGATACAGAAAAACATAGTGAAAATAGTTTGCATCTCTGTCTTGTGAAGTTTTTCATTATGTACTTTTTTACTGTGTCTTAGTGCTGTTGCTTGAAATGGCCTGTTACTCTGTGGCAGTACAAATTATTAACTGAATTGCACTTAATTAGCTTTGTAAAGAATCCCAGTCAATTAGTACACTTTTTGGATGTGTACACGCTAGTACAAATATATTTGTATATATACGTACGTACACAACACAGTATACCTAATTCTGTGTGTATATATATGTATAAAACTAAAATAGATATATGGTAGATTAATGAATTGAAATATGCTAAACTTGGTACTATCTAGAGTTTAAAGGGAGATCTGAGAAGCTAGTTTGTTTGTTTGTGGATAATTCAGGAGTTAGGGGCTAAGTGTGGAGAAATCCTTTTTAAGAAGTGGTGGAGGACTAGTCATACCAGACATGATCTTGGTTTTGGTGAAGTTAAGAGCATTGTTCAAAAGGTCCAGCTATTAGAACTACTGTATGAGAAAACCTGAGCTTGTGCTATGTAGAAAAAGAAAAAAGTTACTTTAAGTCTAGGCAGCATTTAGTAAATTGGAATTTTCCTTACTTCAAAGTAGAAGAACTCTCTCTGAATCTCACCTGGAAAGCTGAAAGCTGCTTTCATTCAAGCAAGTATGTCTAGCTAGGCTCAAGTTTGCAGAACCACTTGGGGTGTTACGGCTTTTAATCCAGAGCCAGATAACTGAAAAATTTTCATTTGAACAGGCACATGGGGGGGACATTCTTGAGATCATCCTTGCTGTAGATAGCCTTCATCTTTGGTTGTTAGGTCTTGTGGAGCAGTGATGAGACTGACATGAGCACCAACTGCTTTACAGAGCCGCCTTTCATGAACAGTAGAGTGCAGTAAGGCAAGTTTGAGCTGTGTAGTAATAACATGCACACATGGAGGATTTTACTGTTTGTTTTCTGTGTATGCCTTGACCTTTACGAGAACTGAAATACTTTATCTTGAAAATGCTGTTTCTCCTTTGAATGACTGTGTTTACTACAATGCTAGTAGTACAGAAGTAGACAGAAAGTACACAGAAACATGTATCCCTCTGTCCTGCTTCCAAGCCCCAGCCAGCTCTGTAGCCTGCATGGTGCTTGACAGAATTTTTGTTTCCTTCCCTGTGCCTCCCAGCCATCTGCCATGCTGGCACAGATGCTTTGGTTTTGAAAGGTCGCAGATTTCCCACTTACTTCATGTGCTGGGAGTAGTCATGTATTGCTTAGTTGCCTTTCTCCTTACCTGGTTTTGGTGTCAGTATATTATTTATATATTTTATTGAATTTAAGTATTCATTCCTGAAATGCACTTTAAAGCTTGGTGTCCTCACTAACCTCTACTGCAGGCAGGCAGCTGCTGCTTTTGTTATTGATCTATACCACCTTCTATTCCATTTGGCTGAGATTCACAGTCCTAAAAGACAGGTAGGTTTGCTCCCAGGATGATGTCCTAACACATGCCTGAGTTCAGTTTGGTGAGTCCACCAAAAAGGACACAGGCTTAGTGCGGTAATGGTGCACTGAAGTGGGAAGAGGTGAGCTCCTGTGAGGGACACAGCTAGACCTGTGGTCGCTCGATCAAGTGGCGCTCACATATTTATTGCCTTCCCTTGCTCTGAATTGTCTCATTGTGGGTCTCTGCAAGACCCATGAAGGGGCTAAGAGAGGGAGAGCAGCTCATGGAGATCACCTTGCTCTTGCTGGTGGCTGCTTGAGTCCCACCTCACCAACCCAGGTGAGCAGCAAACAAGAGGAATGGCATTGCCTGTCTTGCCCTTAGACTTAATGTGATCACTAATAATCTTTCTGTTTTCCTGTTGTTTGATATTGAACCATTAATTGTAGTAAAAATCTCCACTTGTAGTCATAAAGGATTTGCATCTTGTTCTAGTGGTAGTTGAATTCTTCAGTTTGTGTGCCTCTATTACCCTTTCCAGTTAGTGCATCCCCCTCAGCTGCAATACAATAGAAATGTTAGTGTTGGGGTGTCTCAGCAAATACCCTGCACTTCATGCATGCATTACACTTGCCCAATAAGAGATGAATGGGGACCCTAGTGATTCTGAGTGCTGGTGCTTTCCCTGAGTTTGGAAGTTGAAGTCTTCCTCTGGAAACTCTTATTTTTTCTTCTTCCCCTCCTCTACTTCACAAAGAACTGTAGCATGGAAGAAGAGCTGTGCCCTCAGTTCCAAAACCAGACAGCAGTGACCCCAGAGTGAGGGCCCTGACTAGACCAGCTTTTTCTGTCTCTGTTAATGCTATCTACTGATGGTTTTATGTGTGTGGACTCAGGCTGTGTTTATCTGCACATCTCGTCTTGTGGTGAGTGTGGTTCTGTAGCTGTTTGATCTTTAGAGCTTTGAGGGTTTGTTTACATCTGCATCTCCAGCTTCAGGTGCTTCATGATGAGGCAGCCTCCTCTTGGTAAGTTCTGAAAACAGGCTTAACAGTTACAAGCACTGAGCAACCAAGTCCTTCCTGCAGCTTTCTTAAATACATAGCACTGAAGTGGCCAGGATGGAGACAGATGCCTTCTGTCTCATACTCTGAGGGTCTTGCTACTAGTCAGAGATTTGTTGAGTGGAGTCCATTTCCCTGTGGCCCATTCTGCAAAGAGGAATCCTTAGAGATGTTCTGGGGTAGGAAACTCTTCTGTGCTTCAGTACATCTGTGTCTCAGACTGTCTGATTTTTCTGTTCTGTAGTGTGTCACTCTGTAGATAAAGACTTTCTCAGTGGAGTGAACTAATTTCACTACTGTATATCAGCACATAGTAAATGTCAGCAATCACATAAATATATGGTTGATACTGTTAGATTGGGTATCTTGTGCTGTGAATCTATATTACATTTTAGTTGTATATTGAGAGCTCAGCTCATTATTGGATAGAGGGAAACTTTTATATTTAAATTACGGTGATTTATTTCTGCTTGGCAAAGTTCACTTTGACAGGCATTGATTACATTCAGCCATGCCCAAGTAATGTTTGTATTTCTAAAAGGCAGACAAGAAAAAGGATGTACTTTTAAAGTAGGTAGAGCATGTAGGTAGGAACAGTTTATTATTGTTTATTATCTGTTATCAGCTTAAATCTATATAAATTAAACTTTTTTTTTTAACCTTGTTGCTTGCTTAGTGTGATGGGTGACACTGGAGTAGCATGCAAAAATAAATGCTCCAGTTTGACACTAAAAAATACTGAAACATTTGGGATATTTGTTAATTAACTGTGTATGCTAATTTTGATGTTAGTAAAGAAGGGACAACTTCGGTATTATGCATGCACTGCTGCATTCATCTTTGGAATTTGGCTGAGAGTTTTTTAACAAGTCTAGCATGTACAGCTGTTAAATATTCAATTGCTGTTTTTCTCAGGGTTGTTTTTTTTTTTGTCTCTCTTACTTTCTGCAAATTCTAGATGCCTTTTTTTATGGTGTCAATTACCATCCACAATCTTTTTAGAGATTTCCTCACATCTTAGTAATTTGGCAGACTGATTTCTGACCATCTTATGTGGGTTTGGGGAATAGTGTTGATTATACTCTGTAGCCATCTTTCAAGGACATAAAATGGTGTAATACTTCTTTGAGGGAAGGACACTATCAGTATATATACTGGCAGATTATATTTCCTGCCTGAATTTCTGTTTCTGTCAACATCCTACCTATTCAGGGCAAGATTACAAATTTTCATAAACATGAAAGTCAGTCAGAAGTTTAGACAAGTGGGTATTGGACAGAGAAGCCTAAAATTATTTGGGTTTTGGGTTTTCTGTGTTCCAGTTTCCCTGCTGGTCTCTTTGCAGTGATTTTTTTTCAGTAAGAAATGAATGTATTTCCTGAGGCTAAAAATGATGGAACTGATTTATTTGTTTTGAGAAGAAGGCTGTGTTCTGAATACCAGGAAGATGGATTTACTCAATGTCAACTTTGTGTCAGTAATTACTTTTCTTCAACTGGGAATAACTTCTGTATAAGATGTTGTTTGTGCATTCCAGTTTGAATTAAAGACACATGAGAAATTACCTCACTATATCTTTGGACTGTTTCAGTACACAATTATAGTATTTGGCTTTATAACTGTGACCCATTTCCCTTTAAATTTTGGTTTATTAGCTTGAGAACTGAAAGAAGAAGACTCAATTTACACCTTATGTGAGTGATCCTGCTTCTCAGGTGCTACTAAGATAAAATACTGTCTGTGTGCTCTATATGCCTTCCTATGCTGCAAATGAGATGGAGATACTGTATCTCAGAAAAGGTTGTATAATCTTTTATATGGCTGCCTAATAGGTAGGTTTTTTCCTACACATTCTGTAGGCTTAGCAGAAAAGACCTTTTTATTTCTTCTTTGTTAGCTTTTTAAAGAATCTATTTTGATGTCACATTAAATAAGGCAAGACTGTCCTAGAAAAGCCCTTTTCTCTGCAATAGCAGGTATTTAACAGGGCAGTTAGCTAAGTGATAGTGACTGGGTACAAAAACCGGGGAAAGCATATATTGTATAGGGAAAGACCCTATACAAGAAATATCCCTGTTTTCAAGTCCATCCAGCTATTATTAGAGCACTTGGAATATCCTGTCTGTGTCTCAGGAAGATTTTAGGGATTAATAACTGTTTTTTCCTCTGGCTTATGTCAGTAGTTACTGAAAAGCCCTGAACATCATATGATGGCTGTTGAATCAGTGAAATCGGGTAACATCAGCTCATTTTCTGTTCAGCACATATCTGTCCAGCTGAACAGCCATATCAGGTATCACTTTACTTGGTAGAGGAGCTAAAAGTTGAACATTTGCTAAGTGCAACTGAAGCAGGTGCTGCTTAGCACAGGCTGTCTCCATGTTGTGACTGAGGTACTGATAGATAAGTCCCCTGGATGGTCTGGTGGTGGGGGATGTTGGTTGGTTTGAGAGTTGAGGTTTTTTGTTTGTTTGTCTTAGTTTGTTTTTTAAATACAGATATAGGCTCTGAAAAGTGTAGTGGGGGAAACCCTTACATCTACAATGAGACTTTTATTTACATCATTTATTTGTGAAGCATTCTGTATGGTAAAAAAAACATAACCCAAATCAGTTTAAAAAGGTATCAAATCTGGATGCCAGTCCCATGCCCCATTTCTTTAGAAGTAATTTTGAATTTGGGTACTGAACACTAAATAAGCATAGAAATTGATTGCTTATAACAACTTTAAAAGGGCTTAAATGATTTTTCCAGAATAGATGGTACAATAGATCAATTATTTCTTGTGTTCACAATTTTTCACTTATGAAGACGTGTTCAGAACGTAGACCATACCTGTTTATATGTTTAGATGGTCAAGATGACTATTCTGTATTTAATCTTTGATTGCAGTTGCCTGCAGCTGTCACATAAGGATTTTTAGCTTGTACAGTACTGTACATTGAGGTCTGTAAATTGATCAGAAGATTAAAAATTAGAGGGGCTTTAGAGAGCCTGCAGTCTGGATGTGTTAGCTTCTTTAGCTGCTATTTTAAACTGATATAATGGGAAACTATTGCTTTGAGACTTTTAATTATAAATAATATTATTTGTAAACATTAATGGTATTTACTGGTTTTACATAATTCTTTTACTGCCTGTTAAGCTGCCAGGGATTCATGTAGTTTTTTATAGTGACATCTGATTTTTCATGGATGCTTTCATTGCTCAGAAAGAAGGGTTAAATACAGTGTTAAAAACAAGGTATACATTTTACAGTGCACTTAAGCATCTGTTGTATGTCCTTGCAATTGCATAGAACAGGAAATGATGCTTTGAAATACTTTGTGCAGAAACCTTGTATGAAAAATTCCCCAGGGAAATGATGCTTGAGTCATTTTTAGTAGCCTGGGATTCTTCAGTCCTTGAACTCGATTGTATGCATTCTGACTTTGATTTTGAGGACTGAGTCTATAGAGAAATAAACATACAGATCTTCAGTAAGGACTGTGGCACAATGATCTTTGATTAGATCTTACATGAAAATGAAGCATTCATTTTTCATCTCCTGTAATGCAAATGACTCTACCCAAAAGACAGATTCCCTGATGGATATGAGATATTTATGTATTTGTAACTTGATATTTGATTTGCAAGGGAAACTGTAGGGACTTTGCCTTTAGTAGTGTCTACTTGCCTGTGCTAAACATCATCTGTTTCTTGCTTGCTGTCTTGCATCCTTGTTTTGTTTATGATTTTGAGAACTTTTCTTGTTCCTTTTTAAAGCTTTTTCTGGCAAGGGATATTCTGATGTGTGTGCTGTGGTTGGAAGTGTCAGAGGGTTACTCAACAGATGTTGACTCTCTTTAGAAATCAGATTCTTGCTTGTTCATAGGGATGGCTGAAGTTGCTATTACTGAACATGTCTCACATTTATTACTGATACTGGCTTTTTCTGTTAACCTGTTGGCAGACCTTGAAGGGAGTCCAAGGTTGGCATGAAGTTCACCTTTCCCTTTTAGTGTGCTCTTTCAAGAAATAATTATTTGACGCTGGGTTTGTGAGTAACTTTTAGTTCAGTAACTTGTGAATGCTTAAAGTTTAAATGAAATTACAAGGAAATTAGAGGTACTCTTGCTACACTGAAATGCTGAAACTCCTGTTTCTAAAAGCTAGTGAAGTTCTCTGTATGGCTCTATTTTGAACTGAGGTTGCATTACTTCTGTATGTAAATTATAGTCATCAGTTGTTACGCATACTAAAACTACTTTTTGGCTAATGAGGAGGTTTTTGTTAGAAAAAAGAGGGAAGTATATTGAAGACTTAGATTTTTTCAGTGCTACATTTAAGCTTGCTGTTTACCTATTTCTAGCTATGGGTATTTGCTTATGAACATTTTTCAATATCTGTGGTTGTTGGATCATTTGAAACTTTGCATTGTGCACTGCGTATATAAATCTGAGAGAAGAAACGAAAGATTGCAAGGGAATGTTAAATAGATGGGTTGCTGTGAGTCACTTGATGGAGGAAATCACTGTCATTTTTTAGAGGCCAGTGATATTTTTCTTACTAGGAGCTATTTCTTTTGCCAGTTTGCTAGGATCAAAATGTTCTTACTGGCTCCAGTTTCTGCTTGTGTCTTGAGATTGAAACCCTGAAAAGCAACATTTATTTGTGCAGAACTGATAAAATGCTCTTGTGTTCAGAAGCTCAACAGAGTGGTTAGGAACACCTCAATAACAAATTCCATCCTTAGGCTAAAGGATTATGTAAATTTTACCCTAATCTTTGCATTGTTTGAACTTTAAGCTCAAGCCTCTCATCTTGGCAGTTCTGCAGTGCTCACTAATTTTTCGTTCATTAGTCATCTAATTGCAGAGTCCTCTCTGTTTCACACTAACGCTTTAAAACATGAATGAAGGTGATAGATGAGGACAGACTAGGCTGAGATAGAGTCCTTGATATTTATAACTGTTCTTTCCAAAATCTGCCATTAATTCTTCCAGGCTATTTGGAAGAGCAGGCTGTCAGGCTGCTCTGGTTTCTCCGTATTTTCTTGTTCCTGAAGCAGCTCCATTTCTTGGCTTGGCTGTAGTGTCCATTTGTATGTTTTTTTTCTTGCTGAAAACAGGGTTGTTGGAGGTAGGGAGGCTGGTCTTTGGAGCACTTTTGCTGTTGGACAAAAGCAAGATGTGGGTTTCTGAGGACAAACTGCAGCATCTGTGGACAAATGTGTTGTGTTTTACATACCTGAATGAAAAATGTTGTTCTGGTGGATTAACTCTCACCAAGGAGCTGCAATATTTTCCTTGTAGATATGTGTTGCTCTCCTTGTGGTTAGAGTGGAAATGCTCAGTGTTCTCTGTAGATGTTGGTTGGAGTTGGCTGAGTCCACCTTGTCAACTAGCATTGCAGTTCGAGTTTCCAGCTCTAAGACTGAAGCAAAAGAGATTATTTTGGAGTAGGACAGGGAGAAACCAAGCAGTAAATTCTGGCACTGATCAGCCAGTTGCTGAGCCACAGCAGCAGAGCTACTGGAGGACAAGAAGACTATTATTTCTGTTTGAATACCCTTTGAATAGGCTATAGGCTCTGGTATCTAAATTTGTTTCACGCATCGTTGAACTAGAATCTTTAGAGGAGGGTCATAGAATTTTGCATGCTTTCTTTGTGTCTCCTGCCTTTAAGTGCTGGTGTGGCACTCACTTGAAAGTTGAAATGGAAGATTTTATGTAAGGCTGAGAAGGTAAATATTTTAATATATTGCTTGAGTCACGCGTATATAAAATTACCCGTAAGAAAAAAAACCCACCCAAGATTGCTTACTTCTGTATGAGAGGAAGGATTACAGTAGGACTGCAAAAGGAAAGGAGATTTTTTTTACTTTTGTGTTTAGAATTTGCATACTGAAATGTTCAGAGAAAATAGCTAGGGGTGGAAAAAGCAAAGGTGAAGTCACAGATATGACTAGAGTAAAATGTCTTACTGGAGAAGTCTAACCAATTGCATGTTCTGTTTTACTTGTGTTAAGTAAGGAGGTTCTAGTAAAGAAAATCATCCCTGAAATGTGTGGGAAGGAGAACTTTGTTTTGTACTTGTGTACATGAGATACATACAGCCAGAAATGGGGTCCTGGAAGTCACATCTCTAATAGAAGGCAAATAAAACATGCAAGCTGTATTCATTTCTTGTGGTTCCTTAAAGTCTTTTATTGTTGAATGCTGGTTTTTTTTTTTAATATATTACCTCGTTTAAAATTTAAGTGTTATTCTATGTGCATTATGTCTAGAGGTACAATGGTGTAAGGGGTGCTGCTTTAGCATACACATTTGAAAATATTAGTGATCATAAAGTTATTTTGGTTATGGAGGTAGAAATTATATTTTGAAGTGTACAGGAATGTCTAGAATTTTTTTCTCTTGTTTTCGTTTTATTTTTTAATGACCAAATTAAAACTCCTCTGCATATCTTTTTCTATTTTAGGCATCAAAAAATAAAGATGGAAAAGAGCAGAGTGAAGCTATATCACCATCGGAGGAGGAAGAAACTTTCTCTTGGCCTGGTCCTAAAACTGTCGTGCTAAGGAGGACATCTCAGGGTTTTGGCTTCACCTTAAGACACTTCATAGTTTACCCTCCGGAATCTGCAGTTCAGTTTTCTTTTAAAGTAAGTGGAATTAATAATGAAGCATTTTATATAAAGCCTTCTACCTTTTAGGGCCATAAATCCCACTTACTTGAAAGTAAATGTGTTTATAGATCTGTCTTACACAGATTAAAGATTCCTTGTAAGGTGGGTGGGGTCGTGGCATTGTTTAGTAGCTGTTTGCTGATCTGTTCCAATAAAATGGAATTAACTGAGTATGTCAGTCAGTTAAAAATAATTGTATCATGGATAAGAACAGTGGTCATTCAGAACAGGTAAGTATTTCTTGTACAGATTATTTTTACCCGAAGCTAGTGTCATTAGTTAGTCTGTACTTCTTCTGAAGTGTAGACTTGAAGAGTATGATGATTGGGTTTCATATTGTTGTTGTTGTTCCCCTCCCCAGTTGAAGTTTGTCACACCATCATATTAAGAGATGAAGAAGAATGTTTGCCTGGTTTTCTGAGTATCCTAAACTGAGTGTACATTAGAAAGACAGATTGTGTTTTGGTGCTACATTCTTTCTGCTGAAAAGAGGATCTGCAGTTCTCTGTTAGTCAAGAGAGAAATATAAACAAGACATATACAGGCCTACATTAAAAGACAACTTCTTAAAGTATTTTACATTTTTTTAAATTTAAAACAAAAATAACTGAATGTTAAGTAGCCAATTAGTCTTCCTTGCTCAAAACATGTACTTGTTCTCTTTTGTGACTGAAGCTTTTGAAAGTTGCTGTAATATGGGCTGTTGAGGAAAAAGTCCATTTAATAATGAGAGTAATTTAAAAATTGAGAGAGGGTGTTTCCTAGTGAATTCAAATAACATTTGCTCATTTTAAAGGCATCAAGTGTAATTGTTTTCATGAGCCATGATACCCCTCAGGTTTTCTTTTGCTTTTCCAGTTAGGTGGAAGAATAAATTCTTACCAAGCTGGGGAATGGGTATTGAAGCTTTCTGGAAAGAGCATGAAGTTAATTGACTGATGTATCTCTGCAGGTGTCTTTCAGTAAAGTTGTCTGTCTTTGCCTGCCCTTGGTGGCTGTAAGATTTCTTTTGAAGTAGAAAAAGCTTTGCAGAAGAAAGTTGGTACATTTTTCCAGTTTACTGCAGCTATTCAGCCTTCACTTGAATTCCAAATTTTTTTCCTTGACAAGGAGTGACTGAAGTTTCATGAAGTGAAACTATTAGCAGTATCAGGTGATCCAAACACATGTGTCGTTGAGCACAGGTAATAGCAGTCTCTGGTTGAATTCAGTGTGAAACACAGGAAGGAGGGTGGGGAAGCCTTAGCCTTGAGCAGAACAAATGACATGCACTTGTTAGCATCTCTCAACAAGAGCCCCTATTCGTGCTGAGGGGGAAAATAAACAGCATAAGCAAGATTAGCCTCCTTAACTAAGAAGTGACTGGATATGTTCTGGAAAAAAGCCATCACTAGATGTCTCTGAGGGAGTCAATATGTTTTTCACATGCAAAAGGAGACAGTCACAAGGGAAGGGCATTATAAAAACGAAATATCAGTCCTTCCTCTCCCGTTCATATCTGATTGTTTCTGAGAAGCCCAAGCAGTTCATAGTGAGCCCAACACCTGTAAATCCCAGGACTTTTCTTGAAGCTCTTAACTCCCTCTTTTTCTGCAAGAGACATCTCCATGCCTTCTTAAATTATTTCTTTGTTTCTTCTCTGACATGTTAGAATCTGGTTCATTCATTCCTATTTCTTCTGATTTTGAAAAGGAAATAATGAGATGATTTGATACTGTAACATCTTTATTCACAGATTCATATAAAGATGGTTATTCACAGTTACATATAAAGATGGTAAGGTTCATTTGGACAGAGCCCTTATCCTGAACAGTTATATTAATTAACCTGAATGGTTATATTCTCCTCTCTTCCTTTTAATGTCCATGAGGTGAAGCAAAAAAAGGAACAGATCTTCCGAATTACTACTTACGAGTATTCATAAGGTGTTTTTTGTAGAAATCTATGTACCCCAAGTTGTGGTACAAAAGAATGAAATTCACCTATTGTCAGCCTGTTCCTAATATGAGGCAAATCTGATTTCTCAACTGCTCAATAGGATCTTTGATCAGATAAGGTTACCAGCTAATTACAGTCTCTGTCATTGATTATAAGCTCAAGTATCAGTCCTCTCTCTTTCCTCATTGATCAAAATTTTAAGTGCCTCAGAAGCCACAGATGTTTCATTTTGCACTCCTCAAAGGTAGTTTAATAATGATGAATATGATTTGGTTTTCTGACTGTTCTAATCTTGTAGTAGGCTTGTCTGCCCTTCACACCTGAGGATGTAGCCACTGCTTATTTGACAGATAGGACAGCTGGATATTGAAAATACCCTTGACATAACAGCTGGGGTCACTAAATCCTTGACCTGTTTCTCAGAGCCACAGCCCCTCCCCTTTGTTATCACAAGTGTCAGTGTGATACTGATGCTTTCCCTCTAGATCAGTGCAGAAGTCTCTATTGTTTACCCAAGGGTAAAAAAGCATTCTAGCTCCTTTAATTTTATTATTTGTTAATTCCTCTCTGCCCCTTGTCCCCCTCCCACCCCCAAGATAAGCTTGCCCTAAAATCTCTTAAATTTTACTACAAATCAACATAAACTAGTAGAGGTAGTGAAAAGAAAAACAAATATCTACAAGTGCTTTGGAACCATCTTTCCACATTCTTTGAGGATATATATGTTTTAGATTTTTTAACACCTACTGTAGGTTCCCATTCAGAAACACTGGTAAAAATGTCTCCATTCAAAGTTCTGCTCCTGTTGCTTGTGTTTTGCATGTTTGAAAAAGCTGTTAATGAGTCAGGTGGAATCCTCTGGGAAGAGGAGGACAAGATTCTTCACAGAGGGGAACAGTGTCATCTCTAGAACATAGAGCATAATATTCTTAGCCTGCAGGATGTGGTAAAGATCACACCACAGCTGCATGTTCCATGGGAATTGGAAAATAAGCTTTCTGTATGCTGGAGGATGCTGCTGCTTGGGAAAGCCACTGAGGTGAATTTTCTTAGAAGCAATGAACTGCATGTCAGAGGATGAGAAGAGTGGGCATTACTTTATAAAATGTATAATAACCTGTTCTCTGGTTAGATATGTTTGAAGTGATGAGCTTTTAAATTTTGAGAAGTTCAGTATTCTAGCTGTTAGTCTAATAAAACCTTTGTTCAGTTGTAAAGCCTTTTTGTTTATTGTCTGAAGAGTTCACTGCAAGGAAGGAGATCTAGGCAGATCTGCCTCCAAGACATGGCTGACTCCTCTGAGTCCCAGAACACTCTTGTCTTGATACATAAACTCCTAACTGTACTTCAGGTAATTTTTTTTTGTCACATCCTTTCCCCTTGTGAAAATGATTAGTTATGATCAATTCAAGGAAGTGTCTCTGTATATTTTAAAATGGAATGCTAGTATGTTGCATTTAGATTATTTGTATTTTTATTATA
>WBNO01005608.1:0-54135 GCA_013400575.1 Peucedramus taeniatus | reverse complement strand
GGGGGTCCCGGCAGGGAAGCGGCGTCTCGGGGGACACGAGCGGCCGGGGCCGGGGCCGCGGGGCGAGGAGGTGGCACAGCCCCGGGCAGGCGGCGGCGAGGGGCTGGAGACTCCCGGAGACGCGGGGGGGGAAAGGGAAAGGCTGGAGACCCTCGGAGTGTTGGGGTAGAGTGGAAGGGCTGAGACCCCGGAGGTGCGGGGGAAGAGGGGAGCTCCGGCACCGAGATACAGTGGGTAACGGGTGGAGGGAGATGGACGGAAATTAAGAGCTGAAGCCATNAAAAAAAAAAAAAAAGCGGTAAGAGTCCGGTCCCGCCCGCAGCGCCCCGAGGACGCGGGGGGACAGGAAGGGCGCGGGGGGATGTGCTGGCGCCTGCCGAAAGGAACGCACGGAGGCTTTGAGGCTCCCTTCTCGCCGCTGCGCTGCAGAGGCCTCGTCCAAAGAGAAATTTTGGACACGAATGAGCGGTCTGGGGCCGAAATCCAAGCATTACCCACCTGCGAGGAGGCTCAGGGGGTTCGTGAAGAACGACACGAGGAACATCTCTGGGGTGTCACAGTCCCTCAGCATGCTTGGCATCACCAGGTTTGCCTTCGTTCTCAGCATGGGCTGACCATGGGACCGAGGTTTGGTTTGACATTGTGCCAGGCTTGTCACACGGCAGGATATTGTCTGTATAAAGATAGAACATTTATTAAAACAGTCATTAATGGAGCCATTTGGGTGTCTGAGTCATGCATGGAACAGTTAGGACTCATCTGGCATCACAGGTGAGAATTCCCCATTGTAAATTCACAAGAGGTAGAATTTAATTGTGTCTTATTCAACACAAGGTCACAAATTAAATAACATTTAGTCTTCTGTAATTGAAAGGTCTTACAGAAGAATCTAAACCATTTTGGGAGGAGAGCTGCCACCCTGCAGAGCTCCCACCCCACTTTGCCAGGAGGGGAGAAGAAGCCTGTGAAGCTTGAAACAGTCCTAAGCAGAAAATCCACTCATTTGGGATGTCCATGGAGGGAATTTTGAGCTGGCCATGGCAGTTTCAGTGAATGCCTAAGGAGCTGAAGTTGCTGGGCATAGAGGGGGATGATCTGCAGAAGACACCCAGAAGTTACAGCATAACCACACTTGACCCCCAGCCTGGTCCCTACCTGAAGCCAAGAGCTCCTGCTGCCCTTGGAGGTTCATTTTGCTGCCTCTGCTTGTCCTGGTTTCACATGAAATAATTACAGGATGGCTCCTGCTGGCTGCAGCAGGACTGCAGAAATTAACCTTCAATCCTGCTGCCATAGAGGAGGGCATAAATAAATGCAGCAGAATGAATCTCGTTCGGGTGAAGCATGTTCCAGGGTAAACTGCCCCATTTGTGCTGGAGTATGCCCTAAAGGACAGGTTTAAATGGGATGCCCCTCTCTCCATTCCTACAGGGATGGGAAATGCTTCAGTCGCTGCTGCACCCTGCCCTGGTCTCCTACTGCCAAGAGGGGGTGGCAGTCCCCTCCCAGGGCAGCGTGTAGCCCCAGTGATTTAGTGCTGGAAAAGCACAGATGGTGAAGCAGAGGAAGGAGCTTCTAACCAGCCTGGGGCCATCAGCAGTGGCTGCCAGGCCCTGCTGTGCCTGGCCAGGGGCTGTGGCCAGGGGCTCAGGGGTGGGTGACAGCTGTGCTGTGTGACAGCAGGAAGTGACTTTAATCTTGCTGGCACAGGGAACAGTGGGCAGGAAGCTGTGGTGGCCCAGCCCTCGTGTGCCTACAATCCTGCAGTGCTGAGCCGGGGTCCACATCACTGTGTCTTCCGTCTGTGCATAGCAAGGAGAGACTGGAGGGACCCCCACTCTGTCCCCAGGACAGCAGTGTCTGCTGACACTGAGTAAAGGAAAGGAAACCAGAGTTTTCCTTCCCTGTAGCATCCTGAGGTGGGATGGGGGGACACAGGGCATGACCTGGCTTTGACTCCTGCATGGCCCTGGCCCTCAGGTCGCTGGGAAAGTCACGCTGAGTTGAGCTGTAAGGCCTGAGGTGGCTGTGGCTGGAGAGGATGAGCAAGCAGCTGACTGCACCTCACCTACCTGCAGGTAATGAGGAGTTAAGTGGGGCCTTGTGTGTCAGCTGCCTCGGGCTCTGCTGTTCAGGAGAGTAACTGGAGGCACTCTGTGAATTTGGATGACTGCTGAAAATAGGAAGGTGATCACACTGGCTTCTGCTTCATCCAGGAGGTTTTGGGAGCAGCACTGAGAGCCTCTGGCAAGGTGCAGGGCCAGTGTGTAATGCACAAGCTTCATTTCACCCAACAAATGGCATGCAAAGCAGGCAGGGTGCTCATTATAGAATGGTTTGAGTTGCAAGGGCCCTTAAAGATCACCTAGCTCCAAGCCCCATTTACCTGTCCTTTATGAAAAAAAAAAAAAGTTTCGTCCAGGTACCCAAAACTTCTAAAACAATAAGAGATCAGGGAAGTAATAGTATGTTTGGATCTTTGCAAATCCCTCCAAGAACACATCCCCAGCTTTTGGCATTGACTGAGAAGGGTGTCCCATGGCACCCCTCCAGCCCCAGCTGCCCACTCTGGTTTCCCTGCAGGTGCCTGGGGTGACATTGCTGCATCCCAAGTAAGTGGTGCTCCTGGCATCCCTGACATGAGTTTTCCCTGAGCCCCGGGAGCTCTGGCCCAGCCATTTCTCCTGGTGATGCTGAAGTCCTCCTGGTAACTGCTGAGCACCTGAAGAAGCATTTCCCAGACATGTCTGGGGGCTATGGGTCAGCAGCTGGCTCAGTCCTTGCAGCTCCCAGGTGCCCAAAGGCCACAATCTGAGTGTGCCACAGGGCTTGCTGCCACACGGTGAGCTAGGAGCTCATTAGCTGGGGCTGGGAAGAGCAGTTAATGAAGAAGTACACGTGCACTGTACAGAGACAATCCTTCAACACTGGCTCTGTGACAGACAGCAGAAAACAGGGAAATGAATCACAGAATATACTGAGCTGGAAGGGACTCAAAAGGATCATCGAGTCCAGCTCTGAAGTGAATGGCTCATACAGGGTCAAGACCTCATCTTGGTGTTATTGGCACCATGCTCTGACCAACTGAGCTAATCTCAGAGTCTTTATGAATGAGCAGAAGCTGCTCATTCTCCATCCCCAAGCCACCCTGTCCCAGCCTCCCCTGTACCACTGAAAGTCCTTGGGGCACCCACTCCAGGGCCCCAGGGATGTGCCCAGACACCCACCCAGCCCCAGTGAAGTGGACTGGGAGGTGCTACCAATCACCCACGCACACCTCTGGTGTCTGTATGTGACACACCTCAGCTCCTCAGGTGGCTGTTCCAATGCTGCTTCTCCCTTGGGATGGATTTGCCTGGAAGCTGCTGCCTGAAGTTGTTTGTGTTGTAGATCAAGAAAATGCAACATGCACTCTTTCACATCATTAAAAATCCTCATTGATCTCCTTGGGAGCTCCTCTGGTCCCTTGAGTAGTGGCACTGGGGACAAGAAGTGTGCTCCTTACTTAAACTGGGAAAGACTATCAGTCCCTGAGGAACCTCAGTGTCTTGCTGGGCTTTGGTGGGCAGATAAGGTCCATGAGGCACAGGCTGAGCGTGGCTTCTGCCCCACTGCCTTGCCCCTCCCAGAGATGCCTGAGACTTGTCTGGCTCAGGGGGTCTCCATCCCAGGTCCACAGAACTCCACAGCAGTGTCTCCTCCCTCTTCCCAAAGGGATGCTGGCAGGGAGACAGAGCTGTGTCCGGCCAGACACACACCCAGCTGAAGGGCTCGGTTCAGCCCCTGCTGGAGGCAGGGCAGTGTGGATGTGGTGTGGCTCAGGTGAGTGGTAAATGGGGGTTGTTACAAACTTTGGTCACTTGCTGCCTGGTAGCCGGGACCCCACTGCTCCCAGCACCCCACTGCTCCCAGCGCAGGGCTTTGCATCGGCTCCCAGGCTCCAGTGGGCACAGACACCTCTGGTCAGCCCCCTGGCCCACACTGGAGAAGAGCTGTGAGGCACCCAGGGAACCTGTGGTTGTTGCAAGGCTGGGGACAGTTCCTTCCCAGGACACCCGTGGGACAGGGATTTGCTCTGCAGTGCAGAGGAGCTGCTCTGTGCTTCATGGCCTGGATGAGAGACAGCAACCTGAGCAAGGTGCAGAGTAGATGGTTGATGATCGTATCTGTAGGGCAACCACCACCCTGCAGCCCCATAAAACCTCTTTGTGCCACCCACAGATACCCACAGCCCATGTAGCACCCGAGGGTGAGGGGAAGAGATGGGGCTTGGCTCCCCAGCTGCTCTGCCATGGGAGAGGGCAGCAGGCCGACCTCATGGTGCTCTTCCATCCCAGAGAAACTGACCAGCACCTGAGATGGGGATGGTCCATGAAGAGCCTGGGATATGCCTGAGGCTCTGAGTGTGGCTTTCCAGCAGTGAAGGAGCATGGAGGAGTTTACCTAGAACAAATACTGTGAGTGCCCTCTGGGAATGACCACAGCCAGGAGGTGACCTCACTGGAAAGAAATCTGGGTGTTACATTTGCACTTCTCTGACAAAAATACCTATTTCCCAAAGATGAACATGGGACAGAGGTTTTGCATTTGCCGCATAAAAAACGGACTTGCTTCTATATTTAGAATTTGGGTCACCAGCAGCTTTCTGCCGGGAGATACCAAAACAACTTTAAAAAACAGGGCTGCAAACCGGCTTTGAGCCAGGCAACAGTGTCCAGTCGGGAAGGCTGCCCAGGGGGACTGATGAGAGGAGAGGTTGGCCGCCTTTGGCAGCAGCGCCCGGCCGGGGCGGGGTGTCCCTCCTGGCTGGGGACGCTGCTGAGCCCCCTCCACGAACAGCCCGCGGCTGATCCCAGCCCGGCGGCGCTCTGACTCAGGGCACCCTGGACTGACACCTCCTTGTTTTTCACAAGCTCTTCGCTTGGCAGAAGGAAATAGCAGCTGGTGAGATTAGTCCAGTAATTTGACCCAAGGCGATTTTGGGGTGTGTGTCTCAGCATGGAGTAACCTTGCCGATCGGGGTGCAGCAGCCGGGGTCACTGCCTGTGAGGCGAGAGGACGGCGAGGGACTGGACACGGCAGCACCCTGTCAGCCCCTGCCACTGCCAGAGCCCGGCGGTGAGAGAAGGCAGCTGCCGCAGACAAGGAGAGCAGACAAAGCTCTGCACTCTGCCTGCACTGCAGAGGAGGGAGTGGGGAAAGCAGCTGCTGCCCCACTGACAGCCACCGGCCACGGTGGCTCCTGATGGGTCTCTTCAAAAGTAACTGATACCCGGCTTCAGCGTTCCACACTGTGCCAAGAGAAGGAGCCTGCCCACCCTGCTGCCCTGCGCCCCTCCACTGCAGGGTACAGGCCGGTCCCTCCTGCTCCGTGCCTCTCGCAATCCCCCGAGGCTCGTCATTCCCCGCCTCCCTGGATCCCAGCCGCGGCTGTTACCTCCAGGGTCCCCCAGCCTCACCCCAAAGGAGCTCATGCCATAAGCCATAGTGGGGGAATGTGCTCCATAGGAGTGGGATGTGCTCCATCGTGGTGGGGTGCTCTCCACAGGGGTGGAATGTGCTTCATACGGGAGGGATGTGCTCCATAGGGTAGTGTGCTCTCCATGGGGGAGTTGTTCTCCACAGAGCGAAAGTGTGAGTTCCATCGAGTGTGCATTAGCCCAGAGGGCACACAATGGTGTGGAGGCAAGGAATGGACCCTGGCTCAAGGCTTGCCCTTCCTGTAGCCCTTCTGACTCCAAGAAAGCTGGACAAGGACCCAGGAGCCCTTGAAAGCCTCGGCACTCAAGAGTCCACCAAGACTCTGACGCTTCTGAGGGGCTTCAGTGATGGCATGGCTTTGTAGCTTCTATATATCAGGACAGTTGTATTTTCCAGAGTTTGGATCACACGTCTCTGGCTTTTCTGCCTACTCCTGGGTTGAAGTGACCCTATCCAAACAGATGCCATGAGGTACCCAGTGTTCTGCCCAGCCAGTGGTGCTTTATTCAAGTGTGTTCCCAGGTTGCCCTCAAGTCTGTGTGTCCCAAAAGTAAGATGAGCATTTGAATCAGCATTCAGGGCCTCTTTAAGGTCAAGGTTAAATCCTGCCTAAACCACTTCCACCACTCCCACTGGTGGACCAGTTTTCCTGCACTTTTCTGTGCCATCCAGACATGCTCCTTCTCTTTGGTTCTTGTACCTCATGATCCAGGGTCACACCACACCATCCCCAGCAGACAGTGTCCACAGGGACTCCACCATGCTGACATGGTGACATGGTGACATGGTGACACAGCCCAGTTCTGGTGTGGGAACAAGGCTACTCCATCAGGCTTTCCTGTGGATGCCTGTGCTCCTACCCAAACTGCACAGCCTCACCATCAGCATCCTCATCCAAGAAGGTCTTGAGTAGAGTGGGGGAAAATTAGCCCATCACCTCCTGCTGAGGAATTCTCTGTCCTGCAGTTTGGTTTTGTCCCGATGTGGAGGGGCAGAGAATGAGCTGGCCTTGTGCTGCCAAGAATTGGCAGGAGCAGCCTTGGGATGGCCATGCTGTGCTCAGCTGCCCTGGCCAGGTCACCAGCACCATCTCTACTCTGTTTCCCCTTTCCTAATGGGTGAATTTTCAACAATCTAAGCTGGCCACACTGGAGTAGGATCCCTGGGACAAGGACAGGCTCATCCACCACTCTGTGGTATCCTCAGCCTTGGAGGATCTGTTCCAGCTGGGCTGAAGGTTGTCCTTGTGCTGAGTCACCTTTGACTCTTCTCTCCAGACTATGACATGCCACCCAGGAGAGAGGCAGCTCCCACCACGGTGTCTGAGCTTCCTGTCCCGAGGTTAGAGGCAGCCAGGAGGGAACCTGCACTCTGCAGCTGTCCTGGCTGAGCAAGGACCTCACTGCTCCTGCAGCCCTGAGCCTCAGCCTTGCCTGGGTCTACCTGGGGTCAGGGACTACCTCCCTGCATCTTGCCTATGTGCTTCCCTGGTCAATGAAGCAGGGAGGATTCCTGCCCCACTGGGATGTCCCTGCCCATTTGGTTCTTTGGCTCAGTCTCTCCCTGGAGAGACCCTTGTTTTCAGTACCCACCAAGATTCACTTTATATGCTTCATGGAACAAAATTGTAAAGCCAAGTGTGAAAAAAGGAGATGAGGGAACTGGGGAGCTGATGGAGAGCCTGGAGCCAGTTCACCAGTTTCCATATGGCATCTCTCCAAAGGATCTTCTTCCTTGTTGAGCTCTCATGGGTGTGGTAAGGACCAGGCAGAGAGGGCACAGCAGTGGTGTGATGCCAGATGAAGAAACCTCCTGTGCTTCACAGAGAAATGGGATGGCTCTGAGGAGCATGAAGCGGGTACTCCAGGTGCTTGCCACCACCACTGTGCTCCCACCTTGCCCAGTGCTGGCCCCAGCTTGCAGGGAGCCTGGGGCTGTGAAGGGCAGGAGGACTCTGCAATCTCCTCTCAGCTGCCTCCAGCAGCACTGGAGTTTGCTCCCAGGTGTCACCCCAGAGTGAAACCCAAGAGAGCTCCCGATAAGGGAGGGCAGCTATAAATGTCCTGTCCTGTGTAGATTCCGCTATATTGAGGGGAGGAAGGGAACACTAAAGTCTCCTCTTAATCCGCAGTCTGGTTTTGTGCTGAGATGAAGGGAATGGATCCCCTGTGACCATGTCCAGGGTGCCTCCCCCCCGTGCCAGTGTCTGCAGACACTGGTGTGTGTGCACATCCCTGCACGCGGCATGTCCCCAGAACACCCCTCCAAGCCCTGCCCACCGTCCAATCCAATGACCTGAAAAATACACCACCACCCAGATTAAAATTAGCCTGGAGATATTTCCAGTCAGGCCAGCAACTCTGCTCGGGGGCAATACCAATGGCATGGCTGGATATGTCACGGCCATGGCCCTGGTTGGAGAAGGAGCACAGCTCCCACACCAAAGCAGTGTAAGATGTGGGACCACTGTTACAGCCAGCCAGGCATGGGGTGGGGATCTGGAGAGGGGGCTGGAATTTGGCTGCAAATGGCCAAGCTCCCTTTTCTACGCCTGGGGATGTTTGGGGTTTGTAGTTATTACCTCAGACTGAGCCACAGCCACAGGCACGGGCCTGGGCAGGCAGCACTGCAGTGCACAGCCACATTTCAACCATAGTGGAGAAAATTTTCAGCCCACCTCTGCACATCTGGTGCCTGACAGGAGATGAGCTGGTGGATGTCTGGCTGCAGTGCTTGCATGTCTCAGATGAATCAAGCCAGCAGAGTCCTGGTCTCATCCTGGCTCTGGTTCTCCTCCTGCTGCCCCTCTCCCACAGGTACAAAACCAGACCACCTTGCAGCCGTGCTGCCTTGTGCATGACCAGGAGTGAACCCCCCCATACAGAGCCATGTCTCGTGGGCAGCTGGCTCCTGAAAACCCAAGCACGAGCCACCTCCACGTGCTGGCAGTCATGGATGGGCAGTGTTAATGGTCATGTTTGCTCTGGGTGCTGCCAAGCACCTGCTTGTGATGGCAGGGCACACTCCAGCAGCCCAGCACAGAGGCAGGGAGAGGTGTGCTGCCGTGGTGAGGTGCTGGGTGAGCCAAGCTCTGCCATGCTGGCCGGGTCCTGCAGGCTGGGGCTGAGGTCACCCCCAGGACAGATGGCAAACAGCAGCTCTGCCCTTCCATGAGCCCTGGGCTGACCTTGGCTGTGCATATCTGGTCTCACCGTGCCAGGCTGGGGTGGAGGTTAACACTGCAGTGCTGGGTGACAGGACTGAGAGCTCTCAAGGACTCTGTGGCATTTTAAACATCCTCCCTCAGACACCATGAGAGGCAGACTCCCGGTGTGTATACCGTGGCACCTTGCTGAAGGACCATGTCACCCTCCCCTGGAGCCAGCAGAGGAATTAGGATCACAGTGACATTGGAGATGGGACTCCAAATTTGAGGAGAGGACAAGGGGAATTTTTTTCCTTTGCTCTTCAGGCACTATCCCAAGACCTTTGATACACAGAGGAGTTTTACAATACCCACAATCCCTGGTAACCCCATGCCTCTGGGTTACATCATTTGGGTGCTGGGTGCAGGCCAAGTGTGAGTGTGGTGGCAGACACAGCCAGACACAGCTCTGCAATGCTCGCCCTTCCTGTAGCAGGCTTGATGGTGGCACTGGTCTGGTGTGACTTGCAGGAGCACTGCACTGGCTGTGCCCAGCTCCACTCCAGGCTATGGTGGCTCTGCTGCTCAGCAGCTCCCTAGGCAGGTGAAGCACCCCTGGCCCTTGTGCCACCACGCTGCTCTGCCCCATCATAGCAGTGAGACCTGTTACCCTGGCACGGGGATCCTGGGGACACGTGCGCCTGTCACTTTGCTCCTTGGATGGTGGCCTCCCCAAGCATGGTGCTTTCCAAGTAGCTGACCTTAAAAAGAGCAAAACACAGGCTGCCTTGAGGGTTCCTGCTCTCAGGCATTTCCATTGGGTCTTGGCAGGCACCCTGGTCCTGCCAGCCAAGCTCTCCCACCAGGAGGGTGGCTGTCACCGAGCCCAGCCACCACTGCCTTATAAGGATCCTGCACTGAAATCGCCCTTGGATCCCTCTACTCTCTCCATGTTGCACATGGAGATGAAACCCTCAAGAACCACCAAACCACCCCAGGCAGGAGATGCCCCTGCACCTTCTCCCATTCTCTCCCACATGAAGCCCAGGCTTCTGCTTCTCTGAAAGTCTCCTTCTCTCTGAAGGAGAGTTAGCAAAGACCTTTCATGGTTTCCAGGCTTAGCTGCTCCACCAAAATGCCTTAAAAACAATTTCCAACCTTTTTTTGAATATTAAGGAAGAAGCCAAAAAGCTTGTTTGCCTGACTTCCCCTTAACCCCCTTCCAAACATTTGAGTACCTGAGGATCCCAAAAATGGAAAGGCTTTGACCTGTGATACAGATGAGCACAAGAGGAAAAAGGGGCCCTAAGTCAGCACATAGCCCAAAAATAGAATGAAGGCTATCTGAAAAATGCACTAAATATAGACAAAAGCGTTTCAGCCCCAGCTGCAGCTGGGCCAGCCCAGCACAGGGCTCAGTGTCACTTGCAGACAGGATTTTAAAGGTCCACGGTCCCAGGCAACATACTCAGATCAGGTTCATGTCATATCTTGCTTGGTTACATCCCCACCTTGCTCTGCCTTGGCTCGCAGGGTGCCCCAAAGTGAGTGCCCAAGATTCCCATCCCTGGGGGTTCTCCCAGGGTGAGGAGGCAGCAAGCCCAGCTCTTTACAGCCCCAGGCACATGGAACTTCCATAGAAAGTCTGGACTGGCTTTTGGAGGGCACAGGTACAGGTGATCCTGCTGGGAGTGAGACCAACCAGAATGCCACACCTACCAGACCTCTCAAATCACTCAGAACCTCACAACTGACTTTGCTGTTGCTTTAAGCCAGAGAGGAAGGTGCAGGCAATGGCTCCTTTCATCCCAGTCAGGTCATTCAGCTCCATTTACAGCACAGTGGGAAAACTTGCGGTTTTTCTGGCACTTTACAGCCCTGTAAAAGCCTAGCCCTTCCTTCTGCCCTGTCCAATGTGGAATGGTGACCTGCTGCAGAAGCTTCCAGGAAGGGGGGTCCAGGCAACCCTGAGCCCACCAGCATTCATCAGCCCATGCAACGTTGCTGCTGCTGGCACTATGCAGAGGGAATGTCCCCAGTGGGTCTCTTCTTGCCCAGCACTAAAGCCAGGTCTAGGGGGGAATTTTTCCACCTGCAGCCTGCCAGACTCTTTGACCTGACAGATTCACCTCTTCCCTGTGGGAGGATGGAATGTAAGAAAATAGAGACAGTGCTGAAGGCAATCTCACCCCTAAGGAGTTGCAGCTGTACCAATTACCAAGATAGGCCCCAGCTATGTCCAATTAAGGTCTGCCTTTAATAGGTCAGGACTATAGCCAATAAGGATGGGTGTTATAAGAGTGGGTTAGCTGCTTGGGGAGGGAGATGGAGTTGTTGGGTGTGCTGTGAGGAGGCAGGGTCAGGCAGTTGTGAGAGGAGCAGTAAGGGCTATGTGTGCTGTGAGGAATGGTGAGGGTTAGGTGGCCGTGCCAGGGACAGGAAGGAGTCAGCCAGCCATGAAGAAAGAGAGAAGGAGTCAGTGCTGTAAGGAGCTGCCCATGAGAAATCACTGATGAGGTATGAAAGCTTTACAACATGATAACAACACTTCCCCATCTCCTGCCCACTGAGGTGTGGGAGTGCCCGTACCATCCTGACACAGAAGTTCCAAGGACAACAGGCATGATCTGTGGGAGGAGAGGGGAGCACCAGTGGGCAGCAGGATGGAAGAAAGGGAATTTCACCCATGTGATCCTGAAGCACTGGAGGACTGCTCTCCCAGGAAATCTCCAGAGCTCTGGGTGGGCACCAAAATGGACCTATCAGCTCTGCATGTTTATAGGATTTGGTGATTTTTGGTCACCAGCTCCTGGGATTTAAAAAGCCCTCCCCTGAGTGTAAGGACCGACAAAGGTGGAAAGAAGCTCATAAAATGTGTCTTATAGGGCCAAGTCTTGCTATCTTTTTTAAATGAGATAGGAAAGTTTCCATGAGAAAGGTCTAAGATCCTTTGAAGTTCTCATGGCTTATTGTCTGCAGCCTGAGTGAGCCCTGGCAGCCTGGCATCCTCCTCTGCCAGTGCTGGCAGCAGAACCAAGGAACAACCCCACCTGCAGCAGTGGGGTCTCCTTTGGGAACGAAGCTACGCCTGGAGCACGAGGCTACCTTCCTCCCCTGATGCTCGGAGATGCACCTTATTTGTGGATTTTTAGATAAATGCACACTTAGCCAGGCAGGTCTGATGCAGCCAGCTCAGAGTAAGGAGCACGAGAATTGCCGCTGCTCCCCACGGTGCTGCCCTCACAGCCAAGGTGCTTCCCCAGCATTTCTGCTCTCAAGTCACATCAGCCCTTCCTGACCTCCAGCTGCAGCCACCCAGTTTCAGCTGCCAAGGGAGCTGGTTTTGCAGCACCAGAAATGCAAACAGCCTCCAAGACCTGTGCCCAGATCTCCTCTGATGCCCCAGACTTTCTGAGTAACTTCTTTCATAAAAACAGTGTCTTGGCAGGGTGCAGATAAGCTCTGACAAACAGCACCAGGCATTCTTGTCCTCACCTGTCCTTCATGGGACTGTGACACTCCATCATTAGAGTTGAGACCCGGAAGGGGCTGGAAGGCGAGACCAGCACAGGGAATTGTCCCATGGATGTGCAGGGCAGGGTGCTGGCTGATGGGTGAGGAGAACCTGTAACATGGAGGAGGAACAGGATGGAGAAGTGCTGCTGTTGGTAATCCCAGAGGCTTGTGGCCCCTGTGAGGCTTCTCCCTTCCCCTCCTGGGAGCAGGGTCACCACTGCGGGAGGGGCACTGGAGATGGAGGAGAAACTGCACTTTGTGGGACTCAGAGCTGAGAGTGCTCCAGAAGGCATGGGTCACCATGCCCACCTGCCCGTGACTCAGGCAGGCAGAGGGACGGGGGCAGAGCCGCCTCTGTGCACCATCCGCTTCTCAAAGTTACAGGCCTGGATTCTGCCTGGATGAGGGCATCATGACCTGAATCCAGCAAAACGTGTGCATGGCTGGTGATCAGAGTCAGCTGGGATGAAGGCAGGCAGCACTGGGAATAACTCCCCTCACACCACTCCTCTCCTGCACCACTACCTGGGCAGCAGCTGCAGCACTAGTGTGGGATTGTGCCTGTGTGCCCAGGGTGGGGTTTAACCCTAGGGAAACTTTCCCAAGCACGGACAGCCAGGGAGGTGGTTGTGGTCTGACCCAAAATGAGGGGGATCAAGCCATGGATTCAATGGGAGAAATCATCCTATACACTTCACCCAGCTCCTGTCTCTGCATTAACAACCCCATGTCCCTACAACACCCTCCTCAGCAGCTCTGCTGCATGCTTTCCCAGACAGGCATTATTCCCAGGGAATAAAATATAAAGTGAAGTGTGAATTTTATTCCAATAAACCTTTTTTCTGGTCTCATCCAAATCAAACCAATGAGAGCAGACCAGCAGCAGAAAGAGTATGTCCAGGAATACTGCTGCTTTTCTGGCTACGAAGCTCTCACCTGGGAACCCTCACACACCTGGATGAAAGGCTCCTGCAGAACTGCTTCTCCTGTGAAGCCCATTTTGCACCAGTTGGATAATTGGTGTGTTGTGTATAACTTGAGTAATTAAAATAACCCTTTTTACTTCCTGCTCTTCTGCACCTGGAGGCTGCTGTCAAGGTGATGCAAGAGATGGCTGTGATTGCAGCTGGGTGGCACCAGCACCATCCCTGCTCTCCTGCCCTGGTACACAGGGTATTGTTCAAGGGGGAATTTAGTGAGCTGGTGTTAAGGTAAAGCTGGAGACAGGTTGGTAGTTAGGGGAGATGTGGAAAAGCAACAGAGAGACTAGAAACCATTCTTTTGGTTACCAAAAAGTATTTCAGATGTGCCTAATTCAGCATCCCAAACACTGTAAATGGGATGGAGCCAGAACACTGTCACTCCCCCCCTGGGGCTGGCATCGGTCGGGCTGGTTCACGGAGTGGCCATTATAGAGGAACACTCACAGATGTGCTTCTCTTTAGGAAGATCCTTCCAAAGGCAATGGGACTCCAACTGCTCCTGTGCCACCCTATAACCAGGCACCTAAAGGTGGTGTTTTCATCACCACCTCTTTCTGACAGCAATCTGAAGAAATACAAACATGAATCAATTTGACCATCTCACAGAGAGTAGTGCATCCCCTGCTGTGCTGCCCTGGGATCAGGCAAAAGTGGAGGAGAGTGACCAGGTCAGCATCTGAACCAGGGTCCCCTCCATGCCCATCCCCAGCAGGCCCAGTGGGTGGCACTGGCACAGCTGGGGCTGTGCTGGGTTCGAGGACCAGTCCAGCAGACCTTCCCACTGCCCTGCAGGCAGCTGAGCCTGGGTGGGCACGCAAAAACACCAGGGATCATCCCGGGGACAAAAACTGGGGAAGAGTGGCCTGAGCAATCTGGCCAGGCAAGTAGAGCCAGGGGAGGCAAGAAGCAGGAGAGACAGGTTTGGGAGAAGGAAAGCATCTCCTCAGGGTTCTGTCCAAACAGTCTGTGTGCAGCCTGGACCGGTCCTTCTGTGGCCAGATCACCTGGATGTGAGTCCCTGTCCTGGCCATCGACCCCCCCATGACTGCTTGGGGAAAGCAGCAAAGCCAGAGGTGCGGTGGGTGGGAGGCAGAGCAGGGCACCCCCAGGGTCTGTCTGTTCTGCCACCCTGCCAGCACAGCCCTGACCCACTGTCAGAGAAGGTGGATGAGTCCGTGTGTGGCTGGGAGGGCAGGTGCCGGGATGAAGGGGGCAGTGTCCAGTTTGCACTCCCCCTCCTGTGGGCCCTGCAGGCTATCGTGGTTACTGTGGCAGATGTGGATGGTCTCTGGAATATGGCACTGTGTTAGCAGAAGTGCTGGGGTGGCACCTACACACTCTGGAATTATCTTCCACCTGAGGAAGGCTGTGAGGCTCCACTCTCCTCCCTGTGCCCCAAAGAGAAAAGGAATGGCCATCATGGGTAGAGGCAGGCAATGGGTGCACCCCAATGGGACAGGGTCCATCCCAGAGAGCCAAGGTGCACCCTAACAGCACAGGGTGAACCCCAGTGCTCTCATCCTTCCTAAGGCAGGACACAGGGTTTGGCCAGAACAGGGCTGCAGCACAGAAGCCCCGGCTGCAGGGATGCTCTGTTGTGGAAGCAACTGGAATGACATGGTTTTCCAGATGTTGGCTTTAAACATCCCATTGTTTTCCCAGAGTTCTGACGCCCAACACTCTGGCCATGGGATAGGGAGAGCATGGGGATGTGGCTGGCAGCTCAGGTAACGCGTGACAAGCACAAGGGAAGGGTCCCTGGGGCAGCCGAGTCATGCACCACAGGACAGGTGGGGCAGGGACTTCAAAGAGCCCGGTCCCACGGGACAAAACAGGCTGGGGAGTGACTCCTCTGGCAGAGCCTGTCTGAGAGCTGAGCACCCAGCAGCCATGCTGAGCATCTGGAGCAGGGACAGTCACAGCCAGGCAGGTCATGCTTCATGGAGGCTTCAGCATGACCACAAATGGCCCCAGGTTCAGGCATGGGGAAGAAGGACTGGAAGTCACTGGCTGAGTCACTGGCAGATCTGAGTATCACAATCCCCAGCTCCAGCCACAGACTCCCCTCCAGCCCCACTCCTGCCCCACTCTTGCACTTTGGCTGAATTTCTGCCCTCTCCCTGAGAATGTCTCTCCCCCTTCTTTTTCTCCTAAGACCTCCCACCTGTGCCAGGAGGGTCATCCCCACCAAACTGGTGCCAGGAGACCTCCAGAAGCACTCATGGTTGGGAGGACCTGTGCCCAGGCAGGGTCACCTCACCCTCAGCTCTGGTAGGAGTCAGCCCTCAGAGCTTGCACGGCACCAGGAGATGGAGCTGGGAGTACTTGCTGCGATGCCACACCTCAGTCCCAGGCAACCTGGCATGGACACGGTGGTGCCAGCACCTCCTGCCCAGCTCAGCCAACAGTCCAGGCTGGGCTGAGCTGGGCACACCCAGCTGGTTTGCTCACAGCCACTACCTCGCACCAGGGCTTGAGGAGGGCAGAGATTTTTTTTATAAGCTTAAAAGCCCAGGAGCATCTGGATGAGACCTTGGGGTGAGACAGGAACATCCTGAGCTATAACTGAGGCCAGGGAAGAAAACATATGGCTCTGTCCCTGCCCACAGGGTCAAGTGGGGTTTGTTACACGAGACAGATATTTGCTACCTTGGAGGTTGTGCTGGGGAAGCACGGCTGGGGAAGCCTGGCTTGTGCATCCCACAGCAGAGGGAAGGGAACTCCTTGCAGCCCAGGAGCACCGCACAGACCATGGTGCCAGCGCCCTCAGGATCACCCACCCACCAGGGCTCTGATAGGTCACGGTGCTGTGGGTAGAGGGAGGGACCATCCCAGACAGACCCTGAGCTGCAAACTTTTCTAATTAAGAAATTCAACATATTTTCAACCTGGATGCAGGCCATCCTCCAGGTGGGAAGAGGCAGAGTGGGCAAGGGAGATGACTCCAGTGAAGGACCATTTATGTGGGAATATGGTTTTGGGGAGCCTCTCTTGCTCCTCATCCCCACAGGGACAGAAACAGGGCAGACAGTGGGGCTGGCTGTAGGGTGGCCAGCGGTGCTTTTGTGCAGGTTCACAGCAGGATGGCCATGCCTGGGGATTTTCAAAGAGCAGATCAGGGGTTCATGTGTCCATGTGGTGCTCCAGCCAATGGCAGAGGAAGATGTTTAGCTTGGATGTTAGGAAAAATTTCTTAATGGAAAGAATGGTCAGGAATTGGAACAGGCTTCCCAGGCTGGTGGTGGACTCACCATCCCTAGAAGCATTAAAAAAAATGTGTAGATGTGGCACTTGGGGACACAGTTTAGTGCTGGACCTGGTTAACCATTGAACTGAATAATCTTAAGATGTCTTTTCTGACCTTAATGATTCCATGACTCTGTGTTGGACACCCTGATCACCCTGGTGTATTTTTTGTGCAGGGTTCAAGTCATCCTGTGCTCTGGACATGTCCTCCCCTTCACACTGGTAGGGAAAGCTGTGCTGTGCAGAGTTGCCATGGCCAAAACCCTGGGGTTGAGGAGGGGATGGCCCCGTGCAGGGAGGACATTTGCTGCCCCTGCAGTCCACACATTTTTCCTTTTTCTCCAGGCCAGACCACTGCAAGCTGTGAGTTCCACCATACTGGGTGCACCAAGAGCTGTTGCCAGGCCTCAGGACTCTCATTTTCCAGTAACAGGCATGACTCAGTCACTCTGCTTGACTTGGTGGCCTTTCCTTTTCTATGACCATTCTCCACTCATCTCTCCCAGAAAATCATCCTTGATTTTAATTACCAGGTCCCAAGCAGAGGGAACCCAGGGATTAGGACTGGGGCTGGGCTCAGGATCTGAAGATTCATTCACATCTGACTTGGGGCAAGCATCTTCAACTCTTCCTACTTTTGTTTTCCTTTTGGAAAAGAAAATTGACCCTTCCCCTTGCCTGTTTCAACAGAGCCTTCCTCTTGCCTGTGTCAGTGCAATCTCCAGTAGTGCTAAAAATGACTATACTTGTAATGTCACAAGTACTGTACAAAATGCTCACTCAGACCCCATAGCACCCACTAAATGCCATTAATAGGACATTTGGGTTAACTTCAGTTGTAAGATTTGAGTAATAAGGGCAATCCCCAGTGGCTCCTTCCAGAAAAAATCATGAACTCACAGCATGGTTTGGGTTGGATTTCAAATCCCATCCCATTCTACCCCCTGCCAGGGGCAGGGACACATTCTACTATCCCAGGCTGCTCCGAGCCCCATCCAACCTGACCTTGGACACTTCCAGGGATGGGGCAGCCACAGCTGCTCTGGGCAGCCTGTGCCAGGGTGTCACCATGCTCAAGATAAGAAATCCTCTTTGCAACAGGAGAAGTCCCGTCCCTGCAAGTATCTCTCTGCATGCAGGAAGTGTCCTCTCCCCTGTGGAGCTGCCAGAGGGGCCAGGGCAGGGGGACAGTACAGCCCTTGCTCCCTGTGCAGCACAGGTGAGGTGCAGGGGCACGTGGCCCTTTCCCACCCACAGGTGGGATTCCCATGTTTATCCCAACTCCATCTCACAGATGATCAGTCCCTGCCCCAGTCCCCTCTGTCTGGCAGCCCTCAACAGTTCAACCCAGTGAGAACGTGGAAAGACAACTTCAGGGCAAACCACACTTCCATTTTCCTTTAATCTGGTTTTACACATCCCCTCTTTGCCTCTCAGACTGAGCCCAGCTATTGCAGCTGAAAACCCAGGTGGCTACACCAACCCTTCCAGCAACTGGTCCTTAAAGGGACTTCCTGTGGGGAATTCCCAGGAACTAATGGTGTCTCTGTAACACAAATCAATACCCACAGAATTGAAGGATTAGGAAGAAGAGTACTTCTCAACATCACCCAGGGTCACCAAATGGTTGCAAGTCACAAGTCTGCACTTCTTGGGGCTGATGTTGGCTTTGCTGCATTGGTTTGGACCAGCATCAAGCTTTCCATAAGTTTGACTGATGTTTTGGGGAGAAGCTTGCCACTCACCTGACTTTTATTTTATCACTTAGCCCATTCTCTCCCATCCCTTCTGAGGATTAACTGGAAAAATATTGATCAAGATAGTGGTTTCAGCTTTGCAGTGGCTCTCCAAGGCAGGGCTGCTTCCCACTCTAAGGACAGTGCAGCTGCCTTATGGAACAAAGCAGGGATGGACAGAAAACTTAACACAGGATGAATTTGCAATTCCATTACTTTAAACCAAGAAATATGTTCACTGTTACTAAAGCTGCACTCAAGGAGGTGGGTTCTGTATTCCTGTTGCCTTTATTTCCAAGCAGAGAATCAAAATTTGTACTTCAGTGGTTTAAAACAACACTGAGCTTTTACAGGGCAAAAATATTTGACCCACAAGTGCCCACAGGCTCTGACACTCATCTCCCATGGCTCTGCAGCCACCTCCAGCAGCTGCCAGAGCCCACACAACAGGAAACCTCTGTGTCATCTGCAGAGTACAGCACTGTAGTTCACCTCGTGCCTTTTTTCCACATTCCTAATGGAAAATAAGGCAAAAGGACAGGACAAACCCTCAGGCACCTACACTGCAGTGCTCTGGGGCTGGATCAGGTTTGAGAGCATAGGTCTGGGGGAGGACCTGGTGCTCCAGGAGTGCTCAGCAGCTGGGAAGGGCTGCTCCAATGCCCTACAGGACCAATACACACCTCCTGCACAAACCCCTCCTGCAGCCAAAGGCCTAGCTGGCTGGGGGGCACAGGTTGCTTTTTTCATACCTCTGCTGGACACCTGGGTGTGCAAGCTGGTCCCTGAGCAGGGGGAAGTTCAGCCCAGGAACAGTGCATGAGTGATACGCTAAGGCCTGAACAGCAGGCCTAAGCCTGAGGTGACTTAGAAGACGAATCTTGAGAAAGATGCTATTAATACTATCCAGGTTCTTTACTTAAAAATAGATTATTAAAACATTTATATTAGTTATTCTTAATGCCAAACTGACTGTTGTAGAGATGTTTGTATAACCTTCTGTAGTGTATATCAAGAAATCTTCCCTAGAGATATCCCTAGAGACATGTCAGTAGAATATTTTAGGCAAAACCCTCCTAGCTGTGGCCTGGGCTCTGGCCAAGCCCTGTCCCCAGCTGGTTGGGAAGTGGGCCATCAGATATTTTCTGCACAAAAAGGTAAGCAAGTCATTTGGACTTGTCAGTTTGGGCCTATAAAGCTGGACCCCTTTTTTGGGTGAGCTGGAGAGCTCAGCTATGGGTGGATGCACCACGTGGGATTTCCCCAACTGCTGGGAGGGTTCTCCAGGCCCTCACTGCTGAACGGGGCCCCCCAGCCACTGCAGACTCTGGCTGATGGTGGAGTGTTCAGGCAATTGGTGATGTATTTTCCTCAGTCACTATTCTCTCTCTCTGGCTCATATAGTAATGATTAGATGCATTACCTTGCTTATTTTTACTTGTTGCTAAAGCCAGGAGAGTAATAAGCTTATTGTTTTACAAATGTACTCTTTTACTTCTGTTTTGTCTCAATATTAATAGTAAAACAAGACCATTCTTCCTATTGGTGTCTGTGTCCATTCTATTGCCCCTGTCAAGTGGCAAAACAATGAGCAGGGAAGGGGCATAGGAAAGGGACACAGAGAAGGGATTCATTGCTCAGAAATGCCCATAGGGCTTCTCTGCATCTGGGTCTTGCCTGAAAACACACACTTGCCTTGAAGACAAAGAAATCTAATGAAATGTTTGAGAAAACACTCTGCACTCGCAGTCCCTGCAGCACACAAAGGCACAGTGCAGTTCAGCAGCTACCAGCCAAAACCCAGATTTTTGTTCTTGAAACACACTCCTGTGTAAGCATACAGGGAGAGGGAGCATCCATCATATGATCCTGTGGCCTTAAACCGCTGTCAGCAAAGGCTGAGGCAGAAGCAATGAGCCATGTGTGTCAGAACAACAGAGAGAGAGGGGTGCCAGGACTGGGGCGTGGGAGGTTCCCAGGAGAATGAACCCAGCAGCAGCTCCTGCTCCCAGAGACACTGAGTGTGAGCAGTGCCTGGGCAGCTGGAAGAAACCTGCCTGAGGAAGCACGTGCTTTGTCCTTCCTCACTTTCCCTGTCTGCCTGTCACCAGCAGCTCCTCCTCGGCTGGGACAGGGCAGAGCTCAGGAATGTGGGGCAGATCCAAGTGGGATTCACAGATCTGTTTCCTACTGGCTTCCCATAGAGGAAAACATGGCAAAGAAACAGTGTGATACACAGAGCTGCTGTTCATAACCCACTCTGCCTTTCCAGTCTCCCTTTGCTCCAGCTGTTACAGACCCGCCTGGTTTTCTTTCACTTGAAATGGAGGAAGGAAATGGTGCTGCTTCACGGCTGTGAATGCTCAGCTGTGTCCTCAGGATACTGGATCTGCACAGCCCATTTTTTAGAGACACTGCTGTCAAGGTGAGTCATTTAGCCAGCGCCCAAAAGCTCAACAGTGCTGTTTATCAGACCCCTTTGATTCCTCTTGCCTAACTTCAGGTGTCCAGAGTTTCGGTGTTCAGCTCACGTCATCAGCTCATCCCTTCACCACCCAGGACAGATGTCTGAGGTGAGTTTGTAGCTCTCTGGACAAGCCTGTCTCTCCCTTCTGTAGATGACAAGCTTCCACTAGACGATTAATTGCCTTAGCTGACAGGAGTTTCATCTTTGGGGATTTTTTTTTTTAACACTCCCATTTAAAACTCACTCTGAAAAACATTCAAAGCAGAAATACAATCTTTCTGGGCACTGAGAAAAGCTGATTTGCTTTCTTACAAAAATATCTGTCTTTCATGTAAAGGAAGTTCTGGCACATTAAGCCAGTCAAAGAAATCTGAAGTGTAGTTTAATTTTTCCTGTTTCTGAACCCAAAGAAGAAAAACCAATTGCTCAGGTTCTGCTTTTGATCCAGACCACTGCTAACCTCCATAAAAGACCACAAACCTCATGCTGTCTTCTGCCAGCCAGTAGCAGAAAGACTGGAAGATACCTACAGCAGTGCTATTTCAGACTGCTAAGAAAATCTGTTGTTTTCCAAGTTAATAAATAAAAGACAAGCACTTTTCTCCCAGGAATTTCTAAAAACAGCAATACCCTTCAATTTAAGAGCAGTTTTTACCCATGAACCCTGAAAAAAAGAAGTAATGAGAAGTCATGTAGCCGACAAAAATTAAAGGCATATGAATTTATGGATATTTTTTCACTGACAAACCCAAAAGCTGGCCAGTGTTCTAGCCAATAAACTCCAACAGAACACGACTTGAAAAGAGGCAAAAGCAACTCAAATGCTTATCAGTAAAGGATCCCAGTATAGTGAGATAAGAGTACATAAATATGACTTTCTCAGGAACACCAAAGCCGCTGAGGACCAATAATGACCACATGGCAACTACTGCTGTGCAAGGTCTGTGCTGGGAAAGGCAGAAGGAAACAAAGTGTAACAATGAATGGTTGACTATGAAAATAAAACACGACAGCTTGGCCAAAATAAATGCTGGGTGAAAATTACCCCTTTGGGACATGGGATAGGGTGGGATACATTCAACAGGAAGCATCCCTGAGATATGTAAGTCATTGCACAGAGCCCTGATGAAATCTCAGAATAACAGCAAAGTTGTGGTCTCCCAAATGCAAAAAAAAAACAAAACCAAAAAACAACAAAACTGCATTAGGCTGGAAGAATTGCCAGGGAGGACTGGAGGGTGCCTCAGGAATCAGAACACCTAATTTGTACAGTGAGTCAAGAAAAGGAGCGGCTTGTTTACCCCAAAAAATGTCACCATTGCATAATTCCAGCAGGGCACACAAGAAGTGCCCAAACCAGCATCTGTTTGCAGGAACAAAGATGAATCATCCTTGAATTGGCTCAGTGTTAAACAGAGTGTTTTATGAAAGTTCTGTGACGCAACATCTCCAGGTTGAATTCATCCATCCCCTGCGCGCTCCGCGTGGGTGCCTCACGTGGGCAGTGCGATCGAGGGAGCGCAGATCTTCCAGGAGCAGCAGCTCTCTACTGAGCATTTGGCTCCATCAGATCTGCTTCTTTTCGTAAGGCAACAACACCTGGAGGCTGTAGGACAGGGAGTGTGAAGGTCCCCCTGAGAGCTGCATTTGCTGCTCCCTGTGTGGACCAACAACCGTTCCACAGCCCCAGTCACACTGCTGGTGGCACCATGACAGGAGATCCCCAAACTGCAGCTCCTCAAACTGCTCCCAGGCCTGCACACCCAGCCCTCTGTGCATGGTCCTACCAAATCACTTGCAGAATCAAGGAATTTCAGGACAAAAGGATAGCCAGTAAATGCCCCAATGCTGCAAAAACTACCATCAGCTTGGGGTAAACACCACGACTCAGAAGACAAGGTTTATGCAACTGGGGGAAAAAAAAAAAAAAAAAAAAAATTGCTGCACTTACCAAGCAATCCAGAGTTTTCTTGGAGTTTTCTGGATTGTGTCCTTTCAGCTCCTTGCTAGAAGTCTCCATTCAGCTCAGTATGGGTCTCTGACAGCCATGAGATCTCTCCTCTGTTCTGTGTCATCCCTCTCTGCCCCTTCACTGCTGTTGGGGCAGCAGCTGGCTGTGCCAGCTGACTTGGAGCAGCACAGCAACACTGCCAGGTCCCAAACTACTGCTGTACGAAACCCACCCCAGCCTGGGCCTCCTGAAACTTCCCTTGATTTCCATAAAGCCTGGAGGAACCCCAAGGGTTTTAAAGGTCTGCTCCTCGGTCTCATTTAGCTGAGAGTGGCTTCAGAAGTTACTGCCAGACAAAAGACAGCACCACAGCGTGTGTGAAACCTGCAACTCCTTAAGGCAGCTCTAACCCCCCAAATTAGTGGCCACCAGATAGCAACTGGTACTCAACCCTCTCATATTTGCCTGATGTATTTGATGCTTTGAGAGGGCTGAATATGTCAATTAGTTTAGGAATTTGCCTCCATTGCTAGCCCTAGGATCTCCTGGAGAAATAGTGGAGCAACCTCATGCTCCAGAAAGAATTGCTGCACTTATCATTAATTATTCTTTGACTTTTCTTTTTAGTTGGCTTTGCATACCAATTAAACACAGAACAACTGTAGTGGCATGATTCCACATCTGACTCCTGCTGCCCTTGGGGCTTATCTGAATATTGCCAGAGCTGCATCAGACACTGCTGGGCAGCACATGGCACAGCTCAGACTGGCAAAATCAGCACCCTGGAGCAGTGCAGCTTTAACCACACTACTGTGTGCCAGTCACTCAGCAAAGCAGCAGCCACAGGCAATGGCTGTCAAGTACTTTGGATCAGAATTGTCATTTGGAGAGAACCAGCACACGAAAATTAGCACTTCTGATCAGAAAACTCAAGAGACCCTTGTGAACAGCTGCAAAGAAGAATCAGCATTTCTGGCTTCCTATTTACAGATGCTTTTAACTTGAATGAATTCGCCCTGATTTATCAGAGGATGTGCCAGGCTTGGTCAGTCCTGAGGCCATCAAGCCACGTCAGCCTGTGGCTCTGGCTGGCCCATCAAGTCCCAGGGCTAGCCAGAGCCACACTCACAGAGCAGCTTTACCAGCACAACCCATACCTTTGTGCCAGAGAGCCTGAGAGCAGAGGAGCTGCCACACAACAGGCTGAGCACTGAAATTCACCTTATGGCCTTAGGACCAGATCTGCTGTCCCATGGCAGTGGATGAGAGAAGCCCTGCAAAGGCAGCAGCTGAACCCGGGGGAAGGAGCGAGCACAGCAGGAAACAGTCTGGGAACCATCTGAAGGTGGTTTTGTAGCATGAAGGGATTGATTTGTGTTCCAAGCAGCCATGGTCCAGAAAGTTTATATGACTGACCACCTAACCCCACCAATCTCTTCAGTCCTGGGGACAGTACATGCTGGGTCACCTGGGCCTTTAGGGACCATGTCCCAGAAGAATTCAGCCTTTCTCCATTTCTGCAGGCGGGTGCAACTCTACAGCTCAGAGGCTGCACAAATCCAACATAAACGTTGACTTGGATATTATCCAGCTCTTTTCAATGGCAACCCCAGAACACTCACAAATCCTAGTTTTAATTGCATGAAAAATTACTGTCCTCACATACCACATGAAATGTGTTTTCCACTGTCACTCAGTTTTTTAGGAGATTATGATGTCTTCCTTCTACTTGCCTCCATTCAGAGGAAGTGTTGTAAAGGCTATTTTTGTGTGAGACTCTGTGAACAGGCTGTGCAGGTACCCAGGGATGGGGATGGAGGAACAGCTGTTGGAGAACAGCAGGGAAGTCCATGCTGGGAAGGTAGGTGATTGAAAGTCTCCCCAAAACTCTTAAACTCTGGAGCTGTTGGAACCATAGACGGAGAACCTGAGTCTGCCAAGAGCCTTCTGAAACCAAACACAGCCACGAGCACTCAGGGCTCTCACAACAGCCATGACTCTCACCACAGCCACAGCAAACACGCGGGCAGACACCATGGGGGTCTGAACAACTTGAAAAATAAAGAACTGTCTGAAGGGATTCCCAAACAGCTCAGAAGCCATCGACGCTCCTCGTCCGGGCTGGGCGCAGCCCACCAGGCCTTGCCCCGGCTGAGCAGAGCTCCCATCCAGAGGCACCTGGGATCCACAGGCGGGAGGGACGGCCCGCGGGGAGCGCGATGCCCCTCGAGGACAGACTCATCCCTGTCCTCCGGCGGAGGAAGGGCTGTCCCGTGTGGCTATCCTGGGCAAGGGCGACCGGAACGGGACAGCTCGGGGGAAGACAGCGGGACCCCCGCCTGGCCGCTCCAAGCGCGCTGCTGCTAACTTGGCCCACTCGCGGCCGCCGTAGTTCCGAGTTNCGGGGGGCCGCTGGGATATGTAGTGTGTCCGGGCGGGCTGGTTCATTGGCGGCGTGTTCCCCGGCGCCGCCCGGGAACTACAGCCGGCGGCAGCGGCGGAGTGCGCGCTGGGATGGCGGCCCCCTTGGTGCTGGTGGTGCTGGCGGCCGTGACGGTGCGCGCCGCGCTCTACCGCTCCAGCCTCGCCGTCTTCATCGCCGAGCGAGTCGAGGTGGCGTCCCCGCTAAACGCCTGGAAGCGAGGTGAGGCCTGGCGAGCCCGGGCCGGGNGGCTAGAAGCGGCCCCGCGGGGAGCGCGCCCGGCGGTGCCCTGGGCAGGGCCGGGTCGTGCTCGCCCGGGCCCGAACCGGAGCTGCACGAAAGGGCCCTGAGCACCTGTGCCCGGGAGGAGCCCGTGGGAGCCGGTGCTCGGCGGCTCCGGGGAACGGGAGGGCCGCGGGGCTGGAGGCAGAGGCCAGTGCTGGAGCCAGGGCGTCGCGGTTCCCAGCTGGCCGGGGGCACTGGTGGTGTCACATCTGAACAAAAATGGGCGTGAGTCGCCCAGCACAGAGCGTGCGGCTCCATCGGCCTTGGCCGGGCCCGTTCCGCTGTCCCCGCACAGGCACCGTGTCGCGGTGAGAATGCCACTGCACGGGCCCCAGTTCACTTCCCTTGGTCTGGTGTCCCCACACGTTACCGGGATTCACATTCTCTTCTGAAGGCTGAGTGAGGTCCTGGGTAATCGGGGCTTTTCAGTGACGTTCATCTGTGTATCATTTGAACCTTCGGAACCTTAATTTATTTTGAAGACGTCCCTTCGGTATCCAGTTGTTATGCAGATTAAATTACTTGCAGTTTTGGGGTGGAAAAGAGTGGCCAGAAGTAATAAAGGTCAAAAGTACAAGTGTATTTGACGACCTGAGGCCCCTGCTCCACAGTATATAGCACTTCATGCTTCCTGTGCTATTGAATCTTTCTAAATACCACCTTAGAGCATCAAGGTGGATATCTAGATAGTAAAGGGAAAAGGTGGGATCATCTTGAAAAGTTTGGGTTTCACCATACAAGAAGTTGGTGGCAGCCAGAATCTATTTCTAATAGAAATATTTCTGTATCACTGAACTGAGCACCTCTTGTGTTTTCTTTCCTGCCTGTTTCCCTCTGAACAAATGGCCCATTTCCCTTAGCTTCTTTCACTGCATACCATCAGTCCCAGGGAACCTCTGTGCTCAGGAGTGTGGAGATTCCATGGAAAAGTATGCACATGCATTGCAGGGCAATCTGTAACTCCATGAGCACAAAGCTGAATTAAGGTTATAAAATGTCAGGAAGTTTCAACAGAGATAAAGCTTTTAGTTTTGCCTGGCAATATGTGTTCATTTCTGGTCTTCCCTTGTCATTTTGGACGTTTGAGGCCTCTCTACATCTAATGAGGCAAAATAGTTCAAGTTCTGTATTATGTTGTGGTTGTCCTCTTGGAATCAAGTATTTCTCCAGCATAGATGCCAAATACCACTTAATAGGTGACTCAAAAGGAGGAGATGCCATGCATGTGATTTATATAGAGTTAAGTGCAAAAGATTTAATCTAGAACATTTTTAGCTGAAACAAATAAATAGGTGATGAGTGCCCTTGCAGGAATGTGCACGGCAGAGCTGGGGTGAATCTGTTCTGGCTGGCTGTTGACTCTGGGGGGTATGGTGTGACTTATTCTGTGTGAGATTCTTAGAGTATCAGTATTTTAAAAACTGCAGTTTTACCCTCACAGGATCTCTCACTTTCCACATTACAAGGTTCTAATGCAGGTGTTTTGTCTGTTTCAGTGGTCGAAGGATTAGCTCTGCTGGATTTAGGGGTCTCGCCATACTCTGGAGCTATTTTTCATGAGGTTGGTTGGTTTGCATGCTGGGTTTTAAATGTTATATTCCAGTGGCAGGGGTCTTAGTTTGGCTGCTCAGGGCCTGGAGAAGGCTGGGGGCCTGTTTTGTCCCAAAGACTGCAGAGAACCTGAAGTTGTGTGGTTGGTCTGAGCAGTGGTTACTCAGTGACCAGCACGAGGAAGTCCAGGTAACCCCAGTGAATTCCCTGTGCAGGGGCAGGCAGTGTCATATTTGTTATGCATAAAGAAACTCTGAGACAGGGGGACTCTGTAATAACTCAGATACTCTGTTCACATCCAGCTGTTCCTGTCAGCACAAGCTGGAGCAGGGACAGTGTCACTTTGATAGGATTTACAGGCTATCAACACCTGGAGTCTCTGCATTTGCAGAAATTCTAATACTAGCAAAAGCATGCAGTTTATTTATTCCTCATCTTGAAAACACCTCGTTTCTACAAAAGCACTTAAGCACCTGTGGGGTTTTGTGCCCTCGAATGCCCTTGCTGACATGAAGGTACACTCATACATAGTGTAGCCTGGGGTGAAGCAGGGACTCGGTATCCTCAAAAACTGGATTCTTTTCAATCATTTTTATTTCTTTACACAGAATTTCTCCCAAACTGTGAAATATTTCCCCATGCTTATTTAGACCATCACATTATGTTAAAAGTTTTTAAAAAGAAATTTATTTTCTCACAGCGAAGGCTGAATTTACAGCATGTAAATATAGTCCTTTCAGACTAAGCTTTTGTGTGATGGGAATAATCCAGAAACATGCTTTTCCTCTTACCTTAAAAGGGAAAAACCTCTAGGAGTAAGAGTATGATAGGATTGTAACCCTACAGCTTTGTTTTTAACAAAAAACAGCTTTGTTTTTTCTTTTTGCTTTATAAAAGACACATTTAAACAGCAGGGGAACCAGCTATGTATGAAATCTTTCCAAAGTACTTGCAGACAACCTCAAAAATAGATTTTCTATAAAAAATCACTTTCTAAAGCTGGTCTTTTTTTGCTTTCTATTTTAAGTCTACCACTGTCATAGTAAAAGTTGAAGTAGAATACAATTTTCAGAATTGATCGTATCTTTTATAAAGTGCATTGAGGATTTTGCAAGGAAAAAGACCAGTAAGTGTGCTTTGATTAATCACTTTGCTCTGAAATACCAGTGTTGGAGTATAGGCCAAAGAAAATTACCTTTGGCAGTGTCTAGTAGAACTGCTCAACTCTTGTAGTTTGTCTCATCAAATCACCAGTATTTTATCTGGACAGTATTTGATATGGATTTCCCTTTTGCTCTCTTTCAGACCCCACTGATAATCTATCTCTTTCACTTCCTAATTGAATATGCTGAACTGGTATTCATGGTAAGTGCTCATGGAAAGCTTCTCTTGAAAGGTCCCATTCAGGGAAACGCTGAGTGTGACTTTCTTTTTTCAGTCCTTCAGCCTCCCTGTAGCTCCAATTCCTGCAGAGCTCACAGTTAATTAGAAAGGCAGCTTTGCCTGCACAAACCCACATTAAGGCTTTTCCCTTCTTGTACATATTCCTTCTTTTTTGTGAGTTCTTACTTAGATAAGTATCCCCACACAGGAATAGGAAGGTGTCATTTTATTTCAAATTTCGAACGTTATCTCTTAAAGGTAACAAAATACTGTGTTCCCCCAGCCTAATGCCTACACTGCGGTTTCTGTCTGCCAAACCCCAGACCTGCGAGGAGCACAAATGGGTTCATCCCCCAAATGTCTCTTGTAAATTGTTCTGCGCAATTCAGAAGGACAGAGGTGCTGTAGCTGGCTGCACATAGCACCAGCGGAGCCTCTGTGCCCAGGTCCTTGCCAGGCAGGGCTTGTGCAGAGCCAATGCCACGTGCCTTGGGCAGTCTGGGGCAGCTCAAGGCACTGTTATGCTACCCTGGTGGCCAGGTGGGTTCAACCAGCTGGGTATTGCCCTAGTGTTGCTGTGCTCTCACTACACCAGTGATTCTGTTACTATCATGTGCTGCTCTCCATGAACAATTTATTTCCTCTTAATTCCCCATTCTTTTGTTTTGTGAATTTAAATATTTCTGATACAGCTCATACCTTCAAGGTGAAGTGGTATGTGAGAGCACTGTACAAATCAGCCTTTCAGGATTTTTAAAGCTTGTGTTTTGTTCCCCTGAGCTGAGTCAGATCAGAGCTCCTGTTAAATGCTGACCAGTATATTTTTCACCATTTGTTTATTTTGCTTACAATCAGTCTGTCCCTTGCTTTTTTAGATAACTGATGTGCTAACTGCTGTTGCCCTTTACTTGGCGATCCAGGACTTCAACAAAGTTGTGGTAAGCTGAATTGCCAGAGTTGCTGGTCCTCTTCTCCCAGCAAATATAATTATCTTGGGCCAGAGAAAAGATGTGCCAGAGGATATGGTGTCAAGTTCTTGGTGCAGTAAATCTGGTCATATTTTAATGATAAACAAACAGGACTGAATGTGGTAGACAACTGAGGCATTTTAAATTTTGTTGTGGCACTATTACAGTGTCTGTAGCTACACAGAGTGGTAATCACAGTAGTGTACGATCTTCTCCAGCCTGGGTGTTATAGCTTGGAGAGGGTTTCTTTGCACATGAGCATGTGGTAATACACAGACTAGAAATGTGTAAAGGAAGGAGTGAAACCTTCCAGCAGTTCTGAGGTGACATAGATCATTCTTGTGAGCATGGTGAAAATCTGACATCAAATACTACTTGTTCCCTTCAAATTGTAAGGATGCCTATTTGGAGGGGAGTGATTCCTCCAGCAGTCAAAGAACATATTGTGTAAGCAGTGTTGTGCTCTTTGCATTTCTGGAGGGGTGGGGATTAGGTATCAACATCAGCAGGGAGACTACATTTTCTACAGCATCTCTGTGGTCTCCTACCCAGCTATGAGCTTGTTCTCTGTCCTCTGACTTTGAGGTTGAGGAAATAACCAAGGATAGAACTGCAGACGTAAGAATTCCATATGTGAGTTACTTTGGTTGTTGAGAATGTACTGCTAGCATCTCTGTCCTTCTGTCTCACCATAACATAATTCAGTCAGTTCATATTTCAGATTTCTCTTTTGTCTCCATAGAAACCCTCCTAAAACAAAAGAGAACGAAGAGAGACTTGTCACAGAAGTATCCGTCTCTAAAACAACAAAGACTGCATACGTATGGGGTTTGAGTTTTCAGGGGCTTGTTTGTTGAACAGTGAATTTATGAAGTTAGCTTTTCATTAGAGATCCAGAGAGGTGTTGGGAAGATTGAGTATTGGACTCGAGTGTGGTGAATTCACTGGTAGCTGTGTCAAGACATAGACACAGGTAATTAAGGACGTTTAAACAAGTAGAACATATCTGCTTCTCCTGACTCTCACTTCAGTTGTTAAGTGTTTGGGAAAGGATAGGGTTTTTTTGTTCTCTAGAACTCCTCACATAACATAAGTTCTAGCTCACACCATGGGCTTGAGTATGCTCCACACTAATAGAAACCCCAGGTAACTGGCTGAGTAATATGAAATAGAGTTACACAAGCAGTACAGAATAATGGCTTTCCTCTTCTGACAGTCTTTGATCATTCTCCCTTGTTCAGTTCAAAAAGCAAAAGCTCCTAATAGAACTGGATAAATATGCACCAGATGTGGCTGAACTCATCCAGACACCCATGGAGATGCACTACATCCCCCTCAAGGTAGCAGTATTGTAAGTATTGCTCCTGTGGGCTGCTTTGGTTCCTCAGCTCCCTTTGGGGTTTATTTGTCTCATTTGGACCTTCAAAAACTGTCAAAAATTGTGTTTCTTTCCCACAGAAATTCTGAATTTCCTATTGGCCCTGAATACTCAGTTTGAAAGTGAAAATCAGATGCATTTACATGTGCTTGTTGCCAGCAAGTAAATTCACTCAGGCCCTTTGAGATGGGCTCGGCAGCATAAGGTCATTATCTGGGTAACATGAATGTTCAGTCAGCACAGATCACATTCCATTTATGTTGCCTTTATAATAATGCTACCAAAATTGATCCTATGCCTTCCAAATGGTGTCTTTTCAGAAAAGTTAGGAGAATTTTTCATCAGCTGGGCAAAATATCAGAATGTGTGCTGAATATCACAACCTGAATATCCCAAATTGCTTATAACAGTTGAAGTTATATATATATATAACATATGTATACACTTTATGTTTTCATGTTGTCATTTTATTAATTTCATGTCTTGGTGTTCTTCTGTATATCAAACATTTATTTTTTTATTTCAGAAGGCTTCAACTAAACTAATATACAAGCAATGTGCCTACTGTTACAGATTTTTTTAATTTATATTTTGACACAAAGAAATTATCCAAATTGTTCTGTATCAGAAAGGGTTCTCCATTAGATAAATTGCCATTTTTTCTTATTTTCATATAATTTTTTAAATGGCATAGTCCCTGTGGCCAGAAGGATAAAGTGGGTAAAATGCAGACTTTTTTGTTTTGCACGTTGCCACAGCACAGTTGGCATTAAATTGGACCTGTCCTGCTGTGTGCTGCCTTCTAGAAACATTGAAAAAGACAGACTGGGACTTACAGATGTAGGAAAATATAAAGAGAGAATTATTAAATCATCAGCCCTGTCTACTGACTCTGATGCGTAATTTAGTTATTGGAAAGGCTGATCAGTACATTATCATACTTATTGTATTGGTAGTCCTCCAAATCTTTTCCTTTGCTCTGAACCTGCTTAAATGAGATTATTGTAATTCTTATTTCCAAAAGGAGCTGGCAGCATGCTTGCTAACTAAAGTGTGGCTGAATTCTGGAGTGTAAAATCAATTAGAGTTTTTCTGTAATTCCAGTTAAAATGTGCCAGTCTTTCATAGCTGGCTGGTGTTGTGCTCAGATAGTGCCATGGTGAATGTAAAGGCTTGCTCTGCCACAGCAGGAGACTGGTTGGGTTGTGGGAAACTCTGCTTATGTCTCAGATTTCTTTCCATCATGTTTTCTTACTCTTCTTCAGAAGGAGTAGGTGTGAGTAGCAGAAGAGGTTTCCTTTGGATTGAATAAGCCCAGATATGACTGAATAAATGTATAATGCTTCTGCAAAGCAAGAAACATTTTTGGTAGTCATTTTCTAGGCCAGAACTTGCATTTTGGACATCTTCCCAATGTCTTATTTCTGTAGTGGGCTCCCTATGGCCTCTGTGTTCAAGTCTGCAATGCAGAGGTCTGGTTTTTGCTTCAGATTGAAGAACCCGTTCAGCTGAATTAATTTGCTGATGAGAGGATCCCGTCAAATGTAAATAAACAAAAAGAAAAGGCAAAGTGCATTTTTTTCTGTTGAACATCTCTTTGATTAGATGCTCCTTTGAATGTAACCTGAGCTTTGCTCTTTTTCAGCTACCTGTTAAACCCCTACACTGTGATGTCTTGTGTGGCAAAGTCCACCTGCGCCATCAACAACTCTGTTATTGCATTCTTCATTTTAGCTACAATAAAAGGTAACACAGTGAAGAAAAAACTGTTCTTTATGACTTTTTAGAAAGATTAGAAATGTAGGAAAAAATAAATCCAGGGGGAACTTTACAGATAAAATTGCTACAAAGATCTCAGAGAAGCACAGCACAAACAGGACTGGAACAAGGTCAAAGTTCTACATGAGTTTGTGACATCAAAAGCCTTTATAGTCAAATGAAGACTTAACTTTCACTTCAGTGTACCCGAGAGTTTGAGCTAAAAACTGACTCCTTTTCCTGGTTGGCTTCAAAGAGTTTTCTGTTCAGGAAGAAACATGTCTGTGTGTTGCAGAACAGAGGAGCTCTGCTGCTCTTCTTTTGTATGGGAATATGCACTTAAATGTCATACACAATTTATTTTCAAAGCTTATCCTTGAACTTTTATTCAAAAGCAAGCATTTGCCTGCAGCTATGATTTGGCTTTCACTCACAGTTGTAAACATGGTTTGAAATGAACTAATTAAGCTTTGGGGAAGCAGGAGCAGCAACCAAAGACCCAAACCAGCCCAGTGGAGTAGATTGTCACAATCACTGTTTCATTCATTTTCTGCTAATGCCAGCTTTCTGCTTCTTTTATGACTCCCCAGTGCTAAAATCTTTTAGCCTATGTGATTTATAATAGTCACCTAAGTTTTAAGGAGGTCTCTGCTGGATCAGAGGAAAGGTCAGTCTGATCTTTTGTCTCCAGCAGGGCCCAGACCCAGGCACTGCAAAAAAAAAAGCTGATATAGATAGTTTCTATCATTGTTTCCAAAAGAAAGTTTTCCTTTAATTATTGGCTAATTGAGTCAGGAGGTGTTTTAATTTAAAAGCATTTGCAATAGCAAACAAGTGGGGTCTATTTAATTTAACTGATTTTTAACTGTTCGCTGATACCCTGAGACCAAACGTTTGGTCATAGACAAAACTGTAGCGGCTGTCTTGTGGTTTGTCCCTGACTAGGAGTGTGGCAGTCTGGGGTTTAAGTGGGCAAAGAGGATATCAGGTTATGACTGGGATTTCTGGGAATCACTTCTTTAGATCTGTGCAGAACTGAACACTGGATAAAATACAGGATAGGGAGGTTTCTGTCAGGAGAGTGTAGTTGAAGAGAGGAGAGGCTCATCACCAGGTAACCCTGTATTTTCCCTTTCAAAGGAGCAAGCAGGGAGGAGCTCTTTTAACTGTTAGCAGGGTCACAGCTGATTCAATGCACTGGGTCAGGGCTCTTGCTGTCTGAGCTCTGTTTTTACAGAGGCCTTCCATTGAGTCTGTAGCTAAAACCAGGCTACTACTGCACTGGGTGTTTGCATTTTTATTGTTTAACCTAAGATCTTTTGGATATTATTTCTGTTATTGGTAGTTGAGAAGTGTGAGTGCTCAACACTGAGATACCTCAAATAAAGCTGCCTGAATAAAGACATTTATAAGATCACTTGGAAACGCTGTGCAAATCCTTTCTATGCCTCAGCTTTTGTATCAGTAAAGCAGAGTTAATGCTACTCCACTCTTTCAGTGCAGACTTTGCTTGCTCTCTTGCACACAGCTTTGCTGAGGCTGCAACACATTCTGGTGATGAGGTTATCCAGCAAGCCCAGTATGGCAGTTTTTACATACAGATATGACTTAAGTGAATGCATTCCCATGCATTAACAGCAGCCAGCATGGGCTTTCTATAGACTGAATTATATGAATCTCTTCCTGTGTGTGAATGACAGGAGATATAAACCAGCCAGTGGTTCTTTCTTATGGAATGAGTCATTCTCCATTCAATATGTCATTAAAAAGAGGACACCCTGCAGGACACTTTCTGCTAAAAACTCTTTTATGTGGTGTCCTGATACTTGTGAATCCCCTGCAGAGGGTTATGAGTTCTTCCCATTTGGACTTCCTGTCTGTATGGCTGTTTATACTAAAAGTTCCTTATAAACTTTTTTTCTCTTTGCAGGTAGTGCCTTCCTCAGTGCTGTGTTCCTGGCCTTAGCAACATACCAGTCACTCTACCCTCTCACACTGTTTGCTCCAGCACTGCTTTACCTTCTACAGGTAGGTGATTTCTAACTCTTGGTACCTGTTGTCTTCTTGTAGTTGTGCAGGGACAGTTCTGGGGAGGGGAGTCAGACGAGTGCTGAGTTTCAGAAAAAGTGACTCTCCTCAAGCCATGGTAAGTTTGAACCCTGAATAGGAATGCCTGTGTTTGGAGAGAAGGCAGCAGGAAGTCTACAGAACTGGGTGGTGTTTAGCTTGCCCAAAATAAGTGCTGTTCTTTGTGTTGTGTGAGCAGCAATGAGGGGCTCAGACACAGAGAAGTTTAAAAATGCTGATTTGGGGTTTAATGGCAAAAGGCATGTTCTGGAAAGAGGCTGGTTGTCCTTTCTCCCTCTCCATTAACAAGACCCTGAATCCCACCAAGGCTGCCCTTGCTAATTTTATCCTGCTTTGACAGCAAAGTGAAGCTGTGATGCTAGCAGAGGCTCAGCTCACCTCACAGATCACTTTGCAATAATGTTTAGTATTTGAAATTCTTGTAGTTCTGAAGGCTGCTGCTGTGTGTTTCACCAGTCTTTTTGTTGCTTCTGATGGTGATGTTTATAGCTTATCTTTACTTAACTAGCCTGTTCTCAAATCTCTGAGCTTCCAGACAGAATGGGAGCCAGTTCTAATTAATTTTCTTGCTCTAACATGAATGTCTCTTACTTTTTTTCAGGAATTTTATTATTATTAGTCTTTACAGGAACTTTTACAGAACTGCAGAGTCAGTGTTGCTTTTTCAGTTTTATGATTTTTAGGAGAATTTGTATCTTTAATATTTTGGTTTGGTCTCTTTTAACTTTAGTCAAAGTAAATTGGGAGTGAAGTGCAAGCATTGTACTTTGAATTCACAAACAATAAGTGCTTTGATATGTGATTGCCTAATTTGCAACTTTTAAAGGCAGTCATGCCCGTGTGTCCTTTTATCTAAATTTGTAAATGAACTTTGCTGCATTCTTTGTAGAGAATTAAATCACTTTTCTCCTGCTCTTTTCAACCTGTCCTGCCAACATTTTTGGTAATGTTGCTTACGTTGTCCCAGCAAGTGACATTAAACCCACTGCAACTGAGAAAACCCAGTGAGCTTTACACAGAGCCCACAGCAGTCAGGGCAGGTTCTCTGCACATCTCCTGTCACTGCAAACCCCATGGTCAAATGGAAAAGCCACATCACTGACCTGGAGCTGCAGAATGCTGAGCAATTCCCAAAGGTGTTGGCCCCTGTGTGTATCTGTCTGTACACAGGTAGTCAGGGGCCTGATGGAGTGAGATATCCTTGTCATGTTACATTGACTTGTGACAAGGACATGTAGCAGTGGCAGGACTTTATCTGAGGAAGCCACCTTTCAGAGGGGCTCCTATATGCTTAGCAACTCAGTGGATGTCCTCTTGCCCTGATTTCATCAGAGCAGGAGTGCCAGGCCAAGTGGTGGTGCCACAGGGTGGGGGTTCTGGAGCAGGGCTTTCACCCCCTGCAGTGGGGTCCTGCAGGAGAAGATAGGCACCAGTGCAGTATTGCAAACATCTGAGGTACCAGTGCAGCTGTGAGGAGAGGTGTAAATCTTGCACCTGTGTGTTGTGCTCACACGAGGGACTCACTGCAAGCAGAAATTACCAGCTTTGCTACTGTATTTTCAAACGCAGCTCTGGGAGTACATGCAATGTGTATGACTTAATTGGCCAGTGAAGCAAATTGTGCTTGAAAGTTGATCCTTCAAGTGCCGTAGCGCCAATGTTTGATGCTTTTTTTCATCAATTTGAAATGATGTTCTGAACACTCATGCTTTCTTGTGGCTCTCCACCTGATCGGGTGCTTCTGTTTCTCTTTCAGCGTCAGTTCATACCTATCAAACTGAAAAGCAAAAGTTTCTGGCTCTACACCATGCAGTATGCATCCCTGTACCTGTGCAGCCTGGTGGTGATCATCTGCCTCTCCTTCTTCCTGCTCAACTCCTGGGATTTTATTCCATCTGTTTATGGGTTTATGTAAGTATAAGGATTCTCACTCATGGTTTTCTGTCTGGCCCCACCCTCCTCACCCAGATTGTTTCTTGCCCATCACACACAGGTGTGTGCTTGATGCAGGAAGTGTGTGGTCTGTGATTTTTGGCAACGCAATAAAAGAAACAATATGCAGACGAAAGCGGCCATTAGCCAATTCCAACTTCTGTTAAATAAATAATAGCAAAGACAGGAGCTGTTTTCCACTGAGTGATTGGAAATGGATTTGATGGTTGAGTTACCATGGCTGTGAAATATTCTTCTCTGGACAAATGGCTGCTTGAGAATGGTTTAAATCTTGCTGTGACATCAAGAAGGATTCCTCAGCAGGATTTCAACCTGCCCTCCCTGTTTTCATCCATTTGGTTTCTCTTTCATGGATTTACAATTTAGGTCCTACATCCAGTAGCACGCAATGATTAATTAATGCAACAGAAGCAGGGCAGGAAGAACAACCATTAAAAAAATTCAGCATGACTTTCTTTTCAAATTTCAGCCTTTCTGTTCCAGACCTGACACCCAATATTGGCCTTTTCTGGTACTTCTTTGCAGAGATGTTTGAACACTTCAGTCTTTTCTTTGTATGTGTGTTTCAAGTCAATGTGTTCTTCTACACCATTCCCTTGGCAATAAAGTTGAAGTAAGTATGAATGTGTTTCTCTGCTCCTTTTTTTTAACTCTTAAGTTATCCAATGGAAGCTTCTATGGCTGAAGTTGGCTGTCTTGACCTACAAGCCTGAAAAAGATTTTTAACAGGGCCTATCCTCCTCATTTGCCATAGTTTCAGCTCTTTTCCTCTTAAATAGAGTGACTTGGGCCCTGCAGTGGAAGTCTGTGTTGTAAGCATCAACAGAGGCAGCAGAAATGGAGGCTGCCAGCATAAGGCACTGTAGTCAGAAAGCAAGAACTGGCTGGAACTTCCAGCTCTTCATTGTCAGAAAAAATGTGGAAACTTGGGGTCTTTGCTATCTGACTTCATTGACTTCTTTCTGATAAAAATACCCATTAACACACCTGATGTATCAGTGAGCTTGTCCTTTGCTTGCACTAGATAGATCAGGTGTACTGGAGGAGTAACTGTGGGCTTTGGGCTTCTCCAAATTACCATCAGAGGGCAGGTGCTAGTTGCTTCCGGTGAATAAGGCAGAGCTGGGAAGCACAGTGCAGGTTTAAATGTACACTGAGGTTTCTGGGTGAGGGCTGTGGCAGATGTGCCTCCCCTGATCCTGCTGCTCTGCAGGGCAACTCTGTCCACCCCACCCAGCATTCAGAGCCTAGTCTGGAGAGAACAGGGCTGCAGAAGCCTCTTTGAGCCTGTCCTGCCGCACATCTGTGACCTTGCTGATATTTATTTGCATTTTCCAGAGGCCCTACTGCATGCTCTTAGCATTTGTTTGTTTTCCCTTCCAGGGAACACCCTGTGTTCTTCATGTTTGTCCAGCTTGCCATCATTTCTATCTTCAAGTCTTATCCCACTGTGGGAGATGTTGCACTGTACATGGCCTTCCTTCCAGTCTGGAGCCACCTTTACAGATGTAAGTTCTTTGTGCTTGATTATTATTTATCTGGAATGGAAGAGGGTCTGCCAAATAATGAAATTAAATGGTCACCACTAAACCAAACCAGACCCAAGTTCATAGGCTCTCATGGCCTCCATAGTGTGTCTAGAAGGAGGCTGGATTCTGGAGGTTTTTTCCTCTGGTGATACAGTCCCTAACATGTTTTTAGGACTTGGGTTGAAATTGGTCAGGGAGGGAATTTTCACTTGTACCTTATCTTCCCCCTCTCTCCAACTTGTTCTGAAGACTTTCTTTTTTATAAGAACCTTTTGCAGTCCTGCATCCTCCAGGTGCTTCACTCCCATTTAAGGCTATGTAATTTGAACAGTGCTCCTGCATTTAGTGAGTCCCCCAGCCTTAAAGTGCTGGATCTTGCAGTTGTGCTTTGATTTTGTATATGCTTGTTTGCTTAGAGTGAAAGTAACTTAATTACTCCAAGCAACTGTCCAGAGTTGCTTAAATGCTTCAAAAAGACCCTCTTTAGCTCCTGAAATCACCACAGAGCTTCCTGTGAATTCTCAGGCTCAGTCTATAGAACCTGCTTCCATGGGGAGATTTGGAAGTGTTGTATTTTTCCTGGCATTTCTTGTTTAAACCAACTGCTTTGACCAACCCTGCCAGGTTGTCCAGGCCTTTCACTGCAGCCTTCTCCAAGCCAGGCCAAGTGTGTTCATGGACAGCTCACCTGCCTGTTGTAGGAGACATAATCAGGAGACCTGAAGACCATCTGCTTTGTGGGTTTCAGACTCAGGAGAACTGAGGCCAAAGCAGCTGAGACCAAACAGGGCAGGAATCCCCAGGCTGGCCCTGAGCACATCACAGCTGTAGCAGGTGATGAACTTCTGAAAGTGCTTGCTCAGTGTAGTTCAGTACCACAGTCCAAGCATCCAGGGAGAGAGACAGCCATCTCTCACAGGCTTCCACCCCACCGTGTGAACAGACCTACTGAACAAGAAGTTCAAAATAGGTGAGAAGAGGTTTGGATGCGACAACGCTCTCAAAACATCATCTGCCCTCAACTGCAAAGTGATGGGCATGGGCTGAGCTGCAGCCAAGCACAGCAGCACAAGTGTCAGGATGGATTGCAGCACTGCTATCGAAGGACAGGCATAAGCACTTCACATAAAACAAAACCTCTCCTGGCCTGGTCTTTAGACAAAGTTGTGCTTGGTTTTTGTCCACCTGGCACATACTCAGGCAGATAGCTGGGCTCTTGCACCTCCCAATGTCATGTGTCTGTCAGTGCATTTGGCCTGTATGAGTTTCTTTCTTTTATGGTGCTTTCATTTCTTTGCCACCTCCCAAGAAAGTACCTTTTCCTATCACCCACAGATTTATTTTTTTCTTTGTCATTAGCTTGATGAGCCAAGGGATTAAAGTGCTTTGCTCTCCAAATTGGGGTGCTGCTGGCAAGGCCCCTTTGCAGGCTGCTGGTTGCTGTGGTGTAGATACCAAAAAGCCAAAGTCATCCAAGAGTGTTTGGAAGCAGGATCTAGAAGGAAAGAGCTACAAATGAGGATTTCACACTGCAACAAAGACATAAGTATTTATTTTGAAGGGTAATATAGTGGATTTCTTATAACCACTATCCAGGAAGTTAGTAAAGCAACCTGTGGAAGCTTATTGGAGGAAAGTATGTCTTGGCAAGTGCCTCTCACCCCTTGCACACCCTAAATACCATTGCTGGTTGTGTGACCATGACTGCTCAGTAATGCATCATTTTAACAGCTGGTTTTCTTTTACAGTCCTCCGGAACATCTTCATCCTGTCATGTGTGCTCATTTTCTGCTCCTTCCTGTTCCCTGTTCTGTGGCATCTATGGATCTATGCAGGAAGTGCCAACTCCAATTTTTATTATGCCATCACGTTGACTTTCAACATAGGGCAGGTCAGTAGAGTGAGGCAAATGAAGCTGCACTGTGGGCAGGCTGCTGGATGGGGTGGCCTGTCAGCAGCAGTGAATCCTGCAGGATGAGGCTCCTCTCTGCATCCTATGTGGTCCTGCATAGCAGCTTCCTGGCTCTCCTGGATTCTGCCTGTTCCTCAACCCCTGGCACACTAATGGGAAAGAGTTCTTGTGGTGTGAGCTGTGGCTTAACAATCCAGCTCAGCTGACTGCAGGTTCTGTACTGTGTTGATGATGGCCAACAAAAAGCACCTCAGTATGGCAGGACCAAGCACAAGTGAATGGAGAAGGGGAAATGGAAGGACCTCAGGGCAGTAGCAGTGGGGCCAGAAAACAGACAAATGAGACCTGCCCATGCTCAAGGACATGGCACCAGTTTTTCTGAGACATGGCAGCTCGTGCAGGGTCCCAGTGATGCCAGGACTTGCCCTCCCTGTCTTTCCTGAGGCCATTCTGGATACATGACTTTCACTGGCCTTAGGGGAAGCAGAGCTTAGCACCCTTGAAGGGTGGATCTCTGTGTGCACAGGTGCTACAACCTTTTGTAAGTCCTTCGTCTTCTCTATGCTACCTGTCATGTACCTGAGCCCTGGGGTATTTTAATGTGTGAGTGAGCAGAATGTTCATTTCATGTTAAAGTTGCCTTTAGTTTGAATGTGCCTCAGCCATTTATGCTTGTCTGCTTCTCCTAAAGCCAGGGGAACACTTTGACCAGGGGCAGAAAATCACCTGCTCTTACCCTTGATTAATGGGGGAAACACTCATTTGGTAAAACCAAAAGAGACTGCACAGGTTGAGAGGGAGAAGAGAGATTCTGCTAAGAGGGGCTGATAGGAAAGTGGGAGTGGTTCATTACATGTCCTGCAATGGAGTGAAAGGAATAGTAAAACTTGAACTAGAAATAGCAGGTGTTGATATTCTAAGAGGGTTTTATTTCCCTCTATGGCTGAGAAAGTCATAGCAGATCCTGCAAGGTCTAGTGCTCTGTGTAAATGCAGACAGCAAGTCTCTTGTCTGATTCCCTTGTGAGAAAGACCTAGCCCTCATCCCCACCCACCTCAGCTCTTTTCCCATTTAGATATCTGCAGAGAATCTTAGTTAAAGGTAAAATCACCTGCACTGGCAGAGCCTGTCAGTTCAGCAAAGCAGATCATGACTGTTTCCCTCTCCGTGGGTCTGTTCTCCTTCACACTTTCTCCCCTGACCTCAGCAGTCTGCAGCCCTGTTTCTCTTTCTCCCGCTCTCCACCTGCTCTTCCATCCCCTCCTGTCCTGCTACTGAGTCTCTGCAGCAGCTGCTTTCTTTTTCTGTGATGTATTGCACAATAATATTGAGCAATACAGCCCCAGGCAGGCTCTGACTGTCCCTCCCTCTGTGCCCTTGTGCCTTTAGCGCTGCCACGTACTTCAGGTGACATAGTGCCAAAGGGATGCTTTAAGTGGCATCTGCACACTAGGACACGAGGACAGTAACTTAGTGCCAGCTTAGGCTGGCACTGAAAAGGTTTTCCACTCTAGTTACCTGCTTCTGTTTCCAGATGGAGGAGGGCAGCAGTCCTGCAGGAAGATCACACTGCAAGAGGCTAAGTGACAAATGGCACTACTGAGCCAGCAGGTCCGTGCCACGGCCCAGTCTGCCACAGTGGTGGCAGCTTCCCAAGGTGGCAGCTTTAGAGAATCCACTGTCACCCATTCCTGCGATCCCAAGGCCCCTAGGCTTGGGAACAGTCCCATCGTGTGCCTCAGTACAGCCAGAGGTGTCCTGGAGGGGCTCAGCCTGGAGAAAAGGAGGCTCAGCAGGGACCTTCTCACTCTGCAACTCTGATAGGAGGGTGCAGCTGGAGAGATCAGTCTGCTCCCAGGGAACAGGGACAGGATGGGAGGAAACGGCCTCAAGCTGTGCCAGGGGAGGTCCAGGCTGGACATTAGGAGGAATTTCTTCACAGAAAACATAGTCAGGCATTGGAAGGGTCTGCCCAGGGAGATGGTGGAGTCCCACCCCTGGAGGTGTCCAAGAAATGCCTGGATGTGGCACTCCGTGCTCTGGGCTGGGTGACACAGTGGTCAAAGGTTGGACTTGGTGATCTCAGAGGGCTCTTCCAGCTAAAATGACCTTGTGATTCTGGGACAACACTTGGATAGAAGGAGTCCTGTGGGTGCACTGAGATGTCTGTGCAGCTGTGGCACAGCTGGACCTGCCATTGTCATAACATTTTGGCCAGTTTATGGAGCTACTGTATGTGAGTCTCCCTTGGCTTAACATGGCAAGGGGCTGGACAAGGTGTTCCCAAGGTCACAGTGGCTCCTCCAGCAGCATGTGCTGAACAGCCCAAGAGCTGCTTAACCTCTGACAGGGTCTGTCACCAACACGTGTCCCACTTTATTCCTTGCTCTAAGCACCACTGATGTGTCTGAACATCTCACTCCACAGATCCTGCTCATCTCGGATTATTTCTATGCCTTCCTCCGGCGGGAGTACTACCTCACTCACGGGCTCCACCTGACGAGGCAGGACGGGACAGAGGCCATGCTGGTTTTGAAATAAGGACTGTACCACCATTTCCTGGGATATGGGCCACTCCGAGGAACATGCGAAGCTTGGGGTACATGGGGTGGGTGGGGAAGGTTCCCTGAATGAGGTCTGACTTTGGGAATGATACCTACTGAAAGAAAGGGATGAGGTTCTGGGAATAACCCCCTGAGCTGCAGGCTCAGCACAGACTGTCAAAGCTGCAGTGCCTCCCCCCTCAGCTGTGCTTTTCACTTCTACGTCAGCCATCAGCTCTGGACAGTCCAGCAGGAGCAAGACTGTCTGAGCTAAACCCAGGACTGGAGCTCAGACCATGAACTGTTTTCCACCACTGCTTCTTGGAGATGTTGCTTCTCTGGGGATCTTCCCCTTCACTGCTTTGACCAGTAACATTCCTGCTTGGCATGAGGCAATCTCTGGGTACCCGGTGCCCCAGCCCTGACTGCAGATTCCATTTCTTGGTGGTTCTGCTGTTGAGGGATCTGGAAGAATCCTGTGTGCTCAGTCACAGTGGGTGCTGTGAAAGGTTTGGGTGACCAAGGATGATGACCTTGGAGGACAGCTGGAGCTGCTGCCACACCTGGTAACCTCAGCACTCAAACACAAGTAGGAACCAGAACTGGATGGGATCGGGAGCAAGGTGGGTACCAGTTAACTGCTCTATCCCATTGGAGCAACACAGCCATTCCAGGAGCTGCACAGAGGCATTGCAGGTCTCGGAATACTACAGAGGAGATGGACTCCCACTGCTCCCAGTTTCTGTTGGGTGACAAAGCCTGGCAGTACTGGGCTCACACTGTGCTGCTGTGATCACTTGGGGCAGCAGCTGGGACCAGGAGGTGTCACAATCTCCCTGTAAGGCGCCAGACCAAATCCAGGAGGAGTCTTAGCCACTGCTGTTACAGAGTTGTTCCACAGCTGCTTATCACCACGGGATGTGCATTTGTCTCTGTCACCCCTGTGCCAGTCAGTGCTGGGCTCAAGGCTGTGCACGGGGGCTCCCTTCAGTCAGCTCCCCTGGCTTCCCCCCCACTCCTCTCTGTGCTGAGACCTGCTCACCTTGGAGCTGCTGCTGCTGCCTTCTGAATGTGACACTCCGGGGTGAAGCCACCAGCTTCATCACTGAGATGCAGTGACCAGAGTGTGACAGCCGCCTCCAGCGTCACCACTGCTCCCACGGGACATCCCAAGGGTTGGGAATGTGACATGAGAATCAAACTGCACCTGGTACCGAGCAGCTGATAGATAGGTGTGCCCAGGCAGGTGTGTAAGAGATCTTTCTTTCCGGAAAATTCAAACTTTTGCCTTACTGCACTTCTGTCAGCGCTTTGGGGGTGGAGCCGCACCCAGCCAGGCCCGGCCTGGAGCGGGCCCGGCGGGAGCCTCCGGCGGCGGGGGCACGGCAAGGAGCGAAATAAACTGTGCGAGTTTTGAACACCTCCTGTGCTCTGGCTGTCGGGGCTGGAGGGTGAGGGAGGCGTGGGAGGCACTGAGAGTCACAGGGAGGGGGTGGGAGGGGATCTGAAAGCAAACACGGGTTGGGGGGGAAACAAGTGTCAGAAAATGAAACGGGTCTGTGGGGCAGGCTGAAACAGCCCGGCTTTGGGGAAGGGCAGGTCTGTGCAGGTGACCGGGCTGCAGGCAGTGCCCTCAACTGTGCAGCAGCTGCGTTTGTTCCTGGGGCTGAGTCCGTCTGGGTATCCTGAAGGAGCAAGCCTTAAATTTGGACTCAAGCTGTCCTGAGGAAGGTCGTGGGGTCAGCACTGGGGCAGGGGTGGAGCAAGGGCAGAGACATGAACAGGGCCAAGGCCAGGGGAGGGACAAGGAGCATGGTCAAGGGTAAGGAAAATGAGAGGGCAGGGAGAATGAAGGGATAAAGGGACAGGGCAGGGGCAGGCACAGCGTCAAGGACAAGGACAGAATCAGGGTCAGGGGTCTGGAAGGGTGGGACCAGGAGTAGAGATGGGGACAAGGACAGAAGCACTGGCAGGGGTAGGAGCAGGGACAGGGATTGCCATGCTAAGGCAACTCAGGCAGGGAATGGGAGCCCTGTCCTGGCTCCTGACCAGGGTCCCAGAGGAAGTTTTTGGGGACCCAGAACTGCCTGGTCCCCGCCAAGTGTTATCAGTGACGAAATGCCAGGCACCAGGAACCCCCAAACTCGCACTGCTATCAAAGGCTGGTGGGGACAACACAGCAGACACTCACCAGGGCTGCAGTGGACCTAAGGCTAGGCATCAAGGCCATTGTGCCACCATGCAAGGCATGCAGGAAGTCCTGAATTGGCATAAATAGAGCATTGTTGCACTTGGACCCACAGGCTCACAGCCAGGCTGAGTGGTTGGAGGTGACATCAGTGAGAAGGGGCCGCACTGGGGCACTGCACCTCTTTCCTGCTCTGCAGGGGCTTCTCCAGAGGCACCTGAGGCTGGCAGGTCCCTCCCAGCCAGCGATTCCCTCCCTCAGCTGCCAGTCCCAAGCTGGCTCCCTCAGAGGGAGGGTCATGTGCCACCAGGGCCTCCTGTACTCGGTTTGTGTGTCCAGGTTCTGGTAGTGGGGTGGCTAAAGGAGTGGCTTCTGTGAGAAGCTGCCAGGAACTTCCTGTGTCTGGCAGAGCCAACTCCAGATGACTCCAGGATGGACCCACTGCTGGCCAAGGCCCAGCCCAGCACAGATGGTGGTGATGCCTTGGGGATCAGGGATTTAAGTAGAAGAAAAGAGAAAATTTACTGCACAGATGTAATTGCACTCAGAGAAGAGCAGAGTGAAAACACGTGAGAGGAACAGTCCTGCACACACCCAGGGCAGGGCAGGAGGAGGGGCTGGAGCTGCTTCAGGAGCTGGGGCTGAGATTCCCCTGTGATTCTGTGGGAAAGCCCATGGGGAGGCAGCTGTGCCCCTGCAGCCCATGGAGGGCCCGGGGATGCAGAGATCCACCTGTAGCCCCTGGAGAAGCTCACTCCTGAGCAGGGGAAGGACTCCAACTCTTTTCCCTGAGCAGCAGCAGAAGCAACAGGTGATTAACTGATCCTAACCCCTATTCCACATCTACCTGCACTTCTGGAGGGGTGGAAGCAGAACTGGGAAGGAGGGAGGCATGGGGGAGGTGTTTTTAAGGTCTTATTTTACTTCTCATTATCCTGCTCACATTTTGTAATAAATTCAGTTAATATATCTAATTCAAGTCTGTTTTCCCCTGAAAGTATTTGAGGAGGGATCGCACCCAGTCCTTAACTCATGAACCTTCTGCTGTATTTTGTCAGCCCTGCCCTGCTGTGGAGGGCAGTAAGAGAGGCTTTGGCGGGTGCCTGGTGTCCAGGCAGGTCACCCCACCACACGGGTGTTGGCAGTTGCTACAACCATTGCAACAGTTGTGTTGCAAAGAGCAACTCTGCACGACCTGCCCCGGCGATGCCAAAACAAGGGCAGCCCCTGGCCTCGGGGCTCTCTGCTTGGTTCCAGGTGACAGCCGGGGTGCAGGAGAGGTGACAGCCACCGGCCACCAAGCATCTATCTGGAGGGGAATGCCTGCCCACGCACTCCAGCACCATGCAGGGCGGACAGGTTCTGGACCCCCACGAGCCGGGACAGACCGCTGGCATCCACACCCACCCTGTCACGCACCGATGGCCAGGGAGGGGCCGGCGCAGCTGAACATTAACCCTGGGGCGGTGTCCAGGGCTCCCTGGCGGCGCAGCCCCAGCACCCCAGAAACACCTGCAATGAGGGGGCTCCGATACCGCTACCAGCTCCTGGTAGGTCCATCGTGGCAGGGTCCCACATGGCAGCGCGGAATGAGCTCTGGGGCAGGGCTGGGAGGCACCCACCAGGCTGGACACGGGGCTGGACAGACAGAGGGGGACTGCCCTGGGGAGAGGGAGAGGCTGGGGAAGTGCGAGGGGTGATGGGCACACGTGGGACCTGCCCCTGCAGCCCGCTGCCTCCCGAGGATCCAGGCACGTCGGGGGCAGATCTCCTGCCCCCCGGGGCTGCTCTCGCTCATCCCTCTTGCCCCCTCAGGGTGTGCAGGGAATTGCTGCCCACCCGCCCTTGGGCGTGGGCTGCACCCACAGCCATGCTGTGGGCTGAGACACTTGTCACTAGCGGCCACCGCGGGACATCCCCGACCCCTTCCACGCTGCGGGGTCAACCTGGTCGTGAGCAGAGGGAAAAGGCAAGGCTTCACCCCTTCTACGGGGGCTGCAGCTGTAGAAGCCCTTCTCTTCCTCCTCCTCCTCCTCCTCCACCGCTTCCTCCCCTCGGGTGGCCGTACACCCTTGAAGTTCCGTGTGCAGCGGTGGCACGGCCTGGCGGGGTGCCAGGGCACGGAACAGCACAGCACGGCACCTGGGCTGTCGGGAGCAGCAGGCAGCCGGGAGCTGGGCTGTAGGCTCAGCCTGGTGCCCATTCCCGTGGACTTGGGACCCCTTCTCCCAGGCCCTGGACAGAGGATGAGTCCACGACCACTCTGGGCGGGTTTGGGAGCTGCTGCTCCCTCAGGCCCGCAGGGATGCTCACCTACTGCTGCCCCCAGCCCGACCAGGACAAGGAGCTGCCCGTGGGATGCGAGGACCCAGCTGGAGAGGGGCAGTGGGGCTGGGAGGGAGCCCCGGCAGCAGCCGAGGAGGAACCGTGCAGGCTGGTGCTGAGCACACCCAGCAGCATCCTGCGGGACAGGGAGATCGAGGAGGTGAGGCACGCCCACCTGCACAGGGACCCCACCCTCCCACTCGTTCCCTGTACCCACAGCCCTGACCACTGTCCTACCAGGAATGGTCCACTGTGACCACATGGGTGACATTCCCCTGTGCCTGGGGACAGTCACCTCTTGGGGGGAAGGATACTTGGGGAGCCATCTCAGAAGGGTTTGCAGGTGAGGACGCTTTGGGAACGTGTTGAAGGGGAGGGTGCTTGGAAGCATCTCTCGGAAGGATGCTCGGGTGGGTGTCTTGGGAGGCTGCTTGGAGGGATGAGGAGCGGGGCCACTTCTCGGGGGGACTCTCGATGAGATCTCAGGTTTGTACTGGGGCAGGGGAGGATGCTCAGCCGGCCAGCACTGACTGAGGCCACTGTGCCCTAGCTGGGCCCCCAGCTGCCCCCGCGGCTGACGCAGCAGCCCTGGCACCTGCTCTACTCCACCGAGCGGGACGGCTTCAGCCTGCGGACGCTGTACCGGAGCGGGGCCCGGCCGGACTCCCCGGCCCTGCTGTTCATCAGGGACACGGAGGCGCAGGTACGGCCGTGCCCTCCCCAGCCCGGCTGCCCCGTGTCACATGGGGCTCGGGCACCTCCTCGCTCCGTTGGCAGGACGGGGACACGTCCCGGCGCTGGGAGCCCCTCTGAACGCCGCGCCGTGAGTCTCCCCCTTCTGTTTCCCCAGGCCTTCGGTGCCTTCTCCGCCAGCGCCATTCGCAGCAGCAGCGGCTTCTACGGCACGGGGGAGACCTTCCTCTTCTCCTTCTGCCCCGAGCTGAAGGTGCGGCTGCAGGCTGACAGCCGTGGGGCACTCCGGGGCGGGGCTGGCCATATCCCGAGTGCCGGGCCACGCCCGGGCGTCCCCGCGGCGCTGGGAGGATCTGGGGTGACGGGGCCGCGCTTGGCCGGACGTGGGGACAGCAGCCGGGGGAGCCTGCTGGCAGCAGCCCCCAGGTTTGTCCAGGGCTGGGGAGAGAAGGCGAATCCCAGGCAGTGTGCGTGGAGGGAAGCTCAGGGAAGGGGACTCTGCCCAGCTGGGTGTCACCGGGTTACCTCCACATGGCAGGGCGGTCGCAGCCCAGCTCTAGGCTGGCAGAATGTGGAGGCAGCCACGTCTGGCACCGCTGGGAGGCTGTGTGTGTGACGGGGCGTTAGTGGTGGCGGCTGTGCCCTGGCAGGGCCCTCAGAGCTGTTGGCAGGGATGGATCAGAACCACAGGCTCGGCCAGGTCGTCTGGAGACGTGGAACACGGAGGTGCCCGAGCAGAGCCATCTTGGCTCAGCAGCCCCCAGCTGGTCCTCGCAGCACAGGGACAGGAATGGGGATGGGGACAGTGCTCCGACCCACGGTCCCCATTTTGTGTTGTCCCCATGCAGGTGTTCAGGTGGACAGGCAGGAACGACTTCTTCCTGAAAGGGGATGCGAATCTGCTGATGGTCGGTGGGGGCAGGTAGGAACTGCACCGGCAACTTCAGCGGCTTAGAGGGCCACCAGCCCCGATGGCCATCAGAGCCATCATGGGAACCCAGGCTGCCCTACGGAGCTGGGTCCAAGCACGTGGTCATGGTTTGAACCCCAAAACACTGGCACCGGTTGTCCAGCAGCACTGGGCCTTTCATTCCCTAACCCTGCTGCCTGCTGGAAAGACTGCCGGTTCCCAGCCTGTTCCCAGCTCCTGCCCTGTCCGCTCCCAGCCCGCACCCTGCGCACTCCCTGCCTACAGGCACGGTGGCAGACCTGGGCCAGCTGCTTGTCCCGTCTCATGTTCATTTTGGGGAACAGAGAGTGAGGACAGGAGGTGGCGTGGGAGGTCTCCAGCCACGAAGGAGGCAGGTTGCAGCTGACCGTGCTCTTGGCACTTTTGAAGCGCTAGGTTTGGGCTGTGGCTGGACGGGGACCTGCACCACGGGGGCAGCCAGCCCTGCGAGACTTTCGACAACGAGACCCTCTCACACCGGGAGGAGTTCTGCATCCAGGATCTGGAAATGTGGGGTCTGGCCTGACCCCAGCAAAGACACCCAAGGAAAAAGGTGCTGGAGAGGAGATTCTTTGGACTGATGTCTCAAGCACAGCTGTTCTGTGACAGCACCCACAGAACCTGTGGGATGCTACCAGCCCCACCCCCTCCTCCTTTCACCTTTTCCCAATAATATCCCGATTTCCTGGGGAAAAAACAGCCAGTGGGGGCAGCATGATTGGAAAAAACAGCAGTGGGGCCTCAGGCCTGCAGTGTTGCTGCCATGTGGCTGGGGAGCCCAGTGTGTGTGTGTGGGCCCACAATGGCATAGCACAACTAACTGTAAACCTAACTCTACCCCTAGCCCCAACCCTAACCCCAAGCCCAACCCCAACCCACCTGGCTGGGATGAAGCAGAGCTGCCCCAGGAGGAGGGCATGGGGCAGAGCCGGGCACGGCAGGGCCCCACATGGTGAAGGAAGCTTCAAGAGCAGTGACACTTTAGGACTGAGCAAGCATCCTCTGCCCCCCAGGGCTGGCTCTAGCAGTGCTGGAGACAGCACAGTCACCATTCCTCAATAAACTTCTCCTGGCCTCATCCTTGCCCTGGAAGTGTTGAACAGCTCTGTGAAGGTGTGCAGGACCCGTGGTGGAGAGCAGGCCAGGAGCTGTGACAGCCATGTCTTGTCCCAACTTGGGCTGTGTGGCCACAGCAAGAGTTGGGGGGTCAGCCTGGGGCACTGCTTCAGGGACCCATCTCCCCTCTGGCACAGTCCATACCCTCTGTCTGTCACCCTGTGAGGACCAGGGCTTCCTCCTCAGGAGGGGATGACAAGAGCCCTTCCCACCCAGAGCTCTACAACCTGTTGCCTCTTGCCTGGCTGACAGGGTTTAGCCTCATTCCTGGAGGCTGAGCCAGCTCTCCTCCTCCTTGTCCATCACCCCTGTCCAAGCAGCAGAACCAGCCCCACAGGGGGATTACAGGCAGGGGTGGTTCATTGGGTTCCATAGGAGGGCAAGGGCCTGTCTGGTTTGATCACATTTGATATATTTATTGTGGGAGCACGGCTGGATATCCAGCTGAACTATCACCCCACGACCTCACCTCATGTCAGCTTCTCTCCCTAAATCTGCAATTTTGTGAGGCCTGGATCCCATGGAGCCCCAGCCTGCAGTGCTTTATACTCACCTACCCTCCCAGCCCTTGAGTACCTTGTGCTGAACCCCACCACTCATGCTGATTCCATCTGCCATGGCCAATCTGTGCCATCTCTCCAGCAGCTAGCACTGACTCCTTGTAGCACACATCCACACAAGCTGGGAAATTCACAGGTGATAGTGATTTAAGAGGACAGACAGGATGGTGCAGGGCAGGCAGACACTACACTGACCAGTCCTATTTTCAACACAACCCTCTCGTACCCCTTTTCTCTCCACCCTTCCATATCTCCCTCCTCCTCCACCTGCAGGGTGCCACTGACCCCCTCCACTGTCCCAGACCCCCAGTGAGACGAGTCTGGAGCCCCCTGCAGCCCTTCAGGGCACCCAGCCCCTGTGCCCTGGCGCCACTCAATGCTCCCTGCTGAAATTGGCTGCCCAGCACCACCCCCCTTGGGAACCTCACCCTTGTGTCCATCAGGACCTTTTCCTACTCCTAGCACGGCCTCCCCCCTCACCGACACAGAGCCCCTGACCTCAGGCCCATTTCTGCCAGTAGTACTGGGGCAGGATCTCAGGCTGGGTGAGGCTGGAGGCACCTCTGGAGCTCACCTTGCCCAGCCCCTGCTCCATCAGGGCCACCCAGAGCCCAGCATGTGTCCAGGTGGCTTTTGAGTCTCTCCAGGGATGGAGACTCCACCCTCTCCCTGAACACCTGCACCAGTGCTCGGCCCCCCTCCCAGTGCAGAAGGGTCTCCTGAGCCCGGAGGGCCCCTCCTGCGTGTCACTTTGTGCCCGAGGCCCCTGGGACTGCCCCTGGCCCCGTCCCCTCTGCAGCCTGTCCCCGGGTATTTATCCCCAGGGATGAGATGCCCTGAGCCTGCTCTGCTCCAGGCTGGGCAGTCCCAGCTCTCTCAGCCTCTCCTCATGGCAGAGATGCTCCAGTCCCTCCATCACCTTCATGGCCCTGTGCTGGACTCTGTCCAGGCTGTCCCTGTCTCCTGTGCTGGGCAGCCCAGCTCTGGGCCCATCACTCCAGGGCTGGCCTCACTGATGTGGAGCAGAAGGGAAGGGTTCTGTACCTGCCTTAGGTTCAGCCTAAGGCAGCCCAGGACACTGCTGGAACACTTGGCTGAAAGAGTTGTTGCACATTTTTTGGCTCATGGTGAACTCCTGGATCCTTTCCTCTACACTTCCTCATGAGTGGGTGGCCTCATCACATCCTGGTGAAGGAAATAACCCTTCCCAGATGCAGGACATTGTACTTCCTCTTGGTGATCTTCAGAAGGTTCCTGTCAGACCCTTTCTGCAGCCTGGTAAGACCCCTCTGGATCCCAGCACATCCCTCTGGAATATCAGCCACGTCTCCCCATCTGCAAATGTGCCGAGGGTGGACCGTGTCCACCAGTAATGGGCCTCTGGAACTGGAGCCAGCACCAGCCCAGCACAAGACTTGTGCCACTGATAACCCACAATCTGAAGCCAGTTCTCCAGCCAGGCTTTGGTCCAGCCCTGCCTGCTCACCCAAACCACATTGGGCAGCTCACTGAGGCTGACACCACCAGTGCTGTCCCCTCAGCCCCTGGCACAGTCATCTCAGCGCAGAAGGTGACCAGGCAGGTCAGGCATGGCTTCACCTTCCCTCCCCAGCAGCTGGAGCAGCATCCAAGGCTTCCCTGGCCCCTGGAGGTGGCTGCTTCAGGGTGTGGCAGGGCCAGCTGGCTGCAGTGAGCACAAGGAATGGTGGGACCCTCCCTGAGCCCCGGCCCCACTGCCCACGAAGAGATACGAACCAAGAACCTCTTACAGAGGGAAGCTCTCCCATGGACAGCAGGTAGGAACACCTTGGCTGTTTGGAATGGCGCAGTAAGACCGTTTTTAATAAAGTTCACACACTGCAATTCTTTAAAAGAATAGTAAATAATCATTTATAAATTTATTCTTCAGAGAGGCTCAGATGAACATGTTGAGAAAAGAAATGCTCTCAGAACTTAATGTTACTTATAAACTTTTGGTTTAACATAAACAAAAGCTCTTTCCCAAGGATAAAGTGCACCATTAGTAACAAATTAAAAACAAATCAAGTCAACAAGAACAAAATGATATCAAAACGATACTTGATCTTATGCAGATAAATGCCTTCACTCTAAGATATTGTTTCTTGAGGAACAGTAAAATTTTTAAAAGCTTTTAAAGGTCACAAACCCTTCTAATCAATTACCTGGTTCATCTGCAGGCCTGAAATACTGTTAGACAGGAGCACCAGAGGTTACACCTTCAGACACATGAGCACAGATACATAAGCAGAAGTACATGGCTACTCATTTTCCCTCCCTCTAACAGCATCAGTTCCCAGCATAAAAAGGGCAAAGGAGATATTACAGGAATTCTGGAGTTCTCTCACAGCACCTTCCCACTGGGTTATTTTTCAGGACCTACCCTGGCCACCCACACCTGACTGCCTGAGCCAGATGTTCAACACCTCTCTCCCCCTTCCAGATATAAAGGCCACAGATTGCTCCAATTCCTGAGCACTGCTGAACATTTTACTTTGTGCTTTTAGTTTTGTGGTCAGACTTTTTCAAGCTTTGAGGTTTTATTTAATGAAAGCAGCCTTCCTCTTAGATCTGAGTAAAAGATGAGAGGAAAATAGTCTTCACTTGTCCAATAGCATCCACATTCAGAACACTCACACCAGTACTGCCAGTACAGGAAAACTCTAAGAACCTTCACAGATCTACAAGAGACAGAAAAATGATACAGGGACAGCCATGAGATCTAGGAGAACAGGGCAGGGATACAATAATGGAGGGATTCCTGATGAGCCTGTCTGCCCAGTACAGTGTAAAGCAGAGCCAAGGTGCACTTGGTGCAGGACGGGCAGAGCAGGGCAGAACCCTGCTGGCACTGCCCTCTCTGCACACCTGAGCCCTGGCAAACACCTGGGCAGCTCGGCCTTTCTGCAACCACTCACACCACTGGCCTTTTGAGCAGTCTTTGCAGGACAGGCAGTAAAAAATATAACATTCCATGGATCAAAAATACACAATAAAACAATAAAAGGCTGCATGGCATTGCAATGCATTGTTACTTCAACAAAAATTGTGGTCACTTGTAGCAAGAGGCCTGCACCAGCTTTTTGAATACCAGAAATTTAATCTTTGATTATCAAAAGATTCCACTCTCCCTTCATTTTTTCCCCATGAAATTAGTTTTGCTAATTTCGAAGATGCCACCCTTGGTAATTTCTTCTTTACCCCACTGTATTTTCAGAAGTATACCTATCCCTCTCTTCCTCAGACACTAAGAAAACCCCAACCCTCCCAAAAATCCCATCAAACCTGGGTTGGGATTTTTTCTGCTAAGCCATGCAATAGCACAGCTAAGGAAGGGATCAGGACTAGACAGAGTAGTAAAATCTTGTACTAACAATGAATTGCAATTTTTAAAGTTACTCCTGCTACACAGTGCCAATACATTAAAAAAAAAAAAAAGAGAACTGAGTTTACTCTGTTGTAATAAGTTGTTTTGTAGAAGTCCATCTGGAATATGCACTTTAAGTATCTACATTAAAATGTTCTGTATTGTAAAATACATTCTGCATTGTTCTGTGAATTATTCCTGTCCATACAACCAGCTTTTACGAAAGTTGATGCTCAAATTTACTCATCTTATGAGGAAGCAGACTGAAAGCACCAAAAGAAACCTGTTACTCATCAAAAGGAAGCCTTTGTTTGCAGCTGGGTTCTGAGGCTCTCCTGTGTTCATCATCTGTCATGTTATTCCAGGTTTCCTTCATTGGAGTTAGATGAGGAGCAACAACATCACCATCCTAGTATTAAAATACAGGAAACATTAATTAACTTTTGCTTTCCATTCTAAAGAAGAGAAAAAGCAGCTCACTTTCAGGTTGAGACAGAAAAAATCAATCCAAGGTCCCAGAATCTCTGTAAATCAGTAAACACTGTGCATCCCAGGATGGAAACAGCTGCAGTGAGTGGTGGGGAGACAAAAGTGCCCTGCCTGTCGCCCTGATTTTTTCAAGTT
>WBNO01005604.1:0-13467 GCA_013400575.1 Peucedramus taeniatus | reverse complement strand
TTTCTGCCATTGGCTTCAAACCCTCAGTTTACCTGCACTCACAGAAGTGAATTTTCAATGCATCTAACAACTACTGCTTACACAGTAACAGAAGCATCCACTAAAGCAATGTAAATGACCTTAGTAGTTGTATTCTTTTTGACCTTGAAATGGGCGCTTTTGCCTCGCTCACATTCATCCTGACTTCCACAGCAAGCCTCTCTTTCCTACTTTGTCATTTTGATTGAATTAGTATGTCTCCCATGTCAGATACTGTGTTTTGATTCTACTTTCAAGACTCCTTAAGACTCTTTCTTCACTTCCTATAAACTTGTTTTCCAGTTCTGAGAAATCACTTTTTGTCCCCAGCTGGTAAGTAATACTATTTGCCATTGCTTCCCTGCTGGACAGACACTTTCCTAGCAGTTCTCATGTGCCCCACAGCTGTGGCAGACTGTCTTATAAACTTCCCAGTACTCTCCTTTGCCTTGCTAGCTATGAAAAGCTCTCTATATGTTTGCTGCCACCACCGTGAGCACCATTTAAATGTGTTTGCTCAGCTTCATTTTACTGATGAAAGGGTTTGTTAGAGGACTGTGTTGTGGTTGGATTTGGCTTTAATTAGATGTCACCTACCTTCTCAATTCTTTTTCACTGTAGCTTTGACATATTGTTGCTTTTTGACTCTTTAGGCTGAGTAAAAAGACTGTCTTCCCTTTTTTTGTTGCTTATTAGAAAAATAGGATTAAATCAAACAACCAAACATCAGTTTGTTATACCCATCTTTCAACATGCAGAAGTCTGTTTTTGTCAGAAGAGATGAAAAGTATTCACTACTTCAGGGTCAAATGTTGCAAAAGAAATGTCAAAGTCTTTTGAAAAGATTTGAAAGAGCTGCAATTCATTAAGTTTCTCAAAGGAAAGATTACAGAGGGGAGAATAAGCCTGCCTGACTACTAAATGTAAATAGAATTAGGCCAACTGGAACTAGGTGCAACAGGAACATAGTAAAAATGCCAATGTCTAATATCTTAGACAATACTTTATTGTTAAATAGATCAAAACCCAGGGTGAAAACAGCTCTTCAGAGGATGATGTTTTGGAATATATACTGTAAATGAAGCAGCAATGAAGGAGCAATTAGTCGTGCTGTAATGCCTACAGGAGCAGCTATTTCTCATTTCCTTTCCTCTGCACCCCAATAGTGTCAGCAGGAATAACACTTTCAGGAACTTATCATCTCCCAGTGAAGAAATTATTTCCCCTTTTTTTTTGTGTTTGGGATTTAATTGGTATCATTGATCGAAGAATGAATAATATTGATATTTTCTTCAGAGGTGGTTTAAAACAGGCATTTTAGGTTATTATGGAAGTTTTTCAATCATAAGACAAGTTCAGGTCATAGCACTAGTTCTACAAGTACAGTACAAGTAACCCAAGAAATCAAAGGTAAAAGGAAAATCAACATCTTTACTAGGAGCATCCTTGAAAGGGAAAAGTAGGAGCAGGAGAAAGGAAAGAGTAAGTTTTTACGCGAACTTTGCTTTCCATTTTATTGCAGTGTGCATAACTAGTGACCTGTTTCAGCCTTTAAAAAAACAAAAAAAAAACCCACTCCAAACAGAATGACCAAAGCAATTATATATTTTACAGTTCCAGCTCTGAATAATAGTTTAGGGATCCTAAGGTTGCTGATTTTCTGTTTTTCCCAATGTGATAAAAATTGAGTAACATAACAAAGGTAAATTTAGAATAACTGCTTGAAATTTGTTCATATTTTGAAATTTCTACTTTTTATGTTAACCTGGGAAAAGAATAAAATATTGCAACTACAAGCATTGAGGGTTCTTTTTAGTAAATATAAGAATTGATCTTTTAAGAAACACAGTGTGACCATGTAAACCTTCCCTCATGGGTAATATTAGACCAAAAAAGCTACAAAAACTCTGTTGTGAGAAAACCTCTTGAATATCTTAAGAGGTTACAAAGGCCTATGTAATTGTTTTTTCACAAACCAACAGGTTTCTCTTTACTACATACTTGTTATAATTATGCATAACATACATCTTTTGTATTATATATTCATATATAAAGCATATAAAATATATAAGTGCATATAAATATGTGCTTTAACTCCATATTAAAGACTTTGGTCTCAGATGTATCAAGTATTTTTAAAAAGTCCATGACAGTATTTCATAAAAGTAACAAGAGGAATAAAAAAGCAGTGGGATAGGAAGAAAGCTGACACGTGCCATTTTTTGTCTTTGGAGTGTGAGGTCCCCTCTGTCCTGATGTTAATTTTTCACACCAGTGTGTGATTGATTCAGCGAATGAAATGCTGCAATTTAGGAGAAGCTCAGAGGTGACAGCTTGTAGCTGTTCTTTTGGATAGGCAGGGACATAAAAACTAGAGGCCTTGGAAACGTGAAGAACTCAAATGCTTCATGATTTTAAACTGGTTGGTGTACAGAACTGTTATAATTAATTTAGATGCTAATGCCTTGGAACATGAACTTGATAAAATAGAAGATATTTTCCTTTCAATCAGAGGTAGATCTGTTTCTGTCTGTAGTACTTCAATGAGTTTGTTTTGATGATGATTTCTGTAATTTTTTGCAATTTTTTAAAAAGATTTTTAAATTACCTTCAGCTTTTCTTTTTACCTTTTGCTTTCCAGTTTAAATAATAACTTTTCACTTTTTTCTAAACTGAAAATTTTATGTGAAGTTTTCTTAAACTGGTATGTTTGTTTTTGTTGCTAAATACTCTACTCATTTTTTCAGGTTTTTATCTCTTCATAGTTGTCAAAGCCTGTCAAAAAACAGCTTATATGGGGTTCCCCCCCCCCCCCTTCTTTTCTTATTTTTGAGTGATAAAACTGTTTTTTCTATTCATAATGAACAAATGTGTTAAAAGTCCTGTCAACTTTTCTGACAGATGTGAAAATCCAAATGATTCCTGGCACGGATTTATTTTACCCTACTGAAGGGTCTTAATTTACTCATTTATCTCCCCTTCCTCAGGGAGTAAGATGATATGAGAGACAGGAGGAGTAGAAAACCTACCAGAAATTAAGAACTGTGTAAATATAAACTATCCTTCACTCAAGTGTTAAGAAAAAAAAATGAAGAAAAAAACAGAGTACTTGCTGACATTGCAAACCTAAGCTGAGCATTTATAGAAATCATTGTTTTTTAGTGTGGTGCAAAAGTGGAGAAAAAGATTTTAGTAAAGTTAAGTGGGAGATAACAGGTTCAGCTGGTCTCAGAAGAGGCTCTCTACTGAGGAATGTTGAATATTGTAAATATATTTACCTGAGCAAGTTAAAAAGAACTATTATAAAATATCTGGCAATATTTTAAACACACTTCAAAAGAAGGTATAAGAAAGTCTCTGTCTAAGAAAGGTATTCTTTATCAGATCAAGTAAAGGAAAAGCAATCATGCAGAGTGAAGTGATCAAGGGGTTTTCCATGACCAGGACAGATTCATCAAAAGAAGTGTCTATTTGAAATTCTTATGAAATATTATAAGCCAAAACTGAGATTACCAACATAATAAAAATTTCCTTTTCTGGTTCATACGAATTTTGGATACAGTTCTTCAGTGGTAATCTCCATCATCCAGGATCTCCTTCCCTCTGCAGAATCCTCAGTTCACTTACAGAGCTGGCTGGACATTCTTGGCTAAGTTTTATTTTTTGTTTATTCTCTGTATTAGTCCATGGTGCCTATGAAGCTGTCATTATGCATATAGGATTTTTGTTTAAACAGTCTGTTCAAATAAAAATGAAACAAAGCAAACAAAGCTTTACAATTTGGTCTAGAGTACCTTTTTCCTTGCCTCATGACTGGTTGCATTCTGCCATTTTCAGAAATGCGTAGCTTTTTGGAGAGACAGCAAACTTCCTGCAGGATGCAAAGAATGGTTTCTCTTTTTTTTTTTGCTGTGGTGGGCCTGAATAAAGTTAAAATGTTTCTTTCTTACCTTTTGAGCATCACTGTCGCATCATGGGGAACAGGAAAAAGGGTACCTCCCTCCTCTCCTTGGGAAGTTATGTATTTTATCTTGCTGAAGCACTAAGGGGAAGAAGACCCCTTATGATATTTACTTCTCTGCAAGTTTCTTACTAGCTCCAGTTACCTTCAGATTGTGTTCCTAACCAGCTCATGTTGATAACTTAGAAAAAATTCTGTGAATGCTAAAAGCAAATACTTGATTCTGACTCGCACAGAGCAGGATGGCAGATTTTTTGGGGAGCTGCACTTAATGACAATTCAATATATATTTCAGGAGTTTTACTTCAGACCAGCTATAGTCAGGATTGTAGACCGAGGGACTATTAGCATTTGGAGCATATCTGATGTATTCCTGGAACACATCTTCAAATTTATTTTTGTCTGAAAGGAATCCAGTTTGTTTACTCCTTGGTCTCTCCACAGAGTGACATGAAGCACAGAGCGTGGGTGATAGGGAGAGATGCTTCAGAAACTCCCTCTTGTTCTGGTAAAATATTTAAGTGGATGGATGAAGTGCAAACCACAGTCTTCCGTTCTAGTGCTTTAAACTGTAAAGTCTATTTCTCCAGCACGGAAACACTTCCCACTGAATTTATGGGGAAAATGAGCAGACAGTGAATTATTTAACACATGCTGAAGGACTTGGTTTCTTCTTTTGAGGATCTGCTAAACTGGCTTGAGTTATGTTTTCTAAAAATCCACAGTCTGAAGCTGTCACAGGCAAAATCAGTTTCAGTCAATAGGGCTGAGTTTGGTAAAATTAATGGCAGATAAACTGGTGAAATACTGGAATGCCAAGTGTCTTACAGACACTTTTCTGTTTATCTGCTGGACAAAATTCCATGGAAAATGTTTTTTTGGTGCTGGATGGTCTTTAACTGGTGAACATGTGTAGAGACTCTATAAGGAGGTGAGTATTGCTTCAGGTACGATTGACCACAAAATAGCAAGTAGCAACTATTAGAAATAAAAAGTTTGTTAGAATCACACAATCATTAAAGTTGGAAAAGACCTCTCAGATCTTCATGTCCATCCCATGTATCCAAGTCCCATGTTCAGATGCCTTTTGAACATTTATTGTTCATAATTGAAAATAAATTAGACTCAGTTCTAGGCAATGTCATTGTATAAATTTTTCAACAGCATGAGGGGCACTCTACAGCACCAGAGATGACAACATCAGGTGAAACAACTGAACAGATTTTGGAGATAAAACTAATTCCTTTGGCCACCTGGACTGGTGTGTAATAACAGATTAGGAGAGAGAGTACTGCCATGATTGAAACTTTATGTTTCCATAAATAAAATGGATCTCGTCCATGAGACCAACACCATTTGCAAATACTACATGCATAAAACATTTAGGAAAAAAGGTTCTAAAAAGGAAAAAAAGTAGTGACTCTACAGTGATTTGCCTCCCAGCAGTGTGAATTTCTTTATACTTCAGTACAATAGAAAAGGGACTGGCTGGCTATCAAGCATATGAAGCGTTTAGCACTTCCCCTGGAATACCCAGAGGACACATCCATGTGTGTGTTAAAAAGAACTTAAAAGTAAAGATATTTTTTAGTTTAGCCTATACCCATTTTGTAACATTGATTAGTACAATTAATCTGTCTTTGTGTTTGGAGGCTGTGGGGAATTGTTTTGATGGCCCGAGGACCAACAACAACCACAAAAAAAAAAGCACCAAAAGCCTTGTAGAACAGATATTTGTGGGAAGTGAAAATGTTTTGATTAATAGTGAAATGTATTGCCTTTGAAATATATCCATCTATTCATTATTTATATAAATATATAAATGCAGATACACTTATTCATTTGCATTTTTGGAGTATCTTCTCTGTGGGTATTTCAGTTCTTCACTATAGTTTAAAAGTAAATAACACTCATGTGAGTACCAGCATATTTTTTATGTGTTTATTTTAGCAATGCCTAGAGATATCTTGCTGTCAATGGAGACACACCCTTGTTTCTTCAAAGGAGGCAAACCAATTCAGCTCTCTGTCACCCATAGCACCATTTGCTTAAGTTATGTCAAATGCTTGATCAAACTCAGCATCTGTGTAACAGCACTTGAGGTGTTTCACAAAAAATCTCTTGGGGAGAAGGCAGGAGAACTCTTGTTTTAGAAAAAAGAATGTTTTCTTCACCTTCCTCTTCGAAAACTCAAATATTCACAAAATATTTCTCCCAATAAATAAAATGGACCTTGAAGCATGGAAACTGAACCACAAACTGCTCATATCTATGGTATTTGATATTTTTCAAAAAGGAATTCTTTCTCTACATGGATATTATGGCACTGTTTTTTCTTCAAGATATCATTTTCAGGTAACCCTGTCAACAGTGCTCTAGAAAGCCTAAAATAAGGCCAGTTTAAGATACAAAGGCAGAACTCTCCCTAAGCAAAGTGTCTAATCTCTTCAGCTTGACTTCTTTCAGCAGTGTATCCAATGGATTTTTTCTGCATTTAATTTTTGGCTGAGTGTACATTTCCTCTTCAGAAGCATGGCAAGACAAAGAAATATAAATGTGTTATGTTTTTATTTGTAATGTCAGGAAAGGATAATAGACACATGAAGGCCATCTATGATGCTCACATTTTGTGTTCAGGGTTATTGTTTCTTTTAAGCAACTCTGAAATTATGCAGGGGAACAGACTGTGTGTTTTAAAAAAAAAAAATTTACATTTAAACATTTAATTTATCAAAATATTTTTGCTTGTAAAAATTCACGTTTTGTACCAAGTGTTGTAAATTTGATTAACTGTAAACCTCAGACAATGGAGGATTATTTATTATAGAAGATACTTGTCTCCAGTTTGAGTTTTGAATATCTATTGCAGTTACTCCTTTTTGCAAGAAGAAAAAAAAATCCTTCTGTGTTAATGTTACTGCACATCCTGCATATGTCCACATTAACAGAAAAGTGAGGACCTTTGGTTACAAATGAACATTTTTCATTTCTCACAGTTTTATATATTAGTCATGTAAAATGTTATCAAATCAGAGCCTCAATCCCACACAGCTGTAGGCCTTTATTGGAAGTCTGACTGTCCTGCTTAACATATTTCAACAAAATTTTGATTTCTAATTTTCAGTCTTTGTCTTTCATTCATAACTCCATAAAGAATTTGAAGATTTGCAGTTTTGAAAAGGTGGGGCTTGGCACAGACTCCTCATGACTTTTTGTTGACTTTTAATGAGACTCCCTCTGAGGGGGTGGGTGTCTTACCTGAGGTACAGCAGTGTTGGTCTCTAATCACTCACATGTCCCTGGGGCCCAAAGTAAACCAGTGCCATGGAAGAGGTGAGACATTATGAGTAGAGTGACTTCTGGAATTAGATCTTTAAAAATACTTAAAAATAAAAAACCTCTGCATATTGCAAGACTTGCAGCTCATCAGACTTTGCTCCTTTGCTCTTACCTTTGTTGGCTTTGGCTTAAGACAAACTGAGGAAGTACCAATGCTTGAAATAGAAGACGTGGCCTATGTTCACATAATTTAAGAGTTTTGTTTGATTACTTAGTACAAGTTTGTTCAGCACATTAATACTGTGGACAAACTCAAAGGAATTAGTGAGCTAAGGCCCATTTCCCTTTGCAGTTGGAGTTAGGCGCCTTCTCTGTTTCCTGTTACAACTGTTACATGGAAGAACAGTAGGGTTCTTTGCAGTAGGGTTTAAACATGACAAACCTAATGACTTCAAGGAAACAAAGAATTTTTACAGCCTGAGACTCTGTACTGGTGGGGTGAAACATCGAGCTGTTATCTAACTCTTAAATCAGTCCAGCAGATGTGGAGGGGCATGTGATGGGTTCTGCACAGAATCAATGGATCTCTAACAGATTTATAGCTTTTAAACATTAGAACTTCCTTAGAATTTATTCTGTTTCTTTCTTTTCTCTCTCTTTTCTTCTCCCTTTCTTTTATTTTGTCAACTAAACTATATAATGCTTCAGCATCATTCATAAATACAGTGTGAAGAATGAAGGTGAATTCCTTCCCCACCTCCTTGATTTTTATCTTTTGCGTAAAAGTTAGGCTTTTAATTTTCTGTTTTTTCATCTAAATTATTCTACTAAAGTGTTTAGAAATAGGTGAACTTCTGTAAAGATCTGGAAAAATTTCAGTTTAAATTATAACACATTCAATTTAGAAGAGTCTGTATTGGCAAAAACTGCCTTGTGCCATTTATCCTTACCTGGGATATTTGATTTTTAAATACTTCTTCAGATTCAGTGTGCAACTACTGGTTTCCAGAGAGTGAAGCAATGTGAAGGCTTAAGTTTCCATTATTTTTCCTTAAACTACATGTCCCCCTTGCCCCAACCCTTCTAGGTTTTTGTTATCCCTCCCTCCCCTCCAAACTATCTTTTGTTGGCTTACAGGGACAAATGATTAAAAAATGCAATTTTTTATAAAAAGGTTAAAGTAACAGTTTAAAGAATTTTTCTGCTGGTAATATCAAATTAATTTATAAATATAGTGATTTCTCTTTCACAACTCCTGTATTTATTGAAATCCTGGAATACGTATCAAAGGCATGTGATAAGTTGCAAGCATTATTTTTTTTTCTTCATTAAGGGAAAGTTTTAGACTGCATTGCCTTAAAAATCTGTTTATAATAATAGAGATTACTTCTCTCTTACCTCTTCAGTAAGGAGCAGAATCTAAAATGTGTGAAAGTTGAGACAAGTGAACAAATACGTGCATGATGAACTAAGCTATTTTCTAGTTAGCACCTCTACACAGCGATTTAACACACCAAAGTTATGCATTTTATCTTAGCACATTTGATGGATTTATCCCAACTCTTTTGAATACAGAAAAATCCCCTGATTACAAATGTCCCAGAATAGCCAATTAATAGTCATTAAAATGTCCTGAAGATTTGTATGAATAAACTCTGGACAAGGAACTCCTAGATGTAAATATTGTCCCAAAGCAATAAGGAAGTTTTTATCCAAGTCTTTGCCAAACACTCAAGGTTGTCTTGGACTGATAATTTGTCAAATAATATTATTTTTTTGTTTATTTCTGAGTTCATGATTTAATAGAGTGTTTTAGATATGCTTTGTACTATAGATGTCTCCTTAATAATTTTTGTTTCCGTTTGTCTACTTAACACTTACTATTCTTTTTTTTTTTTTGAGGGAGAAGTGTTTACATATATATAAATGAGAAAAGGAAAAAAAAAAATCACCATTATTTATGCATGGTACTCATGCCCCCAGTGTCCAGTTTTGGAGATGATATGCAATAGTAAGAATAAAACATATGTTCTGTACATGAAATTCAATCTGTCTGCCATGTCCCAGTCCTAATTTTAATAAAACTTCATGTGTTACTGAGCTCTGTAAGTCCTTCACTTATTGAAAGCCAAGTTAATAGTGAATGCCCTTTTTTCTGATCAGAACTCTTTTACTAGGTCTAAATTTTGACCTGGCATGTTTAATAAAGGCTGGCTGAGGATTGGTGGTGTCCTGACAGCAGCTGATGCTTGTTCTCCTGATTACTCCTTTTTGACATGATTTGAGTAGCCAGCCCCACTCCTAGATGAGTTGTATCAGTTTACAGGCTCTCCCCAGTCTACCTGGATGTTGAAAAGTCCCTTGTCACCAACTCAACCTCTGTGAGAAGTATGTTTTGCTATTGCAGATCAAATTTCTTCAAAGTGAAACAAAATTGTAAGAATCAATATTATTAAAAAGTAATCAAGTTGTCATACTCTTAACAGTTATCAGACAGCTTGTGCAAGGCAGCATATCCTATGCATTATTTAAAATAGGGAGTCTATTGGCAATTTTAGCATGTCATTAGTCTTCTGTGCCATTTGCTGGATTTTGTTGTCATTTTTAAGAGCATTTGTTATATAATATTCTAGGCCTGGCTGCAAATACAGATTTTTGGAATCCAGTTTATAGGTGTGGATTTTCTCCTACAGTATAATATTCCAAATACTTAATGTGGCCAGTTTTTCAAATTACTTGTTTTGCAGTTTCCTTATTGTCCTTTTTTTCCTCCCTTACTTTGTGATCCTGCAAATAAGGTATATATTTTTTCAGCTATCAGAAGGTTAAAGATGGTATTACAATATCATTATTTAAGTACTAGTTAGTTATATGTTATAAAAAGAAACAAATTTGGAACTTTTGTCCATGTGGTACATGCCAAATGTAGCTCCCTTCATTTCTTCATATCTGTGCTTCAAAGATTTCTCTCATTTCTGTAAATTTTTTTAGACATACTTGTAAATCTAGAAGTTTCAAACCCATCAGAGGGTTTTTTAAGTGTCTACATCTTTTAAGAATTCAAACTTCATTCTGAACTTCCTGAAGTATGTACAAGCATGCACAAATTATGCAGCAATTATAAATAAATATGGAAGAGTTTTCTTGGATTCTGAAAAAAATTAATAAATATTTGCCTACCAGATTCACTGAATTAGGGCTGTTTGTTCTAATTCTTTTTATCATCTCTCAACCAAAATATTACCCATGCCTATTGTACTTATCCTCTCTTCACCTTGATTATGAATAATTTAAGTGTTGAAATATCATTCTTCTTTAATTCAGGGCTTTGTATTTGAAGGAAAAATAGGCAGCAGAAGATGTAAACTGATAGTACAAAATGTCCTCAAGGAATGAGAGGAGAAGGGACCATGCTGTTTCTTTCTTTTCACTACATTTTTTTTCTTTCTCATCAAGGACTTCCATATCCTCTTTATCACCTCTTCCTGCACGTTGCTTACTTATTGTGAATAAAACCTCTTCAGCTTGCTTTCAACAAAATAATTATGTTCCATTCACTTTTGTCTTTTCTATAACCCAATTCTGTATCATTTAGCTTTGTCCTTGCCCATAAGTAAATAAACTTCCTTTATTTTTTTCTCCTCTCAGTGTAGCATCTATTGATATATATATTGATTTGTATTGATAAAATTCAAAGCTCACTCTCTGTCTTTCCTGTGTTGGTTTAGATTCTGTTCTGCAACCCATTTTTTTATTGACCAGTGGGATACTGCACATTTTTCCAATAGGACTCAGCCACCACAAAATTACAGTTGGAGTTTTCTGAAAACACTGAAAAAAATTATGTGGAGAGCTCTAGATACTCCTCTTATTTCATATGAAGAAGGGATAAATACTTTCCAGCACACCTGAGCAGCTGAACATTGGGTCCTTTTATTTTTTTTAAGAGAGTTTGTGAATGAATGGCTCCTGTGGTAAACATTCTTGCTTCACTAAATACTGGATGTGTTGCAGGGGGAGAGTCTTGAGGTAACAATTAATCCTTTAAAATCAGTATTCAGCAAACTTTTGCTTTCATGTCTTTGTTTCCCACTTTTATTTGCATCCTCACAAAGCCTTTTGTCTCTCACAGTCTCTCTGACCAGTCCAGCTGCCAGTTTTTCATTATTACAGAAAGCCTCAGCCCTCAGAAGACAGCAGTTTTGCTTTACTCTCTGTTCATGACTATGACCTTCTCTAAGATTTTTTCATCTATTTCATGTCCTTACCACAGATATGGATGAAAATCTAGTCTGTTTCTATTAGCAGGATGAATGGAATTGTTCTTCAGTTGTACCCAAGCACTTCTATATTAGATCAAAATGGTTAGACAGAACGCCTTTCAATTTTTTCCCCTCTATCTGTAGGACTGCAGAAAGCTCAGATACTGACAAGACAGAAGTTCTACTGAGACTCCTAATTTTTTTTCTAAAATTATTGCTTGTTGATAACTAGGCTAATGAATAACACATTTATTTTTTAGGTGAATTTGTGGCATTCAATTTTAAATATGTCAACATGGATTTAGATGGGAATTTATTATAGGAGCTATCCTTCAGCAGTTTGATAGTGTTCTGACTTGAAAACAGGTCTTCATGTTTTAGGCTTTTTGTATGCTAGTTTTTCTAGAAAGGGGTATTTTTTGAGTGCTTCTTAATGGAACTACAATGTTGATCTCAAATCTACATTAAGTATATTATTTCATTATTAATATTAAGTTTTGTAATTGTTTACATGAGGTTGAGCATTAACAGGACTGGTAATCTGAAGTCAGGTAACTTTGTCAGCTCCAGTATTATAGCAAGATTACAGTAAAAATGAATGACCCATGTAGGAAGCTCATTTTTTAATGAGTATTTTATTCATTTAATTTCCAAGGTCAGAGTATGGCTATGATAACAGCTTTTAATAAAGGAAATTTGCTAATTTGGTGTGCATGACAAGAGACAGCAAAGAGCTTCAGTACTCTAGCATTTTAAAAGATTTAGTGCAGAGAGCCCAACAAGAAATAATTTATTACTGCTGTTACTGTCGTTTGCCTTTCCACTCTGTGGAAAGAAGAGGGAGAAGAGAGGCATGAAACTGCTTCCAGCTTTGAGGTGTGGAATTAATGGAGAGTTTATTCCTAGTCTGCTCCTGTGCAGTCAGTTCTTTACTAAAAAGAGTAAAGTGAGTGAGAGTAGCAGTTGCTGTGAATGGATCATGGCTCTTGTTGAGACTGAAAGTTCTTATAAACATGTTTTAAGAGTAGTGCATCTAAACCCAAGACTTCTGCATTTATATTAACTAAAAAGCCCATATTTGTTATTTATATAAAGTGGTTTATTTCACTGTGTGTTAAATTAATTCTGTCTCTGGGTTGTTTGTTTTTTTTTTTTTTTCCTCTGAGGAGATTCCCTCAGGTTTCACTTTGCTAGAACTTGTTATAACTTATATATTTATCTATATGATTATACAGTCCAGGAGCTCATGGAAATTCCTACCGGTTTGTTGCTTCTAAAATATTTGTTCCACTTTCTGTTCCATGGCAAGCATTCAAGAAAATAAATATTTCAAAGTTTTCCTATGTTTCATACTGATAGAAAAATTATTTCAATAATTTTAAATATAATGAAGCTTCTCTTATTTTGGTGAATATTTTTTTGTGGCAAAAAAAACTGGGGAGAAAGACTGTGTCTTTTGAGCCTCACTATTATAATTTTTTAAAATTGTATAATGAAAGTTATACTTTCAGCTATGGGGAATTCTGAATATACAGGGAATTTTACCCATGTTATTTTTACTAGTTGACTGATGCATTCCAGATTTCTGTTTCCTAAAATTCTAACAATTGAACTTACCTCCTCTGACCTTAATACAAAGGCTAAAATGAGCCATAGATCTTTTCAACCATGATTTACTCCTGGAAAGTTCTTGTTGCTTTATGCACCTTAAGTATCTTGGGCATCCTGCTTTACCCAGGGAATATCATTCAGTGTGTTCCTCCAGAACTAGCAATAAGTGACTTTACTCATGATGAAACTCTAAAGCCATAAATGATTGGATAATGAATGGGAAAGTAGCTTTAGCAAGGTGTACATCTCTATATCAAATTTATCTAGGTTGCATAATATGTGATTAGCTATGCTATCAGGCTTTCTTCCCTTCATTTAATGGAATATTAAATAAAC
>WBNO01005597.1:0-18975 GCA_013400575.1 Peucedramus taeniatus | reverse complement strand
TCCATTAAGTAGCTAATTGAACAAAATTAGCAATTTTATAAAACACTTACTTTATGTGCTCCACTTGCACTCATTCTTTGACTTCTAACAGCAGCAAGCTTTTGGAAAATATCAATGAAACAAAGGAAGACACACAAATTGACTCTTTCAATTTGTCACTAGTAGTGACAAATCAGTAGTATTTTTATTTTAACAGTCACATAACAGAGCAAAATACTGTGTAGTTCTTTGAACCATAACTAGCTCAATTTACTCTTCTATTTCAATGCATAAAAAGATACTAATTTCTTAAAGAAATATTACTTATATAGAAAAACAAGCTGTTCTTTTCTACAGGAATTTTTACTCATGTGATGATGCCTACAGCGAATATAGTAGTATCTTACTTAATGACCACCTGAAGCATTTTAAACATGTTAAACCTCACACAAAAAGTTGTGAGTAGCCTTATCATTTCATTGTTATCAGAGTTTGCACTTACACATCATGATGACTAACGTGTCTACATTATGCTGCTCTTCTCTGCAATTAAGATAACGATTTGCTACTGTTTCCATATACTATAAGTAGAGGAGGAAAAATAAAGGATACCGTTAGGAAAAAGAAGTTTGCAGACTTCATAAACCCAAACTGTTCTGCACAGGTAGAGCCTGTAGGTGGTGCATCTGTTTCATGATAAAATATTGTGTAATGCAATAGTAGTGTAGCCTCAAGGTTTAAACCTGTTTCAACATTTTTAGAAAAACATTTATTTTATCAGTATGCTTTTCCCTTTGCAGTCATTTGTTACAGTGCAGGGTGACTTTGCTCATCTCCCTTCAAAAGTCTACAGTTTCTTTTGACTGAACCAAAAGAAATGTTGTCTTTTCTAATTATTCTCACACTTCAGGAGGCATTTCTTAAGTCTCCTAACTACAAGTCCTAGATTAATTCAGCTAGATTATAGGACAGTTATTTTGAAAACTAGTGAAAACAGAGGAACAGACTCACTTCTTTCCATAAGCCAAAAATATTTGTACACTGCTTTTTACAGTATATATCATTCTAATCATAACAAACTGACAGGCAACATAATGGACACAGGTACTATGAGGAATTCTACCTGAGCTAGATTTTCAATTCTACCCAGGCTGTGGAGCATTTCCTACAGGAAAATTGAAAAATAAAAAAAAAATTTAAAAAAGAGTTCAGAATTACTAAAAATAATTAGATAAATAAAAACACTAGAGGTGAAATGCTTAAGGTTCTTAAACTGGAGCTTTCAATTTCCTTCAGTAACTACATTATGGGAATTTTATCCTATCTTTATGATAAAGTCAAATACCAAGTCGAGGGCTCAGAGCAATGACCATGGAGATTTACAGTTTCTTTGTTAGGGTCAGCAACAACAGACACGACATAAGAAATACCAGAAATCGAGCAAGTTATGTAGTAACGGTGTAAAATCACTCTTGAAATCTGTTTATTTGCAATTCCCATCCTTACATATAGAAATATAGACACATACTTGTACGTGTGCATTCATAAGAACAAACATTTTTACACACAAGCACCAACACAAATTGTACACGTGACACTTACATGCATCCCCTTATCCAAGCAAGAAACAATATTTTGACATACTGACCAGGTAGCATGGATCCCTTATTAATAATCTCAGGCAGATGAATATTCTAAGAAAATGGATGGATGGAGCTTGAATAATCCACTGCCTGTAAATGAAACATTCAAAACATAAACCAAATGCAATAAAAAGTGTTTAAATATTTAAATAAAACAGTTTGATTCATGATCAATTGACTAGATGATTAGTGGGCTACAACAACTGTTCAACATACCATACCATAGAACTTTTCATACCATTTCTATTCAAACACAGTAGCAGCTATAAATAAATTTATTACATTATTTGAGCATTACCAGCCATCACTTATTGTCATTGGACTGATGAGGGAAAGTACATCCTTAACTCTAAGAACAAACTAATTGTGCTTTGATATAAACTTTTAGTGGTTGAATTGAGGCCCAAAAGAGCAAAGTAAATGAGAAACCACAGAGCAAACTTCAGTGCACAAAATACACTTATGCAAAAATATGGGTGCTACAGAAGTAAAAATAGCTATATTTAAAATATTCTTTTGAATTATCATAATCTATCCTGGCTTTTAAAAACTCTAATTCTATTTTGCTGGAAATAAATTGCTATTTAGTTCAAATGTTCTTGAAATAGGATTGTATTTCTATATAGAACTTCCTCCTTTATATTTCTCCATATGATTCACCAGCATAAGACATGGCAGAAAATACTAATCAGATTTGCAGAAAGTGTCCAGGGGCAGTAATCCTGCATAAAATATCAGTAATGGAATCACTATTTCCATTGCCTGTTGAAAGTATATATACCCATTTCCCTATTTAAAATAAACCTAAAATTAGACATCTTTGCCATGTGTTTTTTGTTGTTGTTGTTTTAACTGAGAGGACAAAATTTGTTTGGATAGGTTTCTTGGAAACTGAAAAAGTGTATGGGTCATGGCAGTTCTCTTCCCATTTCATCATTTGTAACTGGGAATGACGCCAATAGCTAAAAATACTTCCATGAAAATAAATGTTTTACAAATAGATACTAACAAACTCTCAGGCCTTTTATGCCAATATTCTGCCCAAAGTAATATCATTTTTCATAATGATTCCATAATTGGTCACTTCAGAACAGCACAAAACTTTCATGGAAAGAAAACAACAATCATATACCTGCGTGCAAGATTTGTAGGTTAGATTTTAAAGTGGCCTGAAGATTTTACCATGGTGGACAGTCATTCCCTGAGCCTGATTAACATTTGAGAGCCCCTTCTACTACAGTTACATTTACAATACACATTACTAGACACACCAGGGTATATCCAGCTTATCTACATATCTACTAATTTATGCTTGTTTCATCAACCTTGCCTGGGTGCTTTCATTCTTAATACAAGAGGCTTGTTTTGCCATATTACTATCACAAAGAACCACCAAAGAAAACCAAAATATAAGCCAAGTATGTCACAATGAACTTGGGAAATCACAGTGTAAGCTATTCTTAGATTTTTGGCAAGTGAAGCTGAGCCACTGACCTCCCACTGGTGAGTACTGAGTTCACATGCAGATTTAAAAATCACTTAAATGATCTGTTTTAAACTCACTGTCGTTTAGATAACCAAAGAAGAGATCCCTAGTTTCCCATTTTGTTATGAATAAAGGTCTAAGCAAACTATGTGGTGTATTTAGATTCCTCTGTAAATTCTAGTACTTACAGATTAATACCTTTAAATGCTCTAGGATTCCATCTTTAAACTACTGTACCACTTAATGGGTTTTTTAGAAAATGTATTTGGGCTTTAAAAAGCAGAATACAATACACTGCAAAGGAGTATAGTAAAAAAATCCTGGAAAATGATGGTTTTTTCCCTGAAAATATCTTTCTCTGTCCCCTCTGTTTTTGTAAGGTCTTGTACTTTTTCCTCACATAAATGAGAGCAGCATTAGAAAAGAGATTACCCTTTCCAGTCCTGTTATACACAGGAATACAAATAAATACAAACAAGTAGCATCTACTCATCTGAACATATAGAAGCCACTGGCCTCTCACTATAAAGGCAGCAGTCCATAAAATACAAATAGAATCAGTAAAATAAATTAGAAAAGTAAATCATAGATTACAGACACCATATACATATAAATGATCAAGAAAACATAGCAGTTAGAATTTTGGTCATCCAGGTTTTGTCATATACCCAGTCCTTCGTGCTTCTGTCCCACTAACCCAAGCATTGCTCCTCAAAACCAATACACAAGTGGTTGTTTAAAACTGAGATTATGAAGTGCTGCTGGCAATTTCCACAGAAAGGTGTGTTTTTGTAACAATATGGGATATTATCCATGCATCTTGCTTCTTCATGGAAGGCAAGAAAGAGTGGCCTTCCTTCTTGGTTATGAATGTGTTTCATATACTGACCTGAAGGTAAGTCTGTCCTTAACTAAAGTTGTAAAGATATCTTGGAACAGCTGATGCTTGGGATGTTTGCTAAAATTTCTTTCATTCTTGTAGGTCGCGCTAATATGGAAGAAAAAAAGAAAAATGGTGAATTGCAAATTAACTTGCCACAAGACAGTTTTGCACTGCTACAACTTAACATTAGCAACAAAAACTAAGAAATGTCATATCAGCAGTTACCACAGAATAACACAATTTCATATTGCCAGACATTAACAGTCTGTCTCATGCATAATTTGGGACTATCAAAATGGTATCACTTTTCCAAATAAAGAAACTGTCACTATTTGAAATGAGTTTATTAACTCTCACCAGTATACTCTGCTGAATGGGAAAGGTTGAAACTTACAAAGGCAGGAACATAAACAGGTTTAAAAAATTAAAAGTATGTAATTTTCATCTCAAATACTGGATTAACATGAAAAGTACAAGTAACAGACATATGTAAAAATACAAATGCCTTCAACACCTCAACAAGGTGGTACCCTTAGATACATAAAGGTATCTCTCATTCAGGGATATGAGAGTGTCTTCATCAGCTTTTAATTATTTTTACCTAAATTTTTCAAGCTCAACAGCTTCTTTTGATTCTTGATCATTGGACTTTTGTTAATTGCTTTTGACATTTTGCCAAGTTCTTGTCACACTGGTTTGACCACTTTCAATATATATAGGTAGAAGCAAAGGAGCGAAGGGATAGTAGTCATGAAATAAACACTGTATTAAGTTTTCTGAGAATGTTATCAACCAAAAGTACCTTTTCTCAGGTTCTGACTTGAACTTTGGACCTAAAACTTGCCATTATAGAATACACATACCTCCTCTGGAAAACAAAACTGACATGGTAGAAAACTGATGCAATGCAAGACTGGAAAACAGTATCAAGAGGTAAGTAAAAGGTAAAGAATGGTGTCTTTTTAAACTTATGATAGCAAAGCTCGACCAAAATCTGCAACACATGCTCATTATCTGTGTTTCTTACCCGTCACAATTCCAGTTGCATAGCCTTCACATTCCTTTTAGGTTGTACAACTTGTATGTTTCAGCTTTCTGCTCAGAAGTAATTCCAGGCCTCTAACCAGGTAGAAAGTGCATAACTCCTACCTCACATGGATGAATCCTTTAGTCATTTTGTCATATCTTTTTACAGAATTGAAAGGGAGAAAATGTTCTGTGATTCCAAAGACTCACACCCATCATCATGTGTTGGCTTTCTTTGCTTCAAATGGCAAATACAAGCTTCACTAAGTGAGTTGAGGTGAAGGAGATTTGACTTTCGCCTGTAAGTTGGTATTTAAGCCCTGGATATTTTTAGCTGAAGTGTTATTCTTCAAAGACAAATTGTTTATGGTTAAAATGTTGATCTTATTTTATATTCTTTACCACTCTCCCCCATGCTGTTACTCACACATCTTTAAGCCTACCTTCCTGTGACACTGTGAAAGGGCATGGAAGAAAATAAATCTGCTAGGCTACTTTAATATATGCAACAATAGCTGGATAAAATCTGCTCAAGATACAAAATAAAGCAATTTTTTTCCTGTTAAAATAAAAAAGTATGGTATAGTAGAATGGGAAGAGGATCAGTTTCCTTCTTTTACCCATTCTAAATGTGATTTGTCCCACACAGAAGGTCTAATGTTGCCGAGAAAAAAGAAGAAAAAGAGACAAGAAGAAAGACATCCACTACTCAAGATTTTGCTAACAAGTTTTAGTCATTATAGTACACAATGTTCTAAGCATATGCCAGAAACCATAATCACCATTAATTATAATTCTAAAGCACATTTAATAACAGTTATTGAAAAATACCTGTTGGTTCCTTGACTGAACACTTAAGGGAGACTGAAGTTGTTTTAGATTAGAATAATCCCTAGGAAAAAACCACAATAGCGTGTGCTAATAGTTACATAAAAGTATTTCCATAAGTGTAAAGAAGGTCAACAAGCAACAATGCTACTGACAGAAAATAAAGTTTTTTAGCGTTGCCTGGTGTCCACATTTTGCGTACAGAAGAATTTACAGCTTCTCCAGAATGCCTTAAATCAACAAAGGTGTAAATAAACTTTGTGACCAGAGTAACAGTTGTCATGTTTATACTGCAATTCAAATTGAAGCATTCTGCTTTGGCAGCCAGTGTAAATTCCACACGAGTCCTGCTGAAGTTCAAAGTAAAACGTCAGATACTATACCTCATAGAGATCCCAGGAGGCTTTTGTTTCTATTACTTTTTCTGTGCTCTTCAACTTTTTGTCCTGATCAGGTATTTTTTTTATTAGAATTTTTCCTCTTCTTTCATTTTCTGGCCATTATTTCTCTCTGTCAATTGGCTGGTTATGTTACAGCAAAGCTTACAGGCTAACATCAAGGTTGTCAACAACAAACTGTTGTCCAGACAACAGAGAATTTAATAGTTATATCATCCAAATAAACAAGTCAAATGAAGAGTAGAAAAAGGAGGTATCTGACAAAAATTTGAGACGAATACTGTGAGTTGAGAGACTTGATTCTCCCCCTCTGCTTGACTCTCCTGAGACTCCACCTGGACAACTGCGTGCAGCTTTAGGGCTTCCATCAGAAGAACAATAGGGACCTGCTGGAGTGAGTCCAGAGGGCTACAAAGAGGATGAAAGGGCTGGAGCCCTTTCTGAGTTTCTCTCAGTGCTGAGAGAAACTGAGAAAGATAGAGTTGTTCAGCCTGGAGAAAAGAAGGCTCCAAGGGAGATACTGAGCAGCAGCTCACTACCTAAAGGGGCCTACAAAAGAGCTGGAGAGGGACATTTACATGGATATGTGGTGTTAGGACAAGGGGGTGATGACTTTATGCTAAAAGAAGTCAGGATTAGATTAGATATCAGGAGGAAATTCTTTACTGTGAGGGTGATGAGGTACTGGAACAGGTTGCCCAGAGAATTTGTGGACATCTGTGGAAGTGTCCAATGTCAGACTGGATGGGGCTGTGATCAATCTGGTACGTAGTGACAGGTGCCTCTGTCATGGCAGAGACTTGGAACTCGATGATCTTAAAGTCTCTTCCAACCCAAACCATTCTATGAATCTATGATCACAGTCTGTCAAAGAATAACAGAAATTTGCAGCAGTTTAGAATCTAGGCCTTCTCAATATCTTATACCAAACCTATCTGCTTTCCTTGCAGTGGGATACACAGCTTCTTTCCACAAATGAGCAGATCTGTATGGCATGGCCTCGTCAGGGCATTACCATGCATTAAACCTCTGCAGAAAAACATTCAATCTGTAGGTCAAAGTACACAACACCTGTTCACTGAAAATCTTCTAAAGCCCTAGAAAAATACAGAAAGACATGGGAAAAGCATATTCAAGAGGAATCTCTTGCTACAACAAAAGCAACTACATTGATGCAGATCCTTCTCTGAGTGAAAAAAAAGAGAGTGGTCAGGCACAGGCTGGGGCTGTACAATTATCCTAGAGAATGACATAACAGCTGTAGCATATTGATAGAGCACTTTCAATTTAAAAACCAAGGATATAATACCACTGTCTGATCCTTTCTACCTATTTCACTGTTCACTAAACATGGACTGTTTGGATATTGTCTTTGGTGTGTCCTTAACAGGATTTTCTGTATCAAACCTGATGGCCTCCTTTTTTTGCTGTGCAGTGTAGAACTCCTCTGCTACTGATTTTTATTTCTCCTCCTCATAAAGGCAAAGAAGAAGAAGAAAACTGATCATGAAACAAAAGCGTTGTAAACTACCAGAAGCTGCTCTTCCCAAATGAACATCAGAGTAATTTTTCCAGTTATACAATCTCACATCACAGAGCTACCCAAAATGCAACTGTTGACAGTACGAACTCGTGCACTGTATTAAATCCCTCTCGGAAGTGGCCTGTAAGCCCAGTTCATCCATGTCTAGTCTTTTAAACAAGCCTTTATCCTACCACAGGGAATCATTGATCTGGATCCATAAGAAACTTCTCTGCTCTCTTCCACGCATCCGCTCAAGAAGGTTATTAAAAAACACCCCAGAACACTTCTGTGGCACCAGTTATTATCAAGGAATGAATATAAACAGGATTTGTTCTACCACTCAGCAGACAAAACTACTTAGCTCAGACTAAACTGAATGCAGTTTGCTCAAAGCATTTAATTCCTTTGCTTCAAGAGCATTAAAAGTTAAGAGAAGCCATGTACATCACTAAGCACATTAAGAATCCTCAGGAGTAAGAATTTCCATGTGTTTATTTCAGCGATATCCTTATATCATCTCCCCAATACCCTGTTGTTTGGGAATATTACTGAGGCATGACACGATGCAATAAGCACCTCGCATTTGCACAGTAGGAAATACTGTGAAACTCACATGGTCTACTTGACCATGAGTATGCATGCACAAAGAAGAGATTTCAACAAATTAAACCAAACCACACACAAATAACTTGTTCATGAGCAAACAGAATTAAGCCTTAAAATTTTCTGCATCCTGTGAAATCCTTAGGTTAAATCTCCAAACCACAAAAGGCAGGATTCCCAGTATGGCTATGATTCAATTCAGAACTGTTAAGTCTTTGTGATTATTTAGAACATTTTACAACTGTTGACCAACCTTACTTTAGGGCTGCCATTCCAATTCTAATGCTACCTTTGTAAAGATGAAACAGAATAACACATGATAAATATATTAAAGGTTTGTTGCCATTACAGATCTAGAAGTCCCTGTGCAAAATTGAACCTGATGAACATCAAGCCACATTCCCTTCACTGCTGCTGAGAATGAAGGGACACTGGTCAACCAAGGATACAGTCCTCACCCAGCTCTGAGGACTCGCCCTGAGGTTACCTCTCTATTTCCTAGAAGCCAACAAGTCAGCACAGGTCAGGAAGCCCTTCAAGAAACAGGCCAGCTCTGGCCACAAACTGACCCTGCGCTGACCTCTTTAGTCTGTCAGCCCAGCATTACCTCAGATGCACAGCTCACTGGATCAGGAAACCTGATTCAGGTTACGAATAATCTCTCCTACTTTAGCCCTGACTGCCTTGTCTCCAAAGTACTTCTACTGTACAAGGGCAGGGACAACATGCAGAAAGGAGGATTTATCCATGCAGCTTAGAATGTTATGCCCTTCACCTTACTACAGAGATTACATTAATTAATTAACAGCCAGCTGCCAGTGAAAATGGCTTTCCCCATTCCTTCCCCTCCCACCAGCAATTCTTCTGTACTTCTTCAGCTGATCTGACCCAAACCTGAGCCAGTTTAGAGAGATAAACACAGAGAAAACAATACACTTCCATTTATATTGTTACTTTCCTACCAATTTAGCTCACTGTCACAGTGACCTGATGAGTGCCCCTGCTGACAGAGCAGGAATGCACAGGTGTAAATCCAGGGAGAAGAGCAGAAAGCTCCTTCCATCAGTAGCCAGTCATTAAATCAGGTAGGTATATTAGCACCATGAGTGAGCAGCAGACAAACAGGAACAGCTCCGTTTTCCTTCTATCAGGCCAGAAGCCTGAGAGAAAACAGACATTAATACTTCCTTACCAATTCTCACAGTTATCTGACTTGAAGTCGCCGAGTAAGTTCCCATCCCGTGTTTCTTCTTCATTTGTGCCAGCAGAAATTTCCATGGATTCCGTGGAGCCAGGCTATTCACTGTCCTCATAACTATCCCCCTGCTATGACACCAGCCATGAGGAATGTGTAAGAAACACATCAAACACTCACTAGTTGTGCCAGATAAAAACTGAAATCAGACAACTCTTTTAAAGAACAGAGACACATTAAAAGAAAAATGCCTTTACAGAACAATCTCATTCAATTCCATTTAAGACAATGAAATTAGAGCAATAGTAATGCATTCATTTTAACTGGGGATAATTACATTTAATTAGTTATGTTGATTCAATTACATAGGAAGAGAGATGCATTCTGACAGCACTGGAATGCAGGATAGGACAAGAAATGCTCCAAGCACCCCATCAGAAATGAAAGAATCCACATGATGAGAAACAGGAGACAAAGGAATTACCCCAGACTTGATCTGTGGCCCAGTCTAGTATCTGTCCCAGATGACATAAGCACATAAGCTTCAAAAGGTAAAAACAAGCCCCAAAACAAACAAAACCACAAAGAAGTGTTGGAGGATGAATCTACCCCCACTGACTGCAGTGTAATGGTCTCTCCAACAGGAAGATGTCTCACATTCCTTATGATCTTTATCAGCAATAACTAGTGGATATGGATCGTCTGTAAGCCAACTAGTTTCTAGATTTTCCCTCAAACTCCTTTCTTCATCACTCCAGTGGCTGAATTCCACTGTCTAATCATACACAGGATAACAGGCTTAAGGTGGATAAAGAAGCAGTAGATATGGTGGCTTTAATAAGACTTTTGATGTTGTTGCTGGATAGGAATGTATCTAATACCATAAGCTGGGTCAGATGAAGGTCAGGTGAAAATTCACTCCCTAAAAGAGCAATTAGAAATATATTACTGTCAAAACAGAAATTTCAAACATGGTCAAAATGATGGCAAAGGAAGCATCAAAGGTGATGAAAAATTCCCAAAAGGTACTTTTCCTTATCCAGTCTGATGGAAAAAAAGGGAATTCTGGCTAGCTTCCCCTCTTGTTCTCAAAGAGCATGGCAGCCATAATAGACCCCACCAATGATAGCCTGTGTCTAGGAAATAGTCTTGAAGAACCCACACAGACACTGTTTCATTTTATTAACTGAAACAATGTGGAAATTTATCTATTTGCTACACACAAAAACTTCAACATGCATATATGTGCCTCAATCTTTCTTTAATAACTTGAAGATTCTCTAAAGGTTAACAAGGGTAAGGCTCTTCCTTGTTTTCCAAACCAATGAAAACATTCAAGCTACTGCTGTTTTGGGATTGTTTGTCTTTTGCTTTTTTCTGTTTTCCCTCTATACCACCTCATTCCAAAAACGGCCAGGCCTATTCTCAGATTGCTGGGCCCACCAAATGTCAGTCTCTTGGGTAATTTCCAGAGCATAACTTTCCTCTGTAGAGCTTGCCTAAATCCATCTTGTTAAACAGCAGTTCACATATGTAAGGGAAAGAAAAAAAAAAAAAAAAAAAAAAAAAAAAAATAAAAAAAGGATTTGAGGTCTAGTAAGCAGCTCAGTATCAACTCGAGAATAACACGTAGCTCTCTGAAGTTGACCCTCTCCCCTCTCACTACCAAGCAGATCTTTATAGGGAAATTATTCCGCCATTCCTTAGAGCCTCTGGGAATCGCGACATTTGTTCAATGCCCAGAGCTGGTGAAGGAGGAGGGCTGTGAAGGAGCACGTCATTAGGTGGAACGGGAGCAGGATGTCGCCATTGCACGGCATTGCCTACCCCCTCCTTCCCTACTCTCGACTGGACTCCCCCGTGCCCAGCCTTGCGTTTCCCTGCGTTCCCGTCCCTCCCCTCCTGCTCCCCGCGGTGCCTCAGCGGCTCCGCCCCGCCCCACTCCACCTCGCGGCCCGGCCACGGCGACGTTTGCTCCGCCGCGACGGGACCCCATAGCCAATCGCTTCCCCTCTTCTTGGTCCGCCGGCCAATCGCGAGCCGCCATGCTGCGCAGTGCCGCGGTTCCCTGGCGCCGCTTCTGCACGGCGCGGTTGCCATGGACGCGGGGAAGCCCCGGCCGGGCCCGCCCCCAGCACCCCCGGGCCCGCGGGGCAATGAAAACAGCAGCGGCCCGAATGGAGTCCAGGAGATTGTTTATTGCTTTTACCAACTTTCTGAAAGGTTACAAAAGATAATTTTATTCTAGCAGTAATTAAAACAACACAAAGGCTGAATCACATTAAAGACAAGTCTGAGAGTTGTGTTTTCTGTATAAACTGAATATTGATTCTACAGTTGGAATAATGTTTTCATTTGCTTTGGATTTGTTTATAAAGTAAGAAAACGTCACAGTAATTAGAAAAGCAGTCATAAAAAATTCGAACCATACAGTATGTAATCACATTTCAAATAAAGAGTATTAAAATCAAAACTGCAGTTCAGCTGCAAAAGCTGAACCTGGAAGACCCTTTTGCACAGGAACATCAGCAACAAGAGAAAGGAAAATACTAGAAATGATGTGTCTTTCCAATAAAATCATTTAGAAAAGTATCGATTTTCAAACTCATTCATTATTCCAAATAAATGTCAACAGATACTAAATTCAATATGAAAGTGTCTTTAGGCAAAGTTCAATGCCAACTACAAAGTCCTAAAAGTTTTCACTAAAAACATTATAAAATAAAATTGACAAACTTACCGAGCAATTTGCTGTATTTATAGCACTACACTTATGCTGACTCAAAGCTGTGTGCATCTATAAAATTCACCATAAAATAAATTACTGTTGGTATAAACAAAGTATTTCCCACATTTTACTGTACTTGATAATTTTGTCCTAGATGAGTAATTAAAACATTACTAATCATAAGAAAGCAAAAAGACAACTAAGCTCACTGTAGTGCTGGCCTGACAGATGACATTTGTGAACTGAGAATGGTGAACCATTGGCTTTGTGATTTACAGAGCCTATGTACAAGACAGACCCTTTAGAGCAGCGCAGGCTCTGCGACGTGACACCCACTTGGAGCAGAAATATTTTACAGCTGTCAAACCTGCCTTTGCAAAGGGCACGAGTTAGGAAGTGACCGTAGAAAGACAGAGATGCAGGTGAAGCAAATGATAACTTACGGGAGAACTTGCATTAAATGAAGAAAAAATGGCCAAGATACTTGGTTGAAAAAGATCCCAAAGCTATTAGGGCAGCAAGTTCTACCCTGACAGGTTTTATGATGACAAACTTGGCAATTTGGAACATTTCATGGAACAACTGTATAAAATATTAGGTTACAGCTGCAAAATTAATCCAGGAGAAAATTGTTAACTTGGGCATATGTAAACAGAATGAAAAATGTGTCATTATAATACATATGAAAATGGTAAGAATGAGTTTTATAGAATATAATTTAAACACAAAACTGCATTTTAAGTGATACATTTTAGATGATAATTTAAATGGAGTGGTCAAAATTAAGACCTACATTTCATGTAAACATTAATATTTATAAATAAATTAGAAAAAAAAGAAAAAAGGAAAAAGTAAAAAAAAAAAAAGGGACTTCCTGAGGTGGCTCTGCAGCCAGGTACACAGTAGCACTAAGCTCCATTCCAGGAAACCAAGGCATCTATAAAAAGTGCAGGGTTGTTTATTTTCCTCTAGCTGTTGGAATGGAAATCCATTGGCGTAGTTTTTACAGGGCTTAAGCCCTATGAAAAAAAAATAAAAATCAGTGCACAGCAATTGTCACTGCTCTTTTGCATCCATTAAGGCAAAACATACATCTACATATAATAAACTACATCCTTAGCTGTCTTATTTTAATACTATGTGTGATTTTAAAGCAGAGAAGGTGTAAAATGAGCACTGAATCACTTAACCATACATTAGCAACAGGGATTCATGCACCTACAACCAGATCTTCTCCTGTTCATATGGGAAGAAAGTGCAAGTATAGCTATCGCCCAAGAACACCGGAACTAAAGGTCACTGTAAACTGGTTTGCCAAGTCATGGTATTTCTGGCACTGATTAAAGTATCTACACAATTAAATAAATACTGTGATTAGACTTGTGGGGCTTTGGTTTTGTTTCCCTTCAACGTTACTCAAAATATACCCACTTCCTGTAATATTGACCAAAACTTAACCCTCCTGAAGTAGAAGCCAAATAAAAGGTGTGCAGCACCATGGAACCCTGATTTCCAACAACAAAGAGTTAGAAATCCAAGAGACTTCTAGTAATTTTTTGGGTTTTTGGAAACTGTTGCAGGACTGAGGACAGAAGTACTGTATTGTGGATGATGCTACATCAAATCCTCAAAATATCTCTTCCCTCTTTGGTTGAGAGCAAGAGGTACTTAGTAGTCAACTACTGACATGCAGATGGGTGTTGTTTGGGGTTTTTTTAAATAATGTAGGAAATTTTGAGAAACCATCTGCTGTAGTTACATTGTTATCTCAGTTTGATCAGAGGGAAACCATGGGTTATTTTCCGAAAGAGCACAAAGTCAAACTAAGGCACAAGCTACACTACTATCTAAGAATGCAGGTCATTACACAGTATTGGTCAAACTGGTAATGCAGACCTCTCCTGCTTTGCCTCTGACCTGAGCCTGTTATGACAGTTTGGACACCATTATTCATATTGCTGTACACTATGACTTCCTTTCTTTAAACTGTCTTCTCAGAATTCAGTTAAATGAAAAAAGGAAAGGAAAAAAAAAAGTTAAATAATTGCATTACATTTAAAGGGAACAGTAACAGTCCATGTAATGTAAATACTATTTTTGAATATTTCTTTTTATTCCCACTGATTGCTTAATTTTTGTAATATATAATTACCTTCTCTATAGGTGACACTTGGCTGAAGAGCACCAAAATTCCACCTCAAGTGGTATTTTCAGATAAAGTCTGCCCTCCTCCAGAATCAGCTCCTTTTGCAATTGTTGAGAATTTTATCACTTGGTCCATGGTAAAACTCCCAACTCTGCCAAAAGCAGAATTAAGCAAACAGCATCTTCTAGTATTAAATGAGCAGAGATTCTAATTAAAGCCATTGTAATGCATCCAGAAAGGGCTAGTGGCAATTCAGAATGTAAAGAGATAATGTTGGAAATTAAAGCCAAAAAAAACTAAGGCATAAGGCAAAAAAAAAAAAAAATTAAGAATGGAAACTGCACAGGTAAGCGATCAAGATTTTCATTTATATATAAAATTCTCATTATTTCCAATATTATAATGCTAAACACTAGAACTTGAATATGTAAGTACAATAAATGCACTGACTGCATCTTTATCAGTGGAGTCCCCAAAAAATCCCATTACTTTAATAAATGAATATTTATTTTTTCAATTCATCTTACATGATAGAAATTTATACTAATTAAAATAAATAATGTGTTTAAAAATAAGTTGGTGTGCTACCATATATGCCCTTTACAACAGAGAGGATCAGAACTGTACATACAAATACAAGCAATTAGTAATCCATAAAATAATACTGATCATAAACCTATTCCAGAACTGAGCTACAACTAATTTAATCAAATACACAGTAAATTTAAAAATTTATTAACCAAGAAATATATTTGTTGAAGATATGAAATACTCTAAAATCTTAAAGCTGAGTAAATCAGATGCTGAAAATCTATGGGGAAAAATGTAAGCAAAAACAGGAAGAAAAGAATTCAAGAGTACTGACGTGGTAAGTACTTATAATTTCCTATGGACCAATTGCTGCCTGTAAATCCAATTTATATTGTGTAAACATGGAGTGTCCAGAATGGCAAATACTGACTTGGGACTGTAACTACCATTACTGCACTCATACTGCTACTGAACAATAATGAAAACTCAAGAGAATTCAAAAAAAAACAAAGAAAGCAGCACACCAGGGTATTTAGATACATTTTAAGGCTTAACTAACCACCTGACTTAGGGTTCTAAGCCACTCCTGTAGAGTAGGAGAGACAGAATCCAGAAAACACTAGCATGGAGTGGAGACATAAAACACAGTAGTTCTTGTCAACAGCACATTAACATTTGTTCTATGAAACCACAAAAAAAGTATACCCTGCAAAAACAAGCACTAATTGCCTGCATGGAAAACAAAACTTCTGCAGCGCACATTATAAACAGAGGTATTGCAAAATTTTAAGCAATGTGGACCAGTAATCATCAGCAAAAGCTGATGTAACTTTTATGCACATATTGATTATGGAAAATAATAAGCATTCATTACAGTCTTCCTATTTAAAAATGAAAATAAAATTTCCAATAAAATAAATAGCTGAAGTGTGATTACCACTCATCTTATTTGCTGGGAAAATCTCTGCATTATGCAAGCGTATCTACAGTGCCCAAAACAATGGCAGAAATTAAATATATGTTGCTCCTTAAACTGGAAATCACACTTCCATGGTATAATATCCTACAGTGATATATATACACACACAAATACACAATTCCCATTGGTTCCATTCTATAAAGATGTTTCAGCATCCACATATCTCACAACAGGTGAATTTTCCACTTCTATTTTCACACTTTCTGGTTTTTCAGGGCTGTTTGAAAACAAAGAAGAAAAGGTAAAGTCTGTCTCACTTTAGGAAAGGTTAAATTTCAAATGTTTTAATCTGCACAATGAACACTGAAAGTATTTACATTAGGATGCTTTTATGATGAGGCATTTCTATTACATTTTAGTAATTGTTAAATAATATTCACAGGAACAGTACAAACTTAAAGAGAGAAAACATCAATATCTCATTCATAAATACCACATCCAATCCCACTGCTTTTATTGATTTGAAACTGTTCATGCAAAACATCTTTAAAAACAAACAAATGAGCCCCCAACACAGCCTGCAAAACTGTCTAGGTAAAAATACTCAAAAATACATAACAAGCAATATTACTGTATGTCTTTATTCTTGGGCAGGGAAACCATCTGTTCACAAGAATGGGAGGACATTTCAGACTGTTCAAAAGGGGAAACCACACTTCCAACAACAACAGAGGACAGTAAGAAACCTGTGTAAGTGTCCATTCAAGTGAAGCAGAAGACCCTAAAGACAAGTGGCACCTGAACAACTGACACTCTTAGGGACACAGACACTGAACAGTGCCTGACTGAAGGACAATAAGAAATGTCCCAAAGTAGTTGGAAGTCAGTAGAAGATGAAATGGAACAGCGTAAGAGGGAGGATGAGTTTCAGAAGAGATGACACATCTGTAGAGTTGCTCTTTAAGGAAAAAAAAATATATTAGAAATTCATGCAAGGAGAAAAATTCTGGGTCTTCCTTAGAATATATAAGTGTGCTGGGACTCCACAAAGTCTGTAAACTACAATAGATGGTTGAGGTAGAAAGAAAAAGCATTTTGGACCAATTCAGAAAAAGAAATTAGAAATTTATCTTTTTTAAAATATATGGTTTTTAATAAATCATGCCAACACACACAATATGTCATCTGGAATTATAAAATACATGCCTCCTTCAAACTGCATTAGTATTTGAATATAAATCTGAAAGTAGCAGTGCCTACAGAACCACTTTTACCACAGCACTAAATGTCTGTCCATACCACCAGATGAAGACAGCTATGCAGAAAAACCTTAGTAGAACTGAAATTAGTAATTTACTGGAAATTACTTTTGAATGACCAGTAGTGACACCTCTGACTCTCAACAGGATGCAAGGAAAGTGTAGTAAATACCTCAAAACAGCAACCAATTGAGTTAAGGCTCAAGAAGTCTGCCTTTCAACATTTTCCAGATTAATACAACATCAGATTGCCTGTTAAAAAGCTGGTTTCTGGCATCAGTGGTTTTTATTTTCCATTTGTAGTTTTAGCAAGTTCCCTACCAAGATTGATTTTTTATGGTACTAAGCTCAAGTAGGGTATGTTATAGAATCAAAGGGAAATGTCTTCTATCAAAACATAACAAATAGATGGAATAATGAATACAAGGCACAACAAAAAACACTGCAAACTGATCAGAAGCATGATTTGCTAGTATTGCATATAATTCCATACTAACTTAACCTACTCAGGAAACAGGAAAGTGAGAGATGAAATTGTACTAATGTAGAACTGCCTGAAAACCAAATCTAAACATTTTAATTCTTCTGGAAAAAGAAATACAAGACTGTATCTCTTCAAGCCCTGTATACCCAATGGCTATCAGATAATGCACTATAATCATCCACAAATTCTGTAATGGGCTTCTGAGAATTTAGCAAGAAAGAAAAAAAAAAAACTATTAAATAAGGAGGGTATATTTCTTGATGGTCTCGCTCATGTGGTACTCAAGTTTTTGAAATGTTTTCATTAAATATGTGTTTAACATTTTAAAAAGGTTTAAACAATACTGCCTAGACATTCACTGGAAATGGTGCCTGCCCTGATGAGTCTCTTAAAGTTTTCCTCTTACAGTACACCTCAAATTTCTGTCTCCTTTACCCTTGGTTGACCTCCTGTCTGGCCAAAACAGTACTTCCATGCCTTGTTAAGAACAATGCACATGGTAAATAGACAGATGGTATACAAGTGCTAGGTCACTACTAGTGCTTCCAACAGTACCTGAGATGGCTTGGACAGAGCCATGAACAGAGTAGGAACACTCCAGCCTTGGACAGAGTATGAACACTCCGTCCTCACCATGAACACTTTCACTGAGATGCAATTTCATACAAAACCTGACCATTCTATATCTCTCAAATATCTCTTCCTCTGACAGAACTGGCTGAAAAGGATCAACCAATAGAAGATGGATACAGGATTGCTTAGGTTTAGTTTTCTGAGTAAAACATGCCCATTCTCCCCTTTCCTACGTAAAAACTACTAAGCAATAGCTGCATGGATGATGAGCAGTCCACAAATACCATTCCTTATAAATCACAAGTCTTTCAGGAAGTTGGGGATATTCTGTACAAATACTCATGTCTTGGCTTGTTTCCCTAGACAGATTCAGCCAGACAGGGAAAAAATTAGGATAGAATAGCAGAATGATTCATCACACTCAGACTTTTTTCTTTGATGGGGAGCTCACAGAGAAGAAAGGCTATTGGCCAGCATAGAAGCTGCATGTCTGCTTACAGGGAATGTTCACAGCACTCAGGACTCATGATCTGTCCATGTATTTCATTCAAGTATATTTCATATTCAGTGAAGGTAGTATTTGAGTCAGGTTTAATTTTTAGATATTAAAAATGAGTTGAGGAAAAGCAATCCAAGCAATGCACTCGCCCACAAAAACAGAGCAGATCCTAGGGCAACAATGTAAGTGCTAGACTTACCTTGTATTCTCAGTGGAATTTCTATTACTGAGCATCAAACCACTCCCATGCTCATGTACACTCTAGTATTT